>JAWHQI010000500.1:600000-1060230 GCA_033032865.1 Dactylorhiza incarnata | reverse complement strand
AGTAGAAACAATAGAGTCAATATGATTTTGATAGTCATTTCTAAATTCCTCAAATGTTCCGTCCATCTCTTTGATCTCAATTTTATAATTTTGGCATGTAGCACAATCACTTTTCAAAGATGAATTTTCTAAAAATAATTTTTCATTATGTTCTTTTACACAAATAATTTCCTTTTCAAGTTCCTTAAATTTTCTTTAATATTATTACAATCAAAACAAGGTTTTGTATTTTCAATGAAGTGACATGGTTAAGCTAGATAAATCAGAACTTGATTCTACTTTAACTTTTGCTTTTAAATCTTTATTTTCTAAGCGCAATTTGCAATTCACATTTTTTATTTCTTAATTTTGCGCTTTGTAATTTATAGCAATTGTAAAGTAGAAATAGAGTTACAAACAATAAGGGAATTTGATTTCCTTACAGTGCTATTGGAAGAGGCAAGATTTGGACTAATAGTTCCTTTGACATCCTTTTGGCACTCTTCTTCCATTGATGCCATATCATCATCCCTTTCGCTTGATGTACCTTCCATGGATCCATCATGTGTGGAGCTTTCTTGAATACCTGTACAGACTTGCATATTCTTCGGTTCTTGTGATTGTTCCATACCTGCAGAAGGAGAATCATAAGTTATTTCAAGAAAATTCCACATCTTGTATGCAGTAGGAAAAGTATAAATGAGTTTGGAAATATTATGATCCAACGCACAAAATAGACTATTTATAGATTTTGCATTTAAAACCATTTCGTTTTTATTTAATACGCTAGGTGTTTTTTTGATAGTAATATTCCAAACTTTTTCATCTAAACGCTTAAGAAAATTTTCCATTATTATTTTCCATCCTTTATAATTTCTTCCTTCAAATAACGGTGGTTTAAGAGATTTTTCTTCTTCATAAAAATTTACCCCACTAATAGAAGAGAGATCATGAGACGCCATCATTCCGGTTGTTAAGTCGTTCGGAATAAAACCGCTCTGATACCACTTGTTGGATCGGTAGGCGCCCTTAGAGGGGGGTGAATAAGGGTTTTAAAAACTTATATTATATTTTGTAATACTTGAAATAATAAGAGATCAAAATAGCGATTTTGAATAAAGATCTAAATTTTTTTATAATAAAAGAGATGATAATAAACAATTTAGAGAAATGAAGAACAAATCATTTTATTACAAAGGAGAGACATGATTACTATTAATAAAAATTGATTACAAAATTAGATTTCAATGACGCTAGAAATCAAAGCAAAATATGAAAGAATCTTTTTGTTTTCTATACCGACTTGTATCCCCACGAACCGGTTGGCTTTAGCCGTTCCTTCCCCGGATACGGCCTCAAGCCGCTCTAGCAAACCCTTCCCCTGATATGGCCTCGAGCACCCCTAGACCTACACCCGAGACCTAGTCGCCAACACGAGGCGAATTTCTGCCCTAAGTCCTACCCAGACCTAGTCGCCAACACGAGGTGAATTCTCTAACGGTTACAAAAGATATGAAATACAATAACAACAACAATATTAAAACTCCCTCTAAGAAACTTCTGAAGTCGGAGATGAACGATCGCTGTAAAATAAGCGAGGTTGACGCGATCCCTCTTTGGATGTAGCGTGATGAAGTCCTCCTTCAGAAACTCTCTAAGCGTTTGGTGGGAGATCAACTCTCGGTCATATAAGGCTTTGGATTCTGGCACAAGACCTCTCTCAGGAATCAGCCAACAACTTAGTGGCGGTGCTTAATATCTGATATTTGCCACACAATTGCGTGGCGGTGCTTCTTAAGACTATAGACAACTCAGCAAATTTCTGAGTTGCTAAGATCGGATGAATCGATGACGGGTAGCTTAGACTCTTTTTCTAAAAATAAATATTAGAGGTGAGGGGAGAGTTGTTTTAACTCTAATGTGGGTGGCTCTTCATAAGATGTTTTGATTTTTTAGTTTTCTAAACAATAGTGGTTCGGGTGGTGTGTGGGTGAGAGATTTCTTCTTCAAGACAAAAGAGCTCGACGAGCTCGGGATTACTACTTGTCGATGAGACTAACTCGGGGATGAATAGAACTCACAATACTCTTCCATGTAAAAACACGAATCGTCATTTCTAGTGTGTTCCGCATAGAGGAATTTATGCCGAAAGTAACTTCATCGTCTCCAACCGTAGGAGGATCTTTCTGTTACTTACGTCTATAATAGCGCGGGAGATGGCACGGAAGGGAGGCCGAGTATGAGGGGTACTTCGGCATCCTCTTCGATGTCAAGAATGACAAAATCCACCCGGGAAGATGAATTTGTCAACCTTGACGAGCACGTCCTCCACTATTCCTACCGGATATTTTAATGAACAATCCGCTAATTGAATACTCATATCGAGTGGGGCTAGGATTTCCTAGACCTAGCTTTTTGAATAACAAAATGGCATAAGGTTGATGCTTGCTCCAAGATCCGCTAAGGCGTGTTTTACTAACGAATTGCCAAATAAACATGGGAGGGAGAACCGTCCCGGGTCATTTGCTTTTTGAGGCAATTTGTTTAGTACAACCGCGGAGCATTCTGCGTTTAAAGAAATATGCGAAATATCTTTGAAAGTGCACAGTTAACCTCACTAGAATTCTCTAGAGGGGGTGAATAGAGATTAAAAATACTTTGTGCAATTATATATATGTGTAATAATCACAGATTTAAACTTCCCACACACAACAAGAATTAAGCAAAGTAAAGAAGAAAAATAACAAGTAGAAAATCACAGCACAACACAAGGAAATATAGTGGTTCCCCAAACTTTGGGTAGTCCACTCTTCTACCCCCTTGGTAGGAATTCACTAACTTGCACTGAGTCTTTTGATAAGGAGACTCTTTGAACCAGACTGAGGTCTTTTGATAAGGAGACTCTTAGAACCACTACAACTGAATTTTTTGAAGAGAGATTCTAAAAACTCTTTTACACAGTTTTGAAAATGAAGTAAGAAAGAGAAGAAGTAGAACAGGTAGAAGAACAGAAAACAGTATATTTAAGAAAGAATCTTCTTCCTAGCAAGAAGATTAGAAGCACAAGTATAGTGAATAGGATCTCTCTTCTATAGTGAGAAGGAGATTGTAAGCTTTTCTCTCTTTTGTGAGAGCTTTCAGAATTTGCAGCAGAATGGCTTCAGAAGAAGGAGAAGATGAAGGCTTTTTCTTTTGCTGCAGCACACTATCTCTTTTCTCAACTTTCTCACTCTTCACTTAGGAGCCCTTCCTTTTTTCAAATGTATATGGTGGATCACTTCTTACAATTCTCTGTCGACTTCCTTCTTATTTATAACTCTGTGTGAAAAGATATTGCTAAAGAGGAAAGAATCAATTAGCAGACAGAGAATTAGAAAGAGATAAGTTTCCATACTAATTTTATCTGTAGATGGAAAGAGTTTATTCTGTTTCAAATAATATCCAAATAAACATTAATCAATTTAGCCAAGAATCAATTAGAAGGAAAGACAGATTCAGAACGGCTATAAAAGAATAAAATCATTCCATAAAATTCAGATCTTTAGAAAGGAGGAAAGAGATCTGGCATGTTTTTGAGTTACTTATAGATATCGACGTGCGTCGATTACGATTCGACGTAAACGTCGATTTCATCCTGGCTGGACGTCGAGAGGAGAATAAGGAAGGTGCGTCGGCTAAGGTGCGTCGACTTTATCTCATGCGTCGACTAGAAGTCAGAGGTACGTCGACTAGATTACGTCGAATTCTTCTTATAGTTACTTCGACTCGTTCTGAGAGAAAACATCGACTATATTTCGACGTTTGCGTCGAATACCATTCGACGCATATTTACTTAGAATAACTTTTCATTCTTAGAAGTTATATTCTACTCAATTCTAGGGGTTAAGATAAATCATTTCCCCAACAATCTCCCCCTATTTTTCTTAACCCTATGTAGAGAGAAATTATATCAACTTTTAATCAACAAAGCAAAGCATTTATATAGAGAAGAAATATGCTAAGCAATCAGATGAAGATAGAACAAGAAATTATATAAACAATTTCATGTTCAGTTTACTAATCAACATTTAAGCATAGACAATTGTTCAAATAGAGTATATCATCATTGTTTCAGGGGTAGGAGGTGTTTTTCTTTTCCTAGTGAATACTTTTGTGGGTTTCTCCTTCTCAGTAGCAGGTGATTCCCTCAGCTCCCCCTGAGTCTCAGCAATTTGCTCCCCCTGGGATGGAACTTCTTTTGAGCCTTCTACTTCTTCTTCAGTTTCCTTTTCATTTCTAGTTTCAGGTATAACAACATTTGGCTCCCCCTGAGTCTCAGCTCTCTTTTCAGCTTCATTCTCTGCTCTACTAGCCTCCCCTTGTAATAGATCCACTTATTGTGCAGCTTCTCTTGGTATAATCAGTACATTTGATATCTGCTCTTCAGTATGTAGTTCTGGTACTTACTTCATTCCCAATGGTCTTGATTAGAGCTAAACTGTCAGATTTTGAAGAATGAGGGGTTTTGTGAGAGGGATTTTTGTGGCGGAGAGCTGCTCTTCATCTAACTTCTCCCCCTTCTTGACCTTCTTGGCCAAGGAGGTTAAGAAAGACCTGGTGACCTTAGAGGAAGAGAGAGAGAGCTCTTCAGGCTTTGCACAGAGGCACTGACCCCATCTATTTGGGTGTGCATGTGTAGGATGGAGGAATGAATCTGGGAGCAGTGCTCATCCAGCATTGCTTGGAATATTTGAGCTGTGGATTGGATGCACTGAGTGATGAGGCTTTCAGTGGATGGAGATGGTTCAAAATGTGGTGGTGGAGGAGGAGATAATGGTGGAGGTGAATGTGATGAAGGTGGAGAGGGGACTGTATCAAATTGAAGAGGTGTATTTGATGGAGGAGGTGGAGGAATAGAAGAGGTTGAGCAGGTGACTGTGTGTTATTTGGGAAGGTGTGGATGATGGTGGTACAGAAGAGATGTCTGTATGAAGAGGAGGAGGAGGTGGAAGATGGATGAGCAGGAGAGTTAGAAGGAGATGGAGTCCTTTCAGGAATGGAACCAGGCTTGGGAATTTGCCTGGTCCATTTTGAGAAGAGGGCTATTGACATCCTTTTTCCAGGAGGGATAGGGATTCCTTTTGACCTACATAAGTCAGGGAAGGAGTGGAAGAGTACTTGACTCATGATTCTCATATGGGCATTCTCTTTGTGAGAGTATTTGTAGCCTATCATTTTGAGCAGGAGGCTGGCCCAGTCAACCTTCTTCTTCAGCACAAGGGCCCTCATGATGTTCAGTTGTTGTTTGGGTACTGCATCAATGGGCAGAGATCTTGCATAGTAGAATTTTTTCCTACTATATCTGCCAGTAATCTATATTCATCAAAAAAGTCAATTTTCTTCAGGTGGATTGGTCTATCTTTTGAAAACTTCATAGTGATTAACAGATTCTTGATTTCATCAGGGGTGAGTTCCACAGGTTCATTACCTGATAAAGGAGACTTATTTAGTTACTCTTTAGAAACTGATTTTCTTTCCCTATTTGAGTTGGACAAAAATAACGTTGTAATGTACCTGATGGAAGATCAAATGTGGTCCTAATGTGTTCTGCAGAGATTGAGACAGGTGTCTCATGGATTGTTCCTTGGATTTCTCCTTGTTCAGATATCTGAGCATGAGTCATGAGCTCTGTGAGTTCTGTCTATAGGAGCTTGCATCTTGTGGAGATGAGCTTGTCTAATCCAGCTTCTCTAAACAGAGCTATGATGCTCTTGTAGTTTTCGGCGGCGACTTGGAAGGATTCGAGGTCAATGTCGAATCCTGAGTTGGTCTTAGGAGCCATTTTAGGTCAGTGAGAGAGAGAGGAAAAAATAGTTGGACTGAGGAGCAAGAGGGATGAAAGATGCAGAGGTCAAAGGTTTCTAACTGAAGAGTCTATTTTAGTCAGGTGAAACGTCGAAACGAGACACAATTTGAGGCTTATTCGGTACAACAGTGGATGTGACCGAAAATATTTTAGTATTGGCGCTCATTTTCATGAGGTCGACGTTACGTCGAGTGGAATTCGTCGTGAGCGTCAATATAGTCTGCCTTGGTTTGGTTTGGGATGATAGGGTTTCCTATCGACGTATGCGTCGATCGGAGTCGATGCATGCGTCGATTTCATTTATTGAACTGAGTTATCGACGGTGCGTCGATTCGAAGTCGACGTGACTTTATTTGACAGATTTTGGGTTTTCCTTGAGAAATTATTTCTTCCTATTCCTAAAGTTTTCTAAGTCAGCCTTGGGCTTAATTTTTACAAATAGTTTGATTGATTGTGCCAACATTGTTTGGCAATGTGGCCAGTTTTGTTACATATATAGCACTTGATTATCTTAAGATTATTAGAATTTGAGTTTAGAGAGGGATAGTGGTGTTGATTAGAATAAACATTTTGATTAGGATAAAAATTTTGGTTAGGATAAAAGTTATAGTCAGGATAGTAATTTTGATTATGAAAGGATTTTTGATTAGGATAGAAGTTTTGGTTAGGATGAAGGTTTTGATCAGGATGAAAGGGTCCTGAATGGGGGTTAAGAAGATGGAAGGTTTTTGAAGAATAACTATGTCCTGTATTTAAGTTGCTCTGAGGATTTATACGTCGATATCCATTCGACGTATGTTGAGAGTTGCGTCGAATTATATTCGACGCCTTCTCTAGATTGCGTTGATCTGGAATCGATGCATGGAAGAAGTTGCGTCGATTGTAAGTCGACTCAGTTTTATTCATGCGTCGATTTGAGGTCGAAGCATCTGAGAGATTGCGTCGAGTAGAATTCGACGTACTATCATTAATGCGTCGATATGAAGTCGACTCAATTGCATCTTCACAAATTTTATTTTTCCATTTTCTGATTTTATTTCTTTATGAGTTGTTTCTTTTGACTTAGTTGCCTTCTTAGAAGTAGTTTGAGAGTCTTCATCTGTATAGTATGATTGTTCATCAAAATGGTTTATCTTATTGAAGGAGTCTTCTTCCTTATTTTGTGAGTCTTTTTCTTGGTTTATTGATTTAGTGGGTGTAGTGAATTTAACAAGGCTCATCCAAGCAGGTTTGTTCGATGGAATTGGACTAGCAGAGGGATCAGCTCCTAGCCCAAGATTTTTATGTCTTTTTGTTTGTTTTTCTGTGATTTCTTTAAGTGTTTGGCTTCTCATTTTTATTGATTCTCCAAAAGTTTTTTGCTTGGGATACCTTATCTTAAGAAGCTGGTTTTCTATTTTAGCCCTCTCTATTTCTTTTTCTATGATATTAGCCCTTAACTCATGCTTTTTAGAACAAGTATCCTCTATATTTCTCTGGTTTTTAATGACATTAATTTGTTCTTTTATATTATTAATTTCTTGTTTAGCTTTTAGTTGATCTAAACATAATTCTTTAAAATCATTTTTGAAGTCATCACACAGAAAATCTATGTCATCAAAAATGCTTACCTCATCCTTATCCTCAGATTCCTCTATGAGAATAAGGCTATTTTCTTTACCATCTTCAGAAAAGATGCTTCCTTCTGATTCTGTCTCACTCCATGATTTGGCATCATGTTCTTCATTTGAGCTTTCAAAAGCCATTAGGCATCGGTCTTCTTGCTTAGACTCTTCATTGTCACTTTTGGATGAGGTGCTGTCCTCAGAATCTGTTTCACTCTAAGCTTCTGTAATGAAGCCTCTTTCTTTCTTCTTCCCCTTTTTCTTAAGATCTTTCTTTTTCAGATCTTTCTTTTTCGCAGTATTTTCTGGACATTCTAGTGCTATGTGTTCAGGTTTCCTGCAGGAATAACAAATGATTTCTTTAGTAGGAGTTTTATCATACCTTGATTTTGATTCTCTCCTTCTAGACCCATCTGTCTTGACCCATTTCTTGAATCTTCTAGCCAGGAGGCTGAACAATTCTTCTTCAGTGACAGGGGTCTCTTCTTTCGTTGCTTTCAAAGCAATGTTTCTATCTTTTGAGGAGGTTGAAGTGCTTCCTCTTCTTTCCTTCTCTTCTCTGGTTTTCAGCAGTTGCTCATAGGATTTGAGTTTTCCTAAGAGAGCATCTATTGAGATTTCCCTTTGTCCTCTTGTATCTCTTATTGCCCATATTCTAGAGTCCCAAGAACTTGGGAGACTCATTAACAGTTTGTCATTGATCTCTGTGAGAGAGATCTCTCTATCCAGGCTTCGTAATTGATTGATGATCAGACTGAATCTATCATACATCTCAGATATGCTTTCTTCCTGCTTCTTTTGAAAGTTCTCATATTGGGAGATCAATAGAGCCTTTCTATCTTTCCTTTCATCAGCACTCCCTTCTACCATCTTTGTAAGAGCTTCCCAGATTTCTTTGGCTGATTCACATTCAACAACCTTTTGAAAGATTTCATCTGAGAGGGTTGAGACCAGAATGTTCACTGCTTTTGCATCACATGTTCCTGCCCTCTTCTCTTCAGCTGTCCACTCAGCCTTTGGGACAAGTGTTTGAGTCACTTCACCACTTGAGTCTCTTCTATAAGGCTTGGGAGGACCTGTCAAGATAACATTAAATAATTCTTCATCAATAGAATTCATATAAATCCTAATTCTTATTTTCCAATCTGCAAACTTTTCAAGATTGCACATTGGTGGTCTGGTGGAAGCATAATCTTTGTTTGTGCCATGTGAAAAGAAATATTTTTCAGAAATATATATATATATAAAGGAGGTAGGATCTTTTTGATCAAGTAGTTAACCTTTTTAGATCAACCTCGCTTTGATACCAATTGAAAGTGCACAGTTAACCTCACTAGAATTCTCTAGAGGGGGGGGGGGTGAATAGAGATTAAAAATACTTTGTGCAATTATATATATATGTGTAATAATCACAGATTTAAACTTCCCACACACCAACAAGAATTAAGCAAGTAAAGAAGAAAAATAACAAGTAGAAAATCACAGCACAACACAAGGAAATATAGTGGTTCCCCAAACGTTGGGTAGTCCACTCTTCTACCCCCTTGGTAGGAATTCACTAACTTGCACTGAGTCTTTTGATAAGGAGACTCTTTGAACCAGACTGAGTCTTTTGATAAGGAGACTCTTAGAACCACTACAGCTGAATTTTTTGAAGAGAGATTCTAAAAACTCTTTTACACAGTTTGAAAATGAAGTAAGAAAGAGAAGAAGAAGTAGAACAGGTAGAAGAATAGAAAACAGTATATGTAAGAAAGAATCTTCTTCCTAGTGAGAAGGAGATTGTAAGCTTTTCTCTCTTTTGTGAGAGCTTTCAGAATTTGCAGCAGAATGGCTTCAGAAGAAGGAGAAGATGAAGGCTTTTTCTTTTGCTGCAGCACATTATCTCTTTTCTCAACTTTCTCACTCTTCACTTAGGAGCTCTTCCTTTTTTTCAAATGTATATGGTGGATCACTTCTTACAATTCTCTGTCGACTTCCTTCTTATTTATAACTCTGTGTGGAAAGATATTGCTAAAGAGGAAAGAATCAATTAGCAAACAGAGAATTAGAAAGAGATAAGTTTCCATACTAATTTTATCTGTAGATGGAAAGAGTTTATTCTGTTTTCAAATAATATCCAAATAAACATTAATCAATTTAGCCAAGAATCAATTAGAAGGAAAGACAGATTCAGAACGGCTATAAAAGAATAAAATCATTCCATAAAATTCAGATCTTTAGAAAGGAGGAAAGAGATCTGGCGTGTTTTTGAATTACTTATAGATATCGACGTGCGTCGATTACGATTCGACGTAAACGTCGATTTCATCCTGGCTGGACGTCGAGAGGAGAATAAGGAAGGTGCGTCGACTAAGGTGCATCGACTTTATCACATGCGTCGACTAGAAGTTAGAGGTACGTCGACTAAGATTACGTCGAATTCTTCTTAGAGTTACTTCGACTCATTCTGAGAGAAACGTCGACTATATTTCGACGTTGCGTCGAATACCATTCGACGCATATTTACTTAGACTAACTTTTCATTCTTAGAAGTTATATTCTACTCAATTATAGGGGTTAAGATAAATCATTTCCCCAACAATCTTCTAATTTTTTTTATTGGAGAGCAACTCCTTAAGATATTTCGCATATTTAGGCATTTGAGAGATAGCCTCGCAGAAGGGTACATTAATATGAATTTGCTTTAAAACGTCTAAAAACTTTTTATAAATTTTTTCGGCGCAATCGCTTTTAAACTTAGACGGATATGGAATATTAGATGTAGAAGCGCGCGGAGCTAACGTAGCGGGCAAATTCGAAGGTAAAATAAGAGTAGGAGGATGAGGGGAGGAAGTTACCTTGGGTTCGTCCTATTTTGAAACCACCTCCTTCCCGCTTCTGAGTGTAATTGCGTTCGCGCTCTCCTTTGGATTTTTCTCCGTATTCCCCGGTAGTGCTCCTTGCTGATGCTCAGAAATCATCCTTGCGAGCTGGCCCACTTAGTTCTCTAGATTTTTGATCGATCCGGTAAGATTCCGGATGTTCGTTTCATTTGTAACAACATATTTTGCAAAAACCTCTTCAAGCAGAGAGAGCTTTTGCTGTTGCGGTGGAAAACCGGGTGGATTACACATTTAAGAAATTAAATTTAGAGGCGGAGTTAAGTTAAGAAGTTGATTAGGGGGGTTGATTCAGATTCATTGGACGCTGAGCATTTCCTTGGTTGCTCCATGAGAAATTCAGATGATTCATATAACCCGCATTGTAAGTATTATTATATGGAGCGGTGTTGGGGTTATAGGAAGGACGATGCGGATTCCCCATGTAGTCAACCTGCTCCTCAATTAAAATGTTATTTGCGCAAGGAGGAGTGGCGGAGGAAGCAAACATCTCCGCCACTTGCTTTGTTAAGCGCTCAACTTATAAAGCCAATTTTGCGTTTGCGTCGATTTCAAAAATTTCGGCTGGCTTGTTAGGTCGCGCTCGGGGCATGTTCCATTGGTACTCATTCATGGCCATCTCTTCGAAAAGCTCTTGAGCGGCGTTCGGGGTTTTGTTATTTAATGCCCCCCCCCCCCCCCCCCCCCCCCGGCGGCCGCATCAATCATTTGTCTCGTTGAGAGATTTAAGCCATTATAAAAAATTTGCACTTGTTGCCAAGTGGGAAGTGCGTGGTGAGAGCATCTACGCAAAAGCTCCTTGAAGCGCTCTCATGTGTCATACAGAGTCTCCGAGTCGATTTGCATAAATGACGCAATATCCGTGCGCAATTTAGCGGTCTTTGAAGGCGGGAAATATTTATTGAGAAATTTTTCCGCCATTTCGGCCCATGTAGTGATGGACCCCCTAGGTAGGGAGCCCATCCACTGCTTGGCCTTAGACCGCAAAGAAAAAGGAAAAAGACACAATTGAATGGCGTCATCGGTGACGCCATTGATTTTAAAAGTATCATAAATTTCAAGAAAGTAAGAAATATGCGAATTTGGATCTTCGTCCGGTTGACCATCGAAGGTCACCGATTGTTGCACCATTTGTATGATGCTGGACTTGATCTCAAAATTATTGTTCACCACCGTGGGGCGAACAACACTCGACTGTGTGCCTTCCAAATTCGGCCGCGCATAAAAGGACATGGTCCGTTGCGCGTCCTCATTAGTATTTGGCTCGTTAAGATTAGGAGGATTAAGATTATGATCCATATTCGCTGTGTTAGTGTCCCCGATCGACTCTTCGAATTCTACTTGATTTTCCTGATCATGAGAACGGCGGTGCTTCAAAAAGGTTCGCTCGATCTCTGGATCAAAAGGAATAATCGAAGTGCTACCTCGGGCCATACACTAAAAAGAGAAGAAAGGGAAAAATTGATTTTTTTTTCATCTTGAAAGTTAGAAAAAACAAAATAAAATAAAAAGAAGCATGATAAAATTAATAGCAATCCTCTTTTCAAAATATCTACGCAAGGTCCCCGGCAACGGCACCAAAAACTTGATATAGAAATCTCGTGTTTTGAAATTAAGCGAAAGTTTGGAGATTTTCTCCAAAACTATATCCGATTAAGGCAAGTGTACCTTATCGTCTATAGTATAGGATATTTAGAAATACCAAGGTCGTATTCCACGGGGCACGTTGATTACTTCTACTTCAAGGAAAATCACCATTATCTTATCGAACAATTTTTTAGGGTTGTTTTACTTAACTAAAGAAAAGACAAATTGCAAGCTAAATGAAAAGATTAAACATTGCATGAAAGGAAAGAAAAATTAACATTGCATAAAAAAGAAATTACTAAGGAGAAAGAAAACATGAAAGAGAGCAGCCTTAATTTTATTGAAAACCAAAACAATTACAAGCTTAAAAAGAGATTACAAAGCAAGGAAATTAAGGCTACAAGCTTTAATTAACTAGTGCATGAAAGACATAAAAACAAGTACATTACATGAAAAAAGAGAACATGAAAGCTTAAGGAAAAACATGAACATGAACATGAAAAACTCACTAACAGCTCTAGCAGCACCTCCCCATCTCCAAAATTCTGAACCCTGGACTCAAGGATAGCCTCTGAATTTATAGCAAAAATTTTCAAGTTACACGCCCTCGGTCACGGGCGTGACCTAGGGTGTGTAAATATTACTGACATCGGATCCTACAGTGGCGTGGACATTGCGTGATGGCGGGAGACATTCAGACATTGCACGCCCGTGTAACTTGGGTCACGGGCGTGACTTTGGACGGCTTCATTTAATGCAGTGTGGGCTTAAATTCGGCGCGGCAGGGAGCAGGGATCACGCGGAAAGTCACGGGCGTGACTCTTTGGTCACGGGCGTGACTCATGTTGACTTCTCGACGGCAGCTCCACATCTCGACGGCAGCCCGCTGGGAAGATCTTTATGATTACACGCCCTTAGTCATGGGCGTGACCGAGGGCGTGGCAGCTCCTCATCTCGATGGCAGCTCTTCTTCTCGACGGCAGCGCTGGGAGCATCTTTTCAGGCTTACACGCCCTTGGTCACGGGCGTGACCTGGAGGCATGTACTATGAAATTTGTCCAAAAACACCAGAAAATCTGCAAATCAAAAGTAAAACTACATTTAGAATAGAATTTATAAAAGAAGTGATTTTTAAACTAAAATATAAATAATATTTGCAATTTTAAATTAAAACTAAACTAAATACTATAATTAAAATACGCATACATACTACTCATCAAGGCTTTGTTGGAAGTGGAATATCCTTAAAAATTTCCTTCATCAGCTTTTCTTTCAAATTTACCAAGGTGAGTTTTACCATTATTTATATGTAGCATGCTCCCAAAGATTCTAAAGTATGAAATATTTGGAATCTTCCCTCTTAGTAGTTCATGGAGAGTCCTTTCTTTAGTCTTATGGATTAAGCTCCTATTCAAGAAATAACATGCAGTGCTGACTGCTTCAATCCAGAAATACATAGGTAAATCACCTTCATCAAGCAAAGTCCTACCTATTTCAATTAATGTTCTTTTCTTTCTCTCAGCAACTCCATTTTGTTGTGGAGTTCTTGGAGCTAAAAAGTAAATCTTGGTTCCTTCACTTTCACAGAACTCATTCATCCTATGAGACTTAAACTCAGTACTATGATCACTTCTGATAAAAAAAACTAAAGTATTCAGTTCATTTTGGATTTGTTTAATGAACTTTGTGAGAGCTTTGAAGGTATCAGGCTTAGATTTCAAGAAGAACACCTAAGTGTATCTTGAGAAGTCATCCATAATCATTATATAGTAAGATTTTCCTCCTAAACCGTTGACAACTATTGGTCTACATAGAACCATGTGGATCAAGTAAAGGATCCTTGGGAACTTTCAATGAGCTTATTTCTGAAACTGACCTTCGTTTGGTTTCCCAATTGGAAAGCTTTACATGTTTTTTTCTTTTACATATTTAGAACTAGGCAGTCCTCTTACAAAATTCATTTTAGCTAGTTTAACAATGATTTTCATATGTAGATGTGTAAGTGTTCTATTGTAACACCTCAGGCTTCGCTCAAGCTACTTCTCGAGAAACAACTATTTCTCGAGAAAGGCAGGGTCAAGCTACTTCTCGAGAAACACCTATTTCTCAAGAAGTGAAGGCTCAAGCTACTTCTCGAGAAACAGCTATTTCTCGAGAAGTGAAGGCTCAAGCTACTTCTCGAGAAACAGCTATTTCTCGAGAAGTGAAGGCTAAAGCTACTTCTCGAGAAACAACTATTTCTCGAGAAGTGAAGGCAGGGAGTTCGACGAAGAGAGAGATCGAGATTGTCGGGCCGCTGAGTTGACTCCGTTCGTCGAATGGAGTTCGACGAAGGGGGTTCATCACAGAGAGTTCAACGAAGGGAGTTCGTCGAACGAAGTTCGGAACTGTTGGGATGTTGAGTTGGCTCCGTTCGTCGAACGGAGTTCGACGAAGGGGGTTCATCACAGAGAGTTCGATGAAGGGAGTTTGTAGAACAAAGTTCGGAACCGCTGGGAGGTTGAGCTGGCTTTGTTCGTCGAACGGAGTTCGACGAAGAGTCCGACGAAGTGAGTTCGTCGAACGGAGTTCGACGAAGAGTTCGACGAAGAGTTCGACAAAGGGAGTTCATCGAACGGAGTTGGACGAAGAGTTCTATGAAGGGAGTTCGTCGAACAGAGTTCGATGAAGAGTTCGACGAAGGGAGTTCGTCGAAGGGAGTTCGACGAACGCGGGCGTTAACTGGCAGAACCTGTTCCGTAAGTAGCTTTTCCTGGGCATTCGATCTGTTTGGATCTTGATCTTGCGGTCTAGATAAGTGTGTCCTAAGTTCTTATTTAGGGCAGAGAAGTTCTTTTCTCTTTTCGAGAAGTCCTTTGTGCTTTTGGAGGCGTAAAAGAGAGGAAGGGTTTGGAGGAAGAGGAAGGCTAGATCCACCATTGTTGGAGCACCTGAGCTCCGTTCGCCGATCCGAGACCAGATCCATGGAGAGGACTAGAAGGCGCTTCTTTCTATCCGTGCCTTTCAACCGATCCATGGCGAGGAAGAGAACTCTTAGGGTAACGACATCTCTCCTCCCGGTTTTAGGATGTGTGCATGGCATCTATGCTTTTACTTTCTCTTTTCTGAAATTTATGGCACCAGATCTCTCAAATGAGAGGGATTTAGGTCGCCTTGGTTCAAGAAGAACCATCGGGTTGATTGAGTCCATCCCCTACATGATTTTGCACTATAGATCCGCTCCGTTAGTGGATTAGGTATTTTGTGTGAAGCTAAAATCGTGATCGGTGGTCCGATTCGGTGATGTTGCTTAACGTGCATTTTAGGGATTTTGCTATAAATCCGATGACGGCGAAAACGTCGTATGTGTTGCCCTTATGTTCGTGTGAGAATGAACGTTGGTTTAGAAAGGGTAATTGTGATGTGTATGTGAAGGCGTGATTAGTCTTTGTGGTCGGCTGGCTTGCCCGTGATTGCTTGGATTCATGTGGGGAGAGTGTGCCGACAAGACAAGTCCCCTTTTGGGCTAACTGACAAGAACAAGTATGTTGGTGCGCCCATTGGCAAGATGATCCATGTAAGGGGTGAGGTCCCAGTGGAGTTCTTGGCTTTTGGTTTAGTCATTGAGGCGAGAACAAGTATGCTGATGCGCCCGTTGGCAAGATAAGCCATGTAAGGGGTGAGATCTCAGTGGAGTTCTTGGCCTTGGGCTTGCACGCCCGTGGGGGAATGATAAGTACCCTTGGTTTGTTATGAAATGTTGATGTGTGTTGTTATGTTAGAAGCATACACGCCATAGGGTGCCTTGGGTGAAACCAAGGTTTGCATTCATGCTGTATTGCTAGATCCCCTTACTTTTATTGCTCATAGAAACGTGGATGATGCCTGTGACACTCATGCCTGTCATGTTTATGTTAATACTGTTTATTACATTTGCATATGAAGTGTTGACTTGCAGGGTGATGTAGTTCCCCGGGGTCCGCTAGGACGGCCAGGAGGAGGGGTGTTGTTACACCGTTGTTGGTCAGCCAAAAATGGCCCTCGTTATACCGCTCTTTGTGATTTGGATGCAAGGCAAGGATCGCAGGCTGGACCTAGCTCGCCGGCTAGAAAGGACTAAGCTTCATGAAGTGCTCTTTTCATTCTTTCTCATTTGATTTTATGTCTTTACCTGTTCCGGCTTGCGTGCCGAGGTAGCTTAGGATTGTGATGATCTGTTGGACATTTATATGCCTTGTTTTGACTTGAGTAGGAGTTTTGTAAGGCCTTAAGGCCGTAGTACTCTTATGTAGATGTGGACGACTTCTGTGGTTTATTTTATTGTTTCCGCTGTGTTGGTTCTGAGTTTTGAGATGGTTAGATCTATATCACTTTTTAATACTAATGTTGTGGCGATTATATGCTATGGGGTCCCGGCCGGACCTATATTATATAGTCATTGTAGGGGAGGTGTTACAATTTGGTATCAAAGCTAGGTTTGTGTTCTTGTTGAGGTTTAGCGTGTTCGGATCGCGTTAAGAGGTTGTCCACATAGGAGTACTTTGTGGGACCATTAGTGTCCTTGCATTTGAGTCTTGCGAATAGAGTTTGATTTGTTTTTCCTTGCTTATGCTAGGATGGTGGCGACGATGCGGGGATGTAGAGGCGTCAAGAGGAGTCATCGGCAAGCAGTGCAATGGCCCCAACCCTTGTGAATATGGGTGTGTCCCCGGCAGACTTTTGTCGTATGCTAGCAGAGGCAATGGTAGCGGCTCAAGCTGCGGCAATGCCACAGATTGCGATGCCTTTTGTGCAGGCTGCGACTCCTGTTACTCTAGTCACTGTGACACCATAGGTGGGAGTAAGGAAGGTAGAGCCGTTAGACGAGAGAGCGTTTGGGCAAGGCGATCGTCAGATGAAGTACTATCTGAGTTTCCATCCTCCGACGTTCAAAGGAGTTGGCACTCCGACAGAAGCCGAGGATTGGTTGGCGAGAATTTAGGAACTCCTGAAAGCGGCAGAGACCCCAGAGGACAAGCAGTCCCAGTTCGCAGCGTTTATGTTAGAAGGCGACGCCAAGCTGTGGTGGGTGAATCATAGCGGTCGTTATTTCCCTGGACGTGCCCCGTCCATGGAAGAGTTCGGGAATGCCTTCCTGAAGCGATATATCCCCTCTTCGACGAGGTTATCCCTTCAGCGATAGTTCTTGCACTTGGTGCAGCGCGAGAAGACGGTAGA
Organism: Dactylorhiza incarnata; assembly: GCA_033032865.1. Classification (NCBI taxonomy): domain Eukaryota; kingdom Viridiplantae; phylum Streptophyta; class Magnoliopsida; order Asparagales; family Orchidaceae; genus Dactylorhiza; species Dactylorhiza incarnata. The sequence continues at coordinate 1,043,137 of JAWHQI010000500.1, read as the reverse complement.
CAAGTACTTGCAGGAGTTTACTCGGTTGGGTCGTTACGCGGGAACAACCATGGCAGACGATGAGGAGAGGGATAATCTCTTCTATCATGGTCTGAGAGAGAATTTAAGGCAACCTCTGATAGCCTTAAAGAATGCGGGGTTCAATGAGTTAGTTGAAGCTGCTCGAACTTTGGAGAACGATATGGAGCGAACCCTGCGCCGCAAGGGCTTGGCAGCAAAGCAGGGAGAAAGTAAGCTATCTCAGTCTCAGGGGAAGTCTGAGAGAAATTGGTGGAAGAAAAAGCCCCGTCCTTTTAGGACTGGTGAGAGGAGCGGTGCGGCTTCTGGAGAGTTCCGTTCCAAGGGGCCAGTGACATGCTACAAGTGTGGCAAAGTGGGCCACATAGCTCGGGTCTATTTCGAGAGTGGATTTGAGCCAGAGCAGAGGCAGGAGCAGTCGGTGCGTTCCGGTCCTAGTGTTGGGGAGAAAGGGAAGGCGGTGGAGTCTAGTGCTTCCTGTTTCCCTCCTGTGCAGCCTAGAGCGTACAACCTCGGGCAGCAGGAAGCGATTCGACAACCTGACGTAGTGACAGGTATGAAAGTTCAGAATTCGTTATATGCGTGATAGGCTTCGTGCTAGTGTCTGGTTTCCCCTCTAGAGTGTTGTTCGACACGGGAGCATCACACTCTTTTCTCGCGGAAAGCTTTATCCGGAGGATCGGTGTTGAGACTGTTGAGGCATAGGCGGAGCTTAGTGTGCGCATGCCGAATGGGTCTTTTATGACCACTGGAAGGAAAGGACGCGTTGTGCTGAGGATTTGTGAGTGTGATTTCGAGAGTGTAGCAGCAATTCTACCACTAGCCGAATTTGACATCATCCTAGGGATGGACTGACTTGCAGAGCAGCGAGCTAGTATTGACTGCCTGTTGAAGGTGGTGACCTTAAGGAGTGAAGGAAGAGCGAAGGTCAAGTTCGAGGGCCTATGCGGAGTGGCCTGCTCCCTGATTTCTGCTGTGCAAATGGTGCGTGCGGTGAATCAAGGAGGTGAGGCATTTGTCACTTTGTTGGAGACTCACTTCACACAGTTGGCGATCGGAGAAGTGCCAGTGGTGGAGGAATTCGAGGATGTGTTCCCTGAGGAGCTTCCGAGAGTGCCTCCTCAGCGTGAAATTAACTTTTCAATTGAGTTGGTGTCGGATGCGAGGCCGGTGTCGCGTCCTCCGTTTAGGATGGCACCGAAGGAACTGGCTGAGTTAAAGGTGCAGTTGCAAGAGTTGCTCGAGCTCGAGCAGGGGTACATTTGGACCAGCTCCTCACCTTGGAGTGCGCCGGTGTTGTTCGTTAAGAAGAAGGACGGTAGTATGCGGCTGTGCATAGACTATCGCGAGTTGAATAAGTTGACCATCAAGAATAAGTACCCGATTCCGCGAATCGATGATTTGTTCGATCAGCTTGTGGGGTCGACGGTGTTCTCCAAGTTGGACTTGAAGTCGGGTTACTATCAGTTAAGGATCTGAGAAAAGTATATTCCCAAGACGGCGTTTGGGATGAGATATGGTCACTTTGAGTTCTCGGTGATGCCGTTCGGTTTGACGAACGCGCCATCAGTGTTCATGGATTTAATGAACTGAGTGTTTCGACGATACCTGGATTCTTTCGTGGTGGTGTTCATTGAAGACATCTTAGTGTATTCGAAGTCGAAGGCGGAGCACGAGTCTCATCTGAGATTAGTGTTGCAGACGTTGAGGGAAAACCAGCTTTATACGAAGTTCTCAAAGTGCGAGTTCTGGATCGGGAAAGTGGCATTCTTGGGCCACGTGATTAGTGGAGATGAGGTGGCGGTGGATCCTGTCAAGATTGAAGCCATTAGAGATTGGCCTGTACTGAGAACTGTGGCGGAAGTCTTGAGTTTCCTTGGACTAGCCGGTTATTACAAAAGGTTCGTTGAGAACTTTTTGCGGGTGGCTTTTCCCCACACCACTCTTACCCGTAAGGACCAGAAGTTTGTGTGGACGCCGAAGTGTGCCCGTGTGTTCGAGACCTTGAAGGAAAGATTGATGTCTGCTCCAATCCTAAGTCTTCCTAGTGGGACTGAGGGATTCCAAATTTTCAGCGACGCGTCAGGGTGCGGTTTGGGTTGCGTGCTTGTGCAGCATGGCAACGTGATATCTTATGGGTCAAGCCAGCTAAAGCCTCATGGGAGAAATTACCCCGTCCACGACTTGGAGTTGGCGGCGGTAATTTTTGTGTTGAAGTTGTGGCGACATTACGTGTATGGTGTGAAGGTTGAAATCTTCACGGACCACAAGAGCTTGAGGTATCTTTTAGATCAGAAGGATCTTAATATGAAACAGCGTAGGTGGGTCGAGTTCCTTGGGGACTACGACGTAGCTATTCATTATACGCCAGGAAAGGCCAATGTGGTGGCTGACGCCTTGATTAGGAAGTACTCTGGTCAAGGAAATTGGATTGAAGCCCATGACGAGCGTTTAGTGCGAGAGTTTGACTCTCTTGGCTTTGTGTGTGTGTCTAATGGTGAGTCAAGCGCAGCTCGGCTGAACTGGATCGAGATGTAGTGTGATCTAGTAGATCGAATTCGAGAGGCAACTAGTGCAGACGAACAGTGTCAGTGGTTGGCATTGGAAGCTCAACAAAGCGAAGGCAATGCGTTGGAGATGGTCAGTGGACTTTTAAATAGAAATGGAAGGGTGTTTGTCCCTCGTTTTGGCAAGCTCCGTGAGGAGTTGATGTTTGAGGCTCACTTCACGAAGTACTCCATTCATCCAGGAAGTATGAAGATGTACTTGGATTTGAAGAAATCCTTTTGGTGGCCTGGGATGAAGCGGGATGTAGCTTTGTATGTGAGCCGGTGTCAGACGTGCGCCTTAGTGAAGGCGGAATGCCAAAGGCCGAGTGGATTCTTGAAACCTCTTCCTATCCCCGAGTGGAAGTTTGACGACATCTCCATGGATTTTGTGCATGGTTTACCTCGATCGCGGCAAGGTAACGATGCAGTTTGGGTGATTGTGGATCGCCTGACCAAGGTAGCCCACTTCATTCCAAATCAGAAGGACGATAGAGTGGAGAAGCTCGTGGAGCTTTATGTTCGAAACATTGTGCGGTTGCACGGAATTCCAAAGAGCAGCATTAGTGATCGCGATGGACGTTTCACGTCCAAGGACTGGAGGTTAGTGCAATGAAGTTTGGGCACAAAATTGAAGTTTAGTACCATGTTCCATCCGCAGACCGATGGCCAAACGGAGAGAACGAATCGTACGATGGAGGACATGCTGAGAATGTGTGCTCTCGATTTCGGCAAAAGTTGGGAAGACCACCTCTTCAAGGTGGAGTTTGCCTACAACAATTGTTTTCAGGCGAGTATCAAAATGGTGCCATACGAGGCTTTGTATGGAAGGCGGTGTCGAACGCCGATGTCTTGGATAGAGGCGAGAGACACCCAGTTGTTAGGAAAAGAAGTGGTGGCAGACGCTTGTTAGTTGGTGCGAACGATCCAGGAGCGCATGAAGGTGGCTCAAGATCGGCAGGCAAAGTATTTTAATGCGCGCCACTGAAATGTGGAGTTTGCGGTGGGCGACATGGTCTACTTAAAGATCAAACCGTGCAAAGGCGTTTCGCGAATTCGATGACACAAGAAATTGAGTCCAAGATATTTGGGTCTGTTTAAGGTTACAGAGCGCATAGGCGAAGCGGCCTATCAGTTGGCGTAATCCGTAGAGCTAAGCGGATTACATGATGTATTTCATGTTTCGGTGCTGAGGAAAGCATTGGAGGGGCCGGAGGATGTGGTTGAGTCTTCGATAGTTCCTGTAACCGAAGATCTGAGGATGATAGTTCGTCCGGTTTGCGTGGAGGATTCTGAAGTCCGGTGGTTGCGGAACAAAGAGGTCAAGCTGGTTAAAGTGTGTTGGGATAATTGCGGATGAGACGAGTTCTCGTGGGAGCAAGAGCAAACAATGCGGGATAACTTTCCAGAACTATTCGTTTCAGGTAGGTGTATTAGTTGTGCTTTTGTAAACATTTTAAATTTCGAGGACGAAATTCTTTTAAGGGGGGTGGATTTGTAACACCCCAGTCTTCGCTCAAGCAACTTCTCGAGAAACAGCTATTTCTCGAGAAAGGCAGGGTCAAGCTACTTCTCGAGAAACAACTATTTCTCGAGAAGTGAAGGCTCAAGGTACTTCTTGAGAAACAACTATTTCTCGAGAAGTGAAGGCTCAAGCTACTTCTCGAGAAACAGCTATTTCTCGAGAAGTGAAGGCTAAAGCTACTTCTCGAGAAACAGTTATTTCTCGAGAAGTGAACGCAGGGAGTTCGACAAAGACATAGATTGAAATCGTCGGGCCGCTGAATTGGCTCCGTTCGTCGAACGGAGTTCGACGAAGGGGGTTCGTCACAGAGAGTTCGACGAAGGGAGTTCGTCAAACAAAGTTCGGAACCGCTGGGACGTTGAGTTGGCTCTGTTCGTCGAACGGAGTTCGACGAAGGGGGTTCGTCACAGAGAGTTCGATGAAGGGAGTTCGTCGAACGAAGTTCCGAACCGCTGGGACGTTGAGCTAGCTTTGTTCGTCGAACGGAGTTCGACAAAGATTTCGACGAAGGGAGTTCGTCGAACGGAGTTCGACTAAGAGTTCGACGAAGGGAGTTCGTCGAACGGAGTTCGATAAAGAGTTCGACGAAGGGAGTTCGTCGAACGGAGTTCGACGAAGAGTTCAACGAAGGGAGTTCGTCGAAGGGAGTTCGACGAACGCGGACGTTAACTGGCAGAACTTGTTCCGTAAGTAGCTTTTCCCGGGCGTCCGATCTGTTTGGATCTTGATCTTACGGTCTAGATAAGTGCGTCCTAAGTTCTTATTTAGGGCAGAGAAGTTCTTTTCTCTTTTCGGGAAGTCCTTTGTGCTTTTGGAGGCGTAGAAGAGAGGAAGGGTTTGGAGGAAGAGGAAGGCTAGATCCACCATTGTTGGAGCACCGGAGCTCCGTTCACCGATCCGAGATCAGATCCGTGGAGAGGACTAGAATGCGCTTCTTTCTATCCGTGCCTTTCAACCGATCCATGGCGAGGAAGAGAACTCTTAGGGTAACAACATCTCTCCTCCCGGTTTTAGGATGCATGCATGGCATCTATGCTTTTACTTTCTCTTTTCTGAAATTTATGGCACCAGATCTCTCAAATGAGAGGGGTTTGGGTCGCCTTGGTTCAAGAAGAACCATCGGGTTGATTGAGTCCGTCCCCGGCATGATTTTGCACTAGAGATCTGCTCCGTTAGTGGATTAGGCATTTTGTGTGAAGCCGAAATCGCGACCGATGGTCCGATTCGGTGATGTTGCTTAACGTGCATTTTAGGGATTTTGCTAGAAATCCGATGACGACAAAAACGTCGTATGTGTTGCCCTTATGTTCGTGTGAGAATGAACGTTGGTTTGGAAAGGGTAATTGTGATGTGTATGTGAAGGCGTGGTTTGTCTTTGTGGTCGGCTGGCTAGCCCGTGAATGCTTGGATTCATGTGGGGAGAATGTCCCGGCAAGACAAGTCCCCTTCTGGGCTAACTGACAAGAACAAGTATGCTGGTGCGCCCGTTGGCAAGATGAGCCCTGTAAGGGGTGAGGTCCCAGTGGAGTTCTTGGCTTTTGGTTTAGTGATTGAGGCGAGAACAAGTATGCTGATGCGCCCGTTGGCAAGATGAGTCATGTAAGGGGTGAGGTCTCAATGGAGTTCTTGGCCTTGGGCTTGCAAGCCCGTGGGGGAATGATAAGTACCCTTGGTTTGTTATGAAATATTGATGTTTGTTGTTATGTTAGAAGCATACACGCCATAGGGTGCCTTGGGTGAAACCCAGGTTTGCATACATGCTGCATTGCTAGATCCCCTTACTTTTATTGCTCAACATAGAAACGTGGATGATGCTTGTGACACTCATGCCTGTCATGTTTATGTTAATACTATTTATTACTCTTGCATACGACGACCGGGAGGAGGGGTGTTGTTACACCGTTGTTGGTCAGCCAAAGATGACCCTCGTTATACCGCTCTTTGTGATTTGGATGCAGGGCAAGGATCGCAGGCTGGACCTAGCTCGCCGACCAGAAAGGCCTAAGCTTCATGAAGTGCTATTTTCATGCTTTCTCATTTGATTTGATGTCTTTACCTGTTCTGGTTTGCATGCCGAGGTAGCTTAGGATTGTGATGATCTGTTGGACATTTATATGTCCTGTTTTGACTTGAGTAGGAGTTTTGTAAGGCCTTTAGGCCATAGTACTCTTATGTAGATGTGGACGACTTCTGTGGTTTATTTTATTGTTTCCGCTGTGTTGGTTCTGAGTTTTGAGATGGTTAGATCAATATCACTTTTTAATACTAAAGTTATGGCGATTATATGCTGTTGGGTCCCGGTCAGACCTATATTATATAGTCATTGCAGGGGAGGTGTTACATCTATGTCCTAATTCAACTTTTGAAATACAAGAATTAAATATACATATTTCAGATTTGTTGGAAAAGAAATCTACCAGATACACATACATTTTCTTTGATAAAGTAATGATACTTGTTTCATTGTTGATAATTAGGCATGTGTCTTATGTGAACACTACCTTATAATTCATGTCACACAACTTACTGATGTTTATCAGGTTGTGCTTTAGGCTTTCAACATCGGCTACTTTGGTGATGGTTAGTGCGTCTGCATGAATCATGTAAGACCCCCCCCCCCCCCCCCCCCCCCCCCCCCTCCCCGGAACACAAGACACAGCTGAGGGAAGTCTTATGCCCAGGACATCCGCCTTGCGAAAGCGCCAGCACACTAGCTGGCCTCCCCCACGAGACGCCTATCCTGCCGGCCGAACTAACTAAACAGCGCCAACGCATCAATCAAGAAAAAGTAAGAAGCCACATATCATATCCACATAAGTAAGTATCCAAAAATACAGAACAAGAAGCTCCGCGAGCTCCTGCACAAGTATCAGAGTAACAAACTAGATGCCTCAAGGGCTACATCACAAAACTGCGCTCACATTTGTCACCGACGGTAGTGAGGGTATCGTGGACTCCGGCCCTGTCGTCCTGACCTGACTATCCTCCTCCAGCGCCGTGCTATGCTGCCCCAGGGTGCGCTCCTAAAAAGAGGGGTGCAACAACCATTAGTCATAAAGACTAAGTGGCTTCACATCCTCTCCCCCGACAACTCCAAGGCACCGGGTGGAAGGGAAGAAAGAAGAGCTGCAATATAATCAGTAGTAGCAAAAACAGGTGACAGGTAATGATATAAACTGTTAGAGAAGTGCATCTAACAAGTAGTGATAAGTCTAAGCAGCAAGAGTAACATTAATGATATGTATAAGCGTCACATTTAACAAGTTGAGCTAAGTATAAGCAGCAAGACTAGCAAGTAGAGATAAGTATAAGCAGCAAGCAGTTCATATCGTACCTTAACTTATATGAATGCTCATACAAACTTATAAGTTAAGGTTTCCAATTTGGAACCCATCATATAAAGGAGCCCATACTAATTTATATGATGGACCCAATGCGGTGCGATGCTATGATTATGAAGGATGAATGCAATGCAATGCAATGAAGGATGAATGCAATGCAATGATTATGTTATGATGAACTCACCCATGCAATTCTGCTATGTCGACATAGACCTTTAGTTCTCGCTTTTCGAGAGGTAGCTAACCACTCAGGCATCTCCCGTCGTGGCCAGATGGAGATAGTGGAACGAGCTCCTCCACTACTAGGAGGGTATGAACACTACCAGTCCTAGGCCTCTGTACGCCTCGATGCTAAGAACACACAGCGGAGACCCTGCGTACTGCTCGACGCTAAGAACACACAGCGGAGCCTCAAGGACACGGAAGGGGACTAGGGTAGGTGAGCACCAAGAGTCCAACCCAACCGGTCTAGAGTCTAACTGTCGGCTTCTGTCGGTGTCACGACTAGCAAGCCCGTAGACCCGCCACAAGTGGTCCCCCAACCAAAAGTAATCCTCCAACCAGTGATACTCCTCCAACCACAAGTACTGCTCCAACAGTGTCATCATTTATATTCACCAAAGCTATTTACGACACCATAAATTTATAACATAATATTTAATTATGGATTCAATTCAAAGCCAAGCCACTGGACTTCCACCATCGGTCATAATTAATGCCGGAATCATTTCCTCGTGCGTGTTGACAGTAAATCATAAATTTCCTTCCCCGCCTCTCATAATATATCTTAATTTACAATTAATAGCATTTTGCATTTATAGAACTCCAAACCAAACCAATCCAGAATTTTGCTAACCAACAAGAGGAAATACCACATATATCCCCAAAATTTAACATAGCTAGCAATGTTATAAAGTGAAAATTCTTAACAAGAGGCTATCATCTCATTCATCACACAAACTTATAAGTTAACATCCCTAAATAATCAGAGGGCTAATTCATCTCATTTGTCACACAAATATATAATTAACATCCCTAAATAATTATTCCCCTCACTCTCCCTCAACGACCATAGGTTTGCCCCAAATCAAATCCCATCTCTTCTTCTTGAAGAGAAGAAATGATTCCTAAAACCTCGCAGCGAACGATGCCCTAAATTTTGAGGTTCCGGCTTGGTCTTCCTCAGGAATCTCCATTAAAGCTCACACGAGAAGCTCTCTTGAGCCTTCATCTCGCCTATTGTGATCAAAGACGCTAGCACCAAGGGAGAGGGGATGAAGTCACCTAATTTCCGGCCGACGTTCACGATTGCCTCTTCCGCGTCATGGCGGCAGTCGGCCACGCTAAAATCTCCTTCCTAACTTGTTCCCTGAAGTGAGAGGAAGCAGATGAAAAAGAAGGAGAGGAGGAAGAAGAAGAAGATGAACAAAAATCCCTGTTGCCCTCGGAAGAAAAATGCTCGGTCCTGATCATAAGAGAAAAAGATATAGTAGAGGGATTAATGTCAACCCTACTTCCCATGCCATGCGTTGGAACCCCAAAATTTGGTGTCAGCCCCCTATTGGACAAAAACTCCACTGATTGCTCAAAAAAATAATAATAAATAAGCATACAAAGCTTTCACGTCACAGGAAGAAATAAGCATTGCGCTCAGCTTTCAGCTTCCCATTCGACGATCGTCGAACGGGAGCAGCTAGGCGAACGCTTCCCGTTCGTCGATCGACGAATGGGCGCTGCTTTAGCTGAGCACTTCCCGTTCGACGAATTCGACGAATTCGTCGAACGGGAGCAGCTAGCCGAATGTTTTTCCGAAGCAAATAACTAATAGCAAAATTATAAGGATAAGCAGAATTTAACAAATAGCTAAATAGCTAAGCATTGGAACTAGCCAATAATAACAAGGAAATTTGGCATAAAACACCCAAATCAATTTGGAATCACTAGAAATTATTTCAAGATCAATAGAATCAATATCTGCTCCTAGTCAAAATGTCTTCGAGAGCTCTATCGCGAATTGGGATGTTACAAATCACACCTTAACTTTTAGTTTGACTATGACTTGAGTATCCAAAGACCTGCTTTGGGTCAGTCCTTAATTTGATTCATATTCCTCCAACAAGTTCTTATCTCCAGTCATTTGTTTGGAGCATCCACTATCTAGGTACCACTGCTGAGGTGTGGTAGACCTGGACTGATCCTACAAAATAATAACTTATTAGGGGGAACACAATATGACTTGGGTTCATAGTTCTGCTGATAAGATTGATGTAACCAGTAGTTTGGTTGAATATGAAATGTGTCACTATTTGAGGTTGCTGATTTATTATGCCAGCAATCATTCATGAAATGTTCTACAGTATGCAAGTAATAGCATTCAAATCTATTGTATGCCCCTTTTCTCTTTATAAAAATGGGTTGATTTGAATATGAATTACTTTTATTAATTAAGAGGGACAATTTTCTCTAATAGGTATGTGTTGAGTAGAATTCCATGCATATTGTGTTGTGCATCGATTAGTATTTGACGCATATTCAGTCACATGTCGATTAGTATTCGACGTTCGTTGAATATTATTTAGAGCAAAATTATGTATTCTTTTCTTCAGCACAGGAGGCTCGCATAAAATTTCGTTTTGTGAAGGAGTGTTTTTGGCTTCCTTTTGTGATTTCTTTTTCTTCTATTTTTGTTATTACTTTATTTTTATTTTTAGAAGTAGAAGTAACATTTGTATAGTTAATTTGTGTCTTCCCCTTTTCACTTACAAAAGCAACATGATTATTCCATGTTGGAATATTATTGGAATCCTTTTCTGTACAACACATAGGCCTAAGTTTTTAAATATGATAGACAAATTTTCAGAGATGAATTTAAGTTGCTTACTCCTACCATTGAGGCTATCCTCAAATTGCTTTGATTTAACTATTTCTTCTTTCAATCTCTTATTCTCACTATTTATTATATTAGTCTCTTTTTAGACATACATTCTAAACTCTAAGTTGATATATATCATTTTCAAGTTTATTTACAGATAAAACAATTTCTTTTAACATATTGTTTTCATTTTGAAGAGATGAGTTTTTTTCTATAAGTATTTTGATTTTTCTTTCTGCTTCTAATTGATCTTTGTAGAATCCCTCAAATGCATCATTAAATTCATCTGATGTAAAATAAAAATATATAAATTTATTACCTCATCTTCCTGAACTTGACGATTTAATGTCATTAGGCATTTGTTCTCACTTTCTTCACCTTCACTATCTGAACTTGAAATAGACTCAGATTCTGCCTCACTCCAGGTTTCAGTAATGAAGCCTTTCTCTTTCTTCTTTTCTTTCCTTCAAGAGTCATTTTTAACTATATACTTCTTTTGTAAGATTTTTCTTTGCTATTTTCTGGGCACTCTGGAGAAATATTTCCAACTTTCCTATAGATTTATCAGATAATCTCATTAGATGGAGTTTTATTATACATTGACTTACTTATGGTGGCGATACTCCTTTTTCTGAAATCTTCAGTCTTGATCCACTTTCTGAATCTTTTGACCACTAAGCTGATTACCTTATTATCAAGAGTCGAGCCTTCATCAACAGCAGCCTTTAGACCTATAAACTTTTCTTTTGGATAGACATAGTATTCTCCTTTAACTCACATTCTCCTCTTATTTTGAGGAGCATCTCATATGACTTCAACTTTCCTATGAGAGAATTTGTGGTGATCTTCTTGTGGTATCTAGTGTTGGATCGGTAGGCGCCCTTAGAGGGGGGTGGGGTGAATAAGGGTTTTACAATTTTTTCATATATTATGAATATCTTGAAATAATAAGTGATTAAGAAGGTGAGAAATCAAAAACCAGAAGCCACGAATGTCACCATATACGGGTGGAATCACCTCAACCTGTAGATTCCTGTCAAGCAAAAAGTCGGTCTTGGGGACCCTTGGAGAAGCATTAGACAAAGAAGGAGAAAATGCTACAACATCAAAAGACAACATACCTCCAATAGAACTCGAAGGAAAGAGCGTTCCAGTAATAAACTCACCCCCAACCCGTTAGAATATTTAGTGAAAATGATAAACAGAGAGGCAGACATTTCAAGTGGTGGAGAAAGATATGGTGTTGCATAAGAAACATGAAAAATAGGGGATATACCTCAATCAGTAGGTAACTTCAAATGATAAATGTTTTCTCCTAATATTTTTAAAATTCGAGAAGGTCCAGCTCTCTGAATCGCTAATTTCTCTAAAGAGCCCGAAGGCAACCATTCAGGGATGAGAGGCACCACGTCCAAATCATCAATTTCAAAGCGAGATGCCCTTCTATGTATGTTAGCATTAAGTTGATAAGATGAATATTGTGTGGCTAACGATTCATTAATGTGCATAGGCAAAATATGAACATGAGAGGCAAAGTCTTGGGCTAATTGACTTGACTTAAATGATGGAGGTAACAGAATCAAATCAAGTGGCACCGGTGTCTTATATACATGCACGATTTCATTCGGCGCTAGACTGGTAAATCGATTTGGTGGTTCGTTAGAAACGTGTGGACATGTGAGATAGTCTTTAATTATTTTGTAAGTTTGAGCGTGCAAATGTGACCTAGAAAACATGTTCTCCACTAACATAGTAGTCTTATTAAAATCATCAAGAAAAGAGTAACGAACACACTCCTTACGCTCAAACAAACTTAGCGCGGTATTCAAAACGATTTGTTTGCCATGAAAGTTTAACGCATAAATAATAGTTTTTTCAACAATTTTTCATATTAAGATCATAAAATCATGGACGTACAAGCAACACATGGCAAGCGGCCATCAGATTCTCACAATACTTCGGACTAGTCATAACCAGTTCGTGTCCAATATTATAATCCGCCAATGGTATCAACGGTTCAGGAGGGAAGGTCGGTGAAATCGAATAGATCGATCCCGGTAGAGAAATTAAATTGGATTGATTTTCCTTTAACGGTGGCAACCTCAAAACAAGTTCCTCCGGTTTTGCATCATCTAAGTCTTCCAAAAGTGTCTTTCCCTCGCTAGCCAAATCTTCCAATGCACTAGGAGCGCCGTCCGAATCAGAATCAACAGACAATTTTAAAACTGGATCAGAGGGGAGATCCTCATCCATATCACTGGGGTAACCTACCTCCTCATCATTGCTATGATCTTCTTGAATAATGACATCGCCGTCAACGGTCGGCGCAATCAACGACACTAACTCAGAATTTTCAGAAAAGTAAACAACTAGATCAGAACATTTTGGAGGAGACTTTACTAAGACCGAGGTCGCTGACGGAGCAGGGCACTCGACGGTATGGAGGTCAGACATGCCCCCCGCATCATGTATAACATTTGTGGGACGACCCTCACAGACCAGAATACTCTCACCGCGCGGGTTCATGGCATCCCTAACTGTGATGGCTACCGAGTTTGAGTCAGCGGACTGGAACGTGTCCTTATCTCTCAGGGATAAAGAGGGGGAAGGTCCTAAGATGGCCTTTCCCTTTTCAAACGAACGAGTCTTAGACTTGTGAGCTAGTGCTTCTCAATTTCCAACGCGACGTTATAGCAGGTGTCTAGGTCAGTGTGACAGTAGCGGAGGAGTATACCTTGAATGTCGGGATTGAGCCCCCTACGAAACCGTGAGAGGGTGATCTTAGGCATCTCCATAATATCGCACTTAACCATCATGTCCTCAAAAAGGCCCATGTATTCTGCAACTGAACGATTCCTTTGTCTAAGGGAAACATACACGTCAGAGGTCATACTCGTAGTGAGGTGAGTGGCAATATGAGTCTAAGTGCACAAACATTCTAACTAGAAAATTTTATAAATTTGTCGAACGCAGGTCGTATTTCGTCAAACACAGATCATATTTCGTCGAACGCAGACTTGTATTTCATTTTAATTATTAAAAATACTAGGACCCCTCAAATGAAAAAGTGCCCAACATTAATGTTGTAGCCCTTGGTTTCTAAATTAAGTGAAAATTTGTTTCAGCCCAATAGGGGCAATATAGCTCCCCGTGGAGTCATTTTTCTAGGACTGGTCCCTAGGGTAGGACAGTCACAAATTATTGAATATCTTTCTATTGGTAAATGGTATGGCCTTGAAATTTAAAACCTAGGCTATTTACACCTACCCACACATCATACCCAAAGATGGGAATTTTAGGGGAACCTTTTTCTAAGGTTTTTGTAATAATTTCATAAATCAAATATTAATTATTTAGTGGGTCAAATGACCTCTAATGCCTTCCAAATTTTGGTGGGTACTTCTTGGGGTTATCACCTGACCCTGGTAAAAATCTCAGCCCAATTGGGACTGATTTAGTTTGGAAATTGGTTAACCCAAGTTGGGTCTTATTGGGTCAAAATTATGGCATGGTGTTTATCTTGGGATATTGTGGTCAAATCTTCTCACCATGAGTTGAAACCTTGGCCACTGATTTAGGATCACCTAAAACACCTTCATGAGTAAGATGGGGTGGTGTGGAGGTGGATATACCTTAGAACCCTAGACTTACCCCTTGGGGTGCATATAGAGCTTGGTGAAGGACATGTGGTCAAAAGCTACAGAATGGCCATGGAACCTAGGAGATATGTTTATGGGGTGTAATGATGTCCTAGGGAATTTTGAGAGAATTTTAGGAGTATTTATTCCCCCTAAATTAGACTATAACCCCTTCAGGGCTTTTTCTTGTAAAGGAAATTTGCATGCTCAAATGGCCTTGGATGATGGTGAAACCTTGGTAGTGCCTTTATATTCATATGATGGATCTCTGGTAATTTTTGTGTAATTAATTAGATGATTTAACCAACACTTGATTCACAATGCACTTATTTTATCTTAATCTTAAGAAATATAATTAAGGGTCCAAAACTCTCTGGAAAAATATGATTCTCTGGATTTAGTTTTGAAATATCATGATAGACCTCTAGTAAATATCTTGAGTCGGTTGGATGAATATTTGGAGTACCTCCCCTTATGTAACTCATTTGGTCTGAGTATAGTAAAACTGTAAAACCTGAGAACTCTATGGATCATTAGGAGGGAATGGAAGGTAGAGGTTGTACCTAGACTGGTTGAGAAGATTGGTGGTCACCAGAAAGGAGTTTAGGTGATGAGAGTGTGCTTTGTGAGCTAAGTGTAAAGTTGTGCTTGGGATTGACGAAGGATCGTCTTTCCCTTAGCCTGTCATAAAATACTTAGGGTAACCCAAGTGTAATAACAAGGATGGTGTTCTTATGGTTAGATACCAACAACACTAAATGCCTTGAGAAAGGGAGCTTTGGGGTGTTATCTCATTATAGTTCCTAGTACCATAGCAAGCCCCTAACAGGGTAATCCTCGGGAAGTCCAACCATAAATTGTAGGGATAAGTTGTTGTACAAGATTAACTTAATAATACACACACCCACACCGTGTGGTTACGGGAGGTTACTTGGTTTGGTTTTACGAGCAGTAGGCTCGGTGGTTGTAGCAGCAGACTAGTTAGTCTAGTGATCATGTGACTCAGTAATGTTGTTGGTGCGGACTTGTTGGTCCGGCGAGATGGTGGCTCGGAAGGTTATAGTGATGGGCGGGTTAGCCCGGGTAATTTATGGCTCAAGATATAGTAGAACATGTTTGCATGTGCATGAAGGTGGTGGGTCTTCGGTATTGGATGGTCGTTCACACCGACGTCAATACGTTGACTCGGCAAGTGTGGAATTTGCACTTAGCCAAGAAAGTCTGGTGGTCCACCCAGTAAGAGTACGCAGATGCTCCGCGGTTTTGCATTGAGGCGTACGGTATGTCTAGGTTAGGTAGTGTGAATACCAACCTAGAGGTGGGCGAGGCCCAACCCACCGCTTCCATTTGCCACTACGGGAGTATCCTGGGAGTCTTGCTAGCTCCAAAAAGGGGGAACTAAAGGTCTGTGCGCATAGAGTCGAAGTGTGTAAGTTGCACTTGTGTGAACATAGCATAAACTGCATAACTCTGCATGTCATGGCATAAACATTGCATTTCAACCCATACCCCTATCGTATAAGTCGGTTATGGGACTTCTTATACGATAGGCCTTGCTAAACAACCCCTTGGTCTATAGGTTTGTTTGGGCATTCCTATAAATCAATGGTTACTTTTCTATTATATATGTCTTTACTTACTGCACCTTACTTATTCTTTACCTGCTCTTACTATGCTCTTTACTGCTTCGATTATCTATATACATATGTGTAGTGGTAGAAACACTCCCTGTAGATTATGCCCATGTCATCTTCTCTTTGTTATACCCCTTGTTGTCCTCCGCTTCATCCTCCCACACGATGCCTAGGAGACATTGGGTGGGGTGGAGAACATAAGGCTTAGTCTTTTTGACTAACGGTCGGTGACCATATCATTTTAGGGGACCGAGGAGATGTTGCAGCACCAGATGCCGGTGCAGACGGAGGCGGGCCAGTCTAGTACAGGAGCAAGTTTCAGGATCAATGAGTGATTAGTAGTTAGCTTCCACGAGTGATCTTATAGTGAGGACATAATGTACAGGGCATGAGCCCTTTATTATTGTAACTTTGTTATTTCTGTTATACCATGCGGACATTTATTATATATAGCATGTGATTGTGGACTAACTTCTTTTTGTTCGTTTATACTTTTCTTCTTATGTGATTGATATGGCCGGCAGGATCGTCACTTTGTAGTGGCGACCTTCTCGTGTGTTGGTGTCACTGCAAAGCGGCGGTTCTGGGCATAAGACCCGGGTTTTTAAAAGAAAAAAAATGGGGTCTTACAATAGCGGCCGCTACCGCCGCTTGCAATCGCAGCCACTTCCGTCACATGCAATTGAAGCCTCCCCGGCCAACAGTCATCCTCCTCGGCAACCTCCGGAAATAGGTATATGATTTTTGTGTGGAATTAAATAGAATTTAGTGAGGAGATATTTCGTCACTAAAATACACATTTAGTGATTGAATTAATTCAGCCACTAAAATTTTATTTAGTGACCGAATTCATTCACTCACCAAAACTTCATTTAGTGACTGAATCAATGTGGTCACTAAAAGTTCATTTAGTGACCGAATCAACTTGGTCACCAAAAGTTCATTTACTGACCGAACCAATTCAGTCACTGATATTATATTTAGTTACCAAACCAATTCGGTCACTGGTATTACATTTAGTGACCAAATCAATTTGGTCACTAAAACTTCTTGTAGTGACTTTAATTATCTATCTTGGCCACTAAATATATACAATTAGTGACGAAAATCATTTTGGCCACTAATTACATTTAGTGGTGGGGCAATCGTGACCGCTTCGTAACGGACTTGGTTTGGTCACTAATTGGCTTTAAGGATCAAAATCTAATCTTTAGTGATGAAAATTTTCGTCACTAAAAGTCAAATTTCTAGTAGTGGTTATTGGTGTATGTGCTGGTGAGCCGAGCGAAAAATAGTAGGCAAAAGCCTATTGCTTAGTTGGCCCTCTAAGGACAAGTTTTTTTACTGTTTTTCATGAATTGTCGTCCTACCTATCGATGTTTGTTTTAAAGTTTTGATACATTGGTTTAATGCAATGCCTTAAATCCATAACTCTATTAATGAAATTCCTGTGTTGATGGATATTCTTATGAAACTTTTTAATGAAAGCTTCCGCTTGTGCTAGTTATACTCTCGTGTAGACTCTTGTTTCTGTTTATCATCTTATTAATGTCTAGCTAGTGTACTCAATATGGCGTGGGGTCCCGGTCAGACCCATTGTTATATTGTTTGTACTAGCAGAGTGTTACATATTTTTATAGCTCTTTATAATGCTTAAGTTATAATGGTATATCCTGTGGGGCCCGATCGAACTCATATTATACGGTTGTTGCGATGGTGGCGTTACAAACTAATCTTAAGATTTTATTTTAGAATACTTTGAGGGCATTATGTGTTTAATTTGATAATATGTTTGTATCATATAACTAATTCCTAGGATTCGTAGGGTATCCATAGTGATCTCCAGATTTATATGCAAATTGCAATGTACGCCATTTGAGCATCCCAATCATAGAGAACATATATGGTGATTGAGACACTTTGCATGTATACAATGTTTTTCACATATTAGTATTGTTGTAATTGTGAAGTTCCGGATGACGGTGTTCCACAATTTGGGATCCTCTAAGATGCTCGGGAGGAGGGGAGTTGTTACACCATGGTTAGTCATTTTTTACCTGACCCACAATTTTCTCATTTCTTTTTTTGACGCAGAACTTGTTGCACAAAATTGAGTGAGGCCACCCAAACATGGTCAAAGTATTCATGAAGTGCTTTCAATTATTTCTCATCTTTCAGTCTTTTATGATTTGGTTGTATTAGGCATGCCTGCTTGAGCTTTATTGCTTCATGGTTTATGTTTATACTAATCGAAGTTCCTTCTAAGAAAATGTTCTATTTCATTTGGTTTGTATAGTTCATTGAGCTCCATTTAGGCTCTGTT
The DNA here is from genome assembly GCA_033032865.1 of Dactylorhiza incarnata. NCBI lineage: Eukaryota > Viridiplantae > Streptophyta > Magnoliopsida > Asparagales > Orchidaceae > Dactylorhiza > Dactylorhiza incarnata. The sequence goes on along the minus strand of JAWHQI010000500.1, from coordinate 1,025,240 downwards.
TGGGACAGCTTATGCTGATGAGAAAGAAGTTGATCGAATAGAGCTTTGACAATAGAGTTGTTTGAAAAGCGTTGATGAGAAAGTTGTAGGCTGTTTGGAGAGTTTGTTCTTAAGGGTTGATCGAATAGAGCTTTTTCATTTAAACTGTTTGGTAGACCAACAGTTTGAAAGGTGTTTTTTCAAACAAAAACATTGAAAAGTAATTTTGGTGAAAACTCGCGCCCGGGCAAACACGAGCGTCCCGGAAAAAAACGGTCGCCCTGGCAAAAAACGGTCGCCCGGGCATAAAATTGTCGCCCGGGCAAAAAACAGACGTCCAGTCAAAATACAGTCTCCCGGGCAAAAAATAGTCACATGAGCAAAAAATGGGCACCCTGGCAAAAAAACACACCCAGTGTAAAAAATGGCTTTCCGGGCAAAAAAATGGCCGCCCGGGCAAAAAAGGGCCGCCCGGGCGAAAAGTTACCGCCCGGGCGAAAAGCGCCCGCCAGGACAAAAATGATCGCCAAGGCAAAAAATAACAGAACGCGCGAAAAATGAGCGCACGGGCGAAAAATGGTCTATCAGTCAAAAAACCGCCGCCCAGGCAAAAAACTGCCGCACGGGCGAAAAACAGCAAGTCGAGCGAAAAACGGTCGCCATGGCGAAAAATGCACGCCCGGGCGAAATATGAGTGTATCAGAGAAATATGGCTGCTCGGGCGGAAAATGGCTGCCCGGGCGAAACGCTAGGGAAAAACGGTCGTTTGCGCGAAAAACTGCCGCCCGAGCAAAAAACTGCCTCCCGTGCGAAAATGCCCGCCCGATCAAAAAATCACCGCTCTGGAGAAAAACCGCTGCTTGGGGGAAAAATAGCCACCCCGGTAAAATATGTGTGTCACGGTGAAAAATGCGATCTCGGCCGAAAAAACGCGCGCACGGGCGAAAAAAATGGCAGCTCTGGCGAAAAATGGCCGGCCATGCAAAAAAGGCGAGCCTGGGCAAAAAGAAGATGCCTGGGCGAAAAAAGGCTGCCTGGGCGAAAATCGGGCACTAGGGCGAAAAATACGCGCCCGGGTGAAAAAACGGTCACCCCGGCGATAAATGGCCGCCCGGCCGAAAATAATGAGCGCCCGGGAGAAAAATAATCGCTTGGGCGAAAAATGAGTGCCCGGCCGAAAATGCGCACTCGGACGAAAATGCTCGATTGATATGTAGAGTTAATAAAAGAGAAAAAACTAAAAATAAAAAAAAAAACGGTTTTTAGAAAGCTATGTTTGACTAGCTTCTCAAAAAACCTCTAAAACACCTTATTTGAAGAAGCTCTTTTCAAAAAGTCGTTCATTTATTAAAAAACTAAAAATTAGCTTTTTTTGTTCGAATAGAACTTATTGAATATAAAAACCTGCCCCAAACCGAGCCTTAGTTTATTGCTTCCACGTTAAACAAAATGTTTCTCAATATTTTTTTTACATTTCCTCTCATATTATTTTTAAGATGCTTCTTTTTTCCAAAATCAAATTATTCTCCTTGATAAGCATTTAATATATTTCCTCATTAATTTGTACTCATTAATAATTAGAGCTTGTCTCTCTCTCCTTAACTATCTAAATTATCGGGCCTCTTTATTTGTTGTCTTACATCCAATCAATTCAGTAAACCATTTTCATAATAATACTTACGCGTACGAAATAAAAACATACATAATAATATAATGCGAAAAATAACTAATGAAAATTATGAGCCACACTATGATGTATCTCCGGATGAGATGGATAATGCAACAATAACCAACTAATCTCTAGATCTTGTTTAATAACACCTTGTGTGTTTTTTGTGTTTGTTTATAATGACATGTTTGAATCACACGAATGGTTAAGATTTATGGTATATCCATAATGATCTCATGATCTATATAATATTACATGTCAGGCCCTTTGAGCATGCAAACCTTATAAAATATATTTGTTGATTGAGATACTTTGCATATATATTGTATTTACATATTATTATTATTGTGAATTGTTGATCTGTAGGGTGATGGAGTTTCCCAGGTTCCTCTAAGATTTCCGACAGAAGGGTCATTACACTGTTGTTGGACAACTTTCAGTTGACCCATTTTTCACTCCTTTATTTTCTATTGTAGGGCTTATTAGGCAAAGCTGATTAATGTTACTCAAACATAGCCAAAGTATTCATGAAGTACTTTTCTATTGTTTCCGTGTTTTCATTATTTTATGTTTTTGTTGTATCAGACTTGTGTGCACGGGGCTTTAATGTTTCATGATTTATGTTTGCACTAACCAAGGTTAATTTCTTATAAGTCAATGTTGTGTTCATTTTGGTTTTTTATAGTTCATTGAGATATCTTTAGTTTGTTACTTCTGCATTACTGTCGTGTACTTTGTGGTTAGTTGTAACTTGAGATAACATCATTTATCACATTATAGAAGTTTAGTTATTGGTATTATATGGTATGACAAAGTTGAGCTTCCAAATTTTAGACTATGTTTCAGCGTTTTTCTCCTTCGTTACGATTTTCCAGAAATATAAACCATCTTTTTTGCCCATTTGAATAGCCTTCTTTTGGATCTATCCCCAAAAAACTGTTTTATACTTGATTCCAGCCACAGAGAGGTGCATCATTCAAGAACACTATTTTATCTTCATCTTCAGTTACTTCTTCTCTAATTGCAACCACCCACTCAAACATGTAGTTAGATTGGAATCTATAAAATATAAGTAGCACATAATGTCAGCTTTTTAAAAATCCGGCGGAACGGTAAGATCATGAACCATCTTATAAATTGGTTTGATCAAGGTCAAAAAGCTGCTTCAACCGAAGATTGATTAGCAGCCAACAATATCAACGGTCGAGTTGTTAAGCCGCCGAATATTTTGGAAAACACAATTTTAAAAATTTAGCTTTAAACTTATCATATATTCTAAAGAGTATTCTCACCTCACATATTTCCATTTTGTCGTGATGAAAATTGATGGGATCCCCTAGAAATAATTCAGTCAAACCGGTGTTTTTACCGCGGCGTCGGCCGGCTCTCCGATATAGGTTCAATGGACCCAATCTGGCGCGATTTCGTGTCCGTTTGGTGTTGAAAATTTCTAATAAGCGGAAAAACGAGAACTAGGTCGCAGGAACACTCTCAACCATACCAAGCACCAGAAACAATGAAGGAACAAGAAAAATCTTGTATCAACTATCTTCTGTACATTTCGAGGCATACATTGCGAGACATGTTTTATCAGTACACACAATGATGAGAAAAGAAGAAAAACCAACTACAAGAAGCTGGTGGTTACAAACTGAACCCGCCAAACCGCCCGGCTAATAGAGTTGTCCGCGCAAACCGCCAAGCCGCCAAACCGCAACTCAACACGCGGACTACCCATTATTCCAATGCTCACTTGTTCTCCCAAGAAAGGCAGCCTGACCGCAGTCACTTGGTCGCTCCTATCCGCGAACACAACTGCTGAAGAACTGAACAGAAGTAACAGACCGGTAAAGGCAAACCGCCTAACCGCCGCGGTTTGAACTTTATTGAAAGCTAGAAATGAGCTGAAGAGAACCTGCCTTGTCGCGAACCGCGACCTCCTGCTGCTACCATCCGCTGGCTGCTACTGAATTATCTGATGCGGTCTCCTCTGATCAAATCAGAACCACAAGCAAGCCGCACAACCTGCGAACACAGCAAAGGTAAGTCTCAAACCGCGCAAATAGAAAAGTATATCCGCACCAAAAACTCGCGAGCTCTCACTTACTGTTCTTGTTATATATGACGAGCCACGGGGGTCCTATTTATAGTAGGGGTGAGGAGTGCGGTGACCACCTGCGCGATAGGATAACCACCCATATCAGCAGCGGGTAGAAAATAACTCGCGCGACTTGCTGAGTAACCCTGCCGAACAGTTCGCCAACTTAAGAACAAGTCGCGCGGACTACTCGCAAATCTCCAGCAATACCAGCAGACACCTGCCAGCCATCGAGCAAATAATCGACCAGATCACAACACCTAAAAGTAAACGCAGATGCTAACCGCCCGGTTACAACCAGATAGCTGACCCCAGATAGTTGACGAATCAAAGCAATCTACCACTGGCTAGCATCCAGTCCAATTGCGGGAAGACAACCCGCACGGTCTTCTTAATAGACCGCCCGACCTCTGTGGTTTGCCAGACCGCCCGGTCTGATGCCCAGACTGCCCGACCTCCGCAGTTTGCTAGACGGCCCGGTCTGATGCCCAGACCGCCCAACCTCCACTTACACTTCAAAATTCAACACTCCCCCTTGAAGTGGGAAGTGGAAGTCAGCCCAAGCAATCCTCGTAACCAAGTAAATGGTCCCTTTGCTAGCGGCTTCGTGTAGATGTCAGCAACATTATCTTCGCTCCGCACATGCTCAACTATCAGAGATCCCTCCAGCACCTTCTTCCGAATGAAATGATGCTCGATCTCGATATGCTTGGTCCAGGCATGACAGATTGGATTTTTAACCAGTTTGAGAGCACTCTCATTGTCACCGCTTAGCATAGTTGAACCTCGCACCTCCTTATGGACGTCCTCCACCAATCTCCTAATCCAGATGGCTTCCTGAGCTGCCAAGGTCGAAGCCTTGTACTCCGCTTCAGTGGTAGAGAAGGACACTGAATCTTGCTTCTTGCTGTACCATGAAATAGTCGCTGATCCGCATAAGAAAACATAACCAGACGTCGACTTCCGATCATCGGAATCTCCCCCCATAATCAGCATCCATGTATCCATGCAAACAAAAGCTCGTGTCTCTCCCATAAAGGAGACCCATGTCTGAGGTTGACTTCACGTACTTCAGAATACTTCTTGCCGCTACCAGATGAGTTTTCCGTGGTTCCGCCATATATCGACTTACCCTCCCAACTACATAGGCAATATCCTGCCTGGTAATCATAAAATATATCAAGCTCCCAACAAGTGCCCGGAACACCAACGGATCAGGAAGAAACCTCCCCTCATCCCGCTGAAGTTTAAGACCAACCTCCAGTGGAGTAGAGTTGCTCTTCCTATCCTGCATGCCGAATCGCTTAACGATCCACTCTGCATAACCTTTCTGAGAAACGAGCACACCGCTCTTTTTCCTCTCCACCTCGAGTCCAAGGAAATGGTGAATCTCCCCCAGATCCTTCATCTCGAATCTAATAGCTAGTTCAGCCTAAATCCTAGCTATCTCAACCTCCGAGTTCCCTGTGATGATCATATCATCCACGTACAACAGCACCAAGACTTGCAACTCCCCGATCTTCTTTACGAACAGACTCGAGTCTGAATCTGAAGCAAAGTATCTGCAGAATTGGAGATATTCTACGATCTTCCCATACCACACCTGAGGTGTAAGACCCCCCCCCCCCCCCTCCCAAATCGTCGGTCTGACCGGGAGATCTTATCGCACACCACCCTTTTAGCACGACGCCGAGGAGATCCCGAAGGGTGAAGGTACCAGCTTCTCCAACCCCCTTCCTTGAACACTCCGTTGTCATGCCAAGGGGTGGTATTAAGCGAAGGTTACTATACATCAACAGAGTAGGGAAGCAGTATCCTAGCAGAAGACATCATCAAAAAGTGCACTGTATAACACTTAGCGGAAGACGTAGTATTATAGCAGAAGTTTAATTATCACAGAAACCTCAAACTCGAGCCATGTATAAATAATTTCAATATCTCCTCCGCATTAAATCCTATCTATCGAGGATTCATTGCCAATATATATCAAGAGATAGGGCGCAACAAAAGGGAATGTGGCTTAACGACTTATACCTGACGTAGCCTGCTTCGTGGCTTCCTCCATACATGGGTGCTGTCTCTCATCCGCACATGTCACCTGTGCTAAAGACAAGTTTTAGAACCATGAACAGAATATATTCCCTACTAACAACAGACATAATATAATATTTATAAGGGAGGGGATATCTGGACTCTTATTGGTCCAAGGTAGTCTTCTCACGACCACCACCTACGTACTCCATATCATCCTACATACGGTCTCAGACCCACGTAGTTCTATGAGTTTCGCACGGGTTGCCCTCCTAGACCGTCCGTCATGCGGGTTGCCTTATAGTAAAACTCATTGGCCATCCGACATTCTCCCTAGGCACATTTTCCGAAGGCACGTTTATATTCCCGTAAGGGTATTTCCCAAAGGCACAATATATTCCCATAGGAATGTTTCTTGAAGGCACAATATATTCCAGTTGGAATATTTCTCGAAGGCACAATATGTTCCCGTAGGAATATTTCTTGAAGGCACAATATATTCCAGTAGGAATATTTCTCGAAGGCACAATATATTCTCGTAGGAATGTTTCTCGAAGACACAATATATTCCCGTAGGAATATTTCTTGAAGACATGATATATTCTCGTAGAATCTATATTACCATCAATACAATAATAAAACTTCAAAACATTAATTCGTCTGCGCTGCTCTACAAGCGGCGGCAGTTCGGCACTATTTAGGGTTGACTCTCAAGGGATGCCCCATCTTACGTCAACTCTAAATTATAGGAAATAAAGAAGGAAAATCCAAAACATCGATCTGTCCGCTCTGCTCTACAAGCGGCGGCCAGTTCGGCACCATTTAGGGTTGACTCTGAAGGAATTCCCCGCCTTCACGTCAACTCTAAATTAATGGCAATTAAGAAGGAAAAGCCAAAACATTGATCTGTCCGCTCTGCTCTACAAGCGGCGGCCAATTCGGCACTATTTAGGGTTAACTCTGAAGGAATGCCCCGCCTTCATGTCAACTCTAAATTATAGGCAATAAAGAAGGAAATGCCAAAACATCGATCTGTCCGCTCTGCTCTACAAGCGGTGGCCTGTTCGGCAACATTTAGGGTTGACTCTGAAGGAATGCCCTGCTTTCACGTCAACTCTAAATTATAGGCAATAAAGAAGGAAAAGCCAAAACATCGATCTTTCTGCTCTGCTCTACAAGCGGCAGCCAGTTCGGCACTATTTAGGGTTAACTCTAAAGGAATGCCCCGCCTTCACGTCAACTCTAAATTATAGGCAATAAAGAAGGAAAAGCTGATAGATAAAATTTAAGATATAATTATTTATTCTCCAATTTCTACGAACTATAGGCAAGAACACCTATCATTCATAGTATAGGATATTTAGAAATAAATATCAAGTGTCGTATTCCACGGGGTTGTTGAGTACTTCTACTCACGCAAATAATTATTGTTTTATCGTAAAAATAGTTAAATGGTTTTATAAAAGAAATAATAAAAGAAAGGAAACTTTTGATCGAGAATCCTTCTTAAGTAAAATATTTCGTAAACATCATAAATTGATTTGGACAAACTTGACCGTGGAGGTTCCCAAAATATGGTAGAGCCTCTCTCGAGAGAACTACCACCTAACCTTAGGTTAATCGATTAAGACCCCTCGGCCAGTCGAAACCCCTAAGCTTGCTTTATGCAGTGAGCCGCACTATTGGATTTGACTCCAATGCGAAATATTTGTGTCACCCTCTCTCGAAGAGTGCAAGCAATTCTTTCTGCCGATGACCGATCTACACATATTCACGGATCTCTCGATCAACTAGAATACGACTCCAAATTGATTATCATACCCTAGAAATATGAAATCAAATCATTTCAAATCAACGGTAAATCATAATTTTCCATAACCAAACTATAAAGAAGAGATTACGAAATAACACTACTTAAGAAATCATCTGATCAAATATTATAAAATTAGTTACTCATGATTGAAGAAAAAGAATATTTTATAACTATGAAAAGAAAATTACAATTGCGAGAAATGTAAATTATTATTATGAATTGAAATTGCAAAACATAAAGTAAATTTGCATAAAGGAAATACAATAAGAAAATGCAGCAAAACTACTCTAAAATTGACTCAATCTAAGCATGGACCGGATCTCCTTTTCCTTTGAATCCTTGCCATTTTTATAGGTGAAAATCCCATCTAGAATCATCCAAAGAAGTAAATGATGGTGTCTTTTGAAACCCCAAGAGGCATAAAAATTTCGGCAACATGCATGGATTGAATAATGAAAACCGGTCACAATGTATTAAAGTGGGAGGTTTCATGAAGGAATTGAAGGGCTGCATTGATAAAGAGGAGCTCACGTGAAGGGCTGCTCCATGAAGAAATTAAGTGGGCTGCTCACAATTAATTGGAGTTAAAATGTGAAGGCTGCATTGGAGAGAATGTGAACCGGCTGCATGCATTGAAGAGAGAGAAACAAATGGCAGCATTTATAATAATAAGTTATAATGAAAATATTCGGTTACATGGGGTTGAATTGAAAAGAGAAAAGTGGTAATATGGACAGTTAACGTGCGTGTTGGGTTACATGGAATTAAGAGGAATGAATGATGACAATAATAATATTAAGTGAGAGAAACCATTTGCATGAAATGAATATGAAGATTGGATATATTTGATATACAATAATAATATCAATAATAATGAGAAAATATTGCATGGTATAATAATACATGAAATTTTAATGAAATGAGTTGTATGGAATTTAATTGCATAGATTAATAATGCAAGAAGGCGTTCATGTGAATGGTTGTTGCATAAAAAATTTATAATAGGAGTTAATATTGCATGCATGATGATAAATAATCATAATTTGCTTGGGATTATAAAAAAATGGTCGGACGACGTCTTCAAATAATAAAATTGGTCGCGCTCATGGACTGCATGGATTTAATAGAAGGTGGCGGCGGCATGAAATTATATTGACGAGTGCAGCCTGAATTCTCGAGCTCGGACAACGCGACAACATTCGCAAGAGATCATCATCCAACGCCAAAACTGCGACCGCGATATTATATATATAATTTTTGATAAAACTCCAGAAACAAGGTTGACAGCGGGCATTTACGTCGAGACGTGCCAAAATTCACCCATGCCTGTCATAAAATAATATTAGCATAATTTATAATAAAAAGTATTTAAAAAGCAAATTGATATATTACTAGGTGAAAATATATAGTTTTATATATGAAAACTAATATTTTTACGTTAATAATTTAAGCGAAATTATGCGTTATCAAAAGCCAAAACATCAATCTGTCCGCTCTGCTCTACAAGCGGCGGCCAGTTCGACACCATATATGGTTGACTCTGAAGGAATGCCCCGCCTTCACGTCAATGCTAAATTATAGGCAATAAAGAAGGAAATGCCAAAACATCGATCTGTCCGCCCTGCTCTATAAGCGGCGGCTAGTTCGGCACTATTTAGGGTTGACACTGAAGGAATGCCCCGCCTTCACGTCAACTCTAAATTTATGGCAATAAAGAAGGAAAAGCCAAAACATCGATCTGTCCGCTCTGCTCTACAAGCGGCGGCCAGTTCGGCACCATTTAGGATTGACTCTGAAGGAATGCCCCGCCTTCACGTCAACTCTAAATTATAGGCAATAAAGAAGGAAAAGACAAAACATCGATCTGCCCACTCTGCTCTATAAGTGGCGGGCAGTTCCGCACTGTTTAGGGTTAACTCTGAAGGAATGCCCCGTCTTCACGTCAACTCTAAATTATAGGCAATAAAGAAGGAAATTCCAAAACATCGATCTGTCCGCTCTGATCTACAAGCGGCGGCCAGTTCGGCACCATTTATGGTTGACTCTGAAGTAATGCCCCGCCTTCACATCAACTCTAAATTATAGGCAATAAAGAAGGAAAAGCCAAAACATCGATCTATCCCCTCTGCTCTACAAGTTACGGCCAGTTCGGCACTATTTAGGGTTAACTTTGAAGGAATGCTCCGCCTTCACGTCAACTCTAAATTATAGGCAATAAAGAAGGAAAAGCCAAAACATCGATCTGTCCGCTCTGCTCTACAAGCGGCGGCCAGTTCGGCACCATTTAGGGTTGACTCTGAAGGAATGCCCCGCCTTCACGTCAACTCTAAATTATAGGCAATAAAGAATGAAATGCAAAAACATCGATCTGTCCACTCTGCTCTACAAGCGGCGGCCAGTTCGGCAATATTTAGGGTTGACTCTGAAGGAAAGCCCCGCCTTCACGTCAACTCTAAATTTATGGCAATAAAGAAGGAAATGCCAAAACATCGATATTTTCGCTCTGCTCTACAAGAGGCAGCCAGTTCGGCACTATTTAGGGTTGACTCTGAAGGAATGCCCCACCTTCACGTCAACTCTAAATTTATGGCACTAAAGAAGGAATTGCCAAAACATCAATCTGTCTGCTCTGCTCTACAAGCGGCGGCCAGTTCGGCACTATTTAGGGTTGACTCTGAAGGAATGCCCCGCCTTCACGTCAACTCTAAATTTATGGGCAAAAATGAAATAAAGTGCAGAATGAACTGGACCAGTACGAGACTGGAGGGGTACTGAAAAGAAACTAAACAAAAGGTACAGGAATTGAAAGGAGCGGGACCAGTACGAGATTGGGGTAAAAGAATAATTGCAGAAAGTAAATGCAGGACCAGTACGAGACTGGAACACATAAATGAATATTTACAGAAAGTAAATGCAGGACCAGTACGAGATTGTAGTATTAAAAGAATAATTGGGTTAGTAGTCCAATCACTCCATATCAGGAGGCTTCAGTTCCATCTCCGTTCATAGGAGGAAAGTTCTGTTATAGCTCCATTCATAGGAGCTTCTTCCAACTTCCGCCTTTCGTTATAGTCCGATCATGGGTTTTAATTGCAACCTTTAAGTATGGCTTAAGCGGACTTGAGGAATGATGTTATGAGTTGCTTAAATCCTCCAAAGAGGCGGCTCCCAATGTCCAAGCATTATTCTAATCGCAGCATGTTGAGTTATTATTCCATTTTAAGATTATTAAAATAGTAGCCCATATCCGAAAATCATCGATCTTTTATCCCGGGCTAATAACATCCATAACGAACTATCATAAATTTTCCAAGGCTCTTGAGGTATGAATAGCATTTGCTAAATTTATTTAGCCACTCGTAACCTCTAAATAAATTCATAAATATAGCATAATCACCTAAAGATTTCTCAAATTTTTCCAAAGGATGTGAAAGGCCTTTAAAGATCCATCATAAATTTCCCATCAATTTTGAAGGAGGGACCATTCCCTTACAAATTTTAAATCATATAAGTTAGCCCATTTTAATTAATAAAAATTGCAAATGAACCCCAAAAATTGACAATTAATTACAGAGGTTGTAGATCAGTGTCACAGGTCTACCTTATTTATTTTGGAATTTCCTCTCAATAATGAGGCCCTCTGTTAAATCAAAAATAGGTATTTTACCACCTTTTGGATTATTAAAAATAGCTAATTATCTTAGAAAAATCTCAAAAAATCATTGGAGGTAGATATTGACGAGATCTACAACTTTGATGTTCAAAGTTTTTCTTTTTGGGCTAAGAATAAGCCCCAGAAAAATCGGCAGATTTCTGCTATATACAAACAGAGACTGCACCAATCTTGAAGGCCAATGTAGGGCTGAGATCGAGCCATACCGAGAGGCGAACTCCGTCCGTCAGCCCCCACAGAGGATCTAGATCGATCCACTGTGGGGAGCACACATGTTGAGGCGGGGCAAAAGGTGATATTTCCCCAGCTGTCCGATCTTCTGTATAAAGATCGGGTGGTGGCTGTTGCTCCCATTGGTGCAGGAGGCGGAGGCCTCCGCCACCGACGGCCGGACAACGCCGGTCATCGGTGCCACCCCCGGTCAACTCGTCGGGGCTGGCAACTCAGCCGGTGGTGGTCCGTTGACCAGACTCCGTCGGAGACCGCCGGAAACAGCCCACACAAGGTGGATACCTTAGGCACCGCCGGGGCTTCTCATTCCGGTGGTGCCACCGCCTGAAGACTCGTCGGAGGGGGATGGTGAGCCTCCTCCGGCGAGGTGGAGCTGCCCAGCCGCCTGAGATGAGATCAGGAGTTTTCCCCAAGCAGGGTGGTTGTAGGTGGCGTTCGGGGTCCCCTCCTCCTCCCACCCCAGCACCGACAGGACTTCAGGCCACCGGGATTTGTTCCTTTCTGGTCAGGGTTGTCTCCCCCGTTAAAGCAGGGGTTGGGTTTGTTTTATAGGAAGGTCGAGACCCCTCCCCTCCCTCTTCCTTTTCTTCCTCCTTACCCGAGTGGAGGGGGTTTGAGTTGTCGGCAGCCCTAGTTGGGGTGAGGGTGGGCAGTTGTCAGCCATCATTTGGGGGGAGGTGTACCTGCTAGCGTTAGGGGTAGGGTTAGGCTTTAAAAATATCTCAACCCACATACTTGGTATAGGTTAAGTAGTTGATTAATTAGTTTAGGTGGCAAGAAAGAAGTTAGCCTAGACTAAGCATGGGTTAGCCTAGATCTTAAGCCATGGATTTCTTGGGTTAGGTGCCAAATCAGAAATACTAAGGGGTGGCTTAAGTGGAGGGGGTTTAAGAGTTATGAAATTACCTCTTATAAGAGGGTTGATCATAGTCAACCTTAAGAAGGTCCCCCATGTGGGTCAAAGTCATTATGGGTCCCCGTCGTTGAGTGTTGAGTCAACATTGATGTGACAGGATTGAAATCTGGCGTTCACGTAAATTGAGGTTCCGTATAATTTTACGAGCATTTATTTTTATTTACTTGACTAAACGACGTCGAAATCGAGCAAAATGAATTTTGTTGCACTCGTATCGGCTATACGAGTCTAATGCAACTGACAGAATTCAATTCGGAGTTCATTTGCTCAATATTCTAAAATGGCGTTGTTGCGACGCTCGAAATTACTCAAAATAGTTGTTTTCTCCAAACGACCTCGGATTGCAATGTAACGAGTCCCGTTACACTTGTAATGACTATACGAGTCTAATGGAACTGACGGAAGTCAATTTGGAGTGTGTATGTTCACTGTACCCCCAATGACTTTGTCGTTACATACTACGATACTCAAAATAGTCGTTTTCTCCAAACGACCTCGGATTGGAATGAAACGAGTTCCATTGCACTCATATCGACCATATGAGTCTAACGCAACTGACGGAAGTGGATTTGGAGTGCGTATGCTCATTATACCAAAATAGTGTCGTCGTGACGTGCTATGATACTCAAAATGGTAACTTTCTTCAAATTATCTCGGATTGGAGCGAAACGTGTTCTGTTGCACTCGTATCGACCATACGAGTCTAACGCAACTGACAGAAGTCGATTCGGAGTAAGTATGCTCACTATACTAAAATAGCGTCGTGGTGACGCGCTGCGATACTCAAAATGGTCACTTTCATCAAATGGCATCGGATTGGAATGAAGCAAGTTCCGTTGCACTCGTATCGACTATACGAGTCTAACGCAACTGACAGAAGTCGATTCGGAGTACGTATGCTCACTATACTAAAATAGCGTCGTCGTGACGCGCTACGATACTCAAAATGGTCACTTTCATCAAATGACCTCGGATTGCAACAAGACGAGCTCCGTTGCACTTGTATTGACTATACGAGTCTAATGGAACTGACGGAACTCAATTCGGAGTGTGTATGGTCACTGTACCCCAATGACTTTGTTGTGACGCACTACGATACTTAAAATTGTCGTTTTCCTCCAAATGACCTCGGATTGGAACGAAACGAGTTCTGTTGCACTCGAATCGACCATATGATTCTAATGCAACTGACAGAAGTCGATTCGGAGCAATGATGCTCACTGTACTATTTTAGTGTTGTGGTGAAGCACAATGCTAGCCAAAATAGTCATTTCTCTAAATGACCACCATTATGTGGAGAAGGTCGGGTCGTGGTTTTCCTCTGACCCGGCCTAAGCTCCTCCAAGGGTTCAACTGAACCGGTTAGACCCTATTTTAAATTTGGGATGTTACAAACCAATAAAACAAAGAAAATTTTCGTCCCCGAAAATGTGATTGGGTTATGGGGGTTACAAACAAACCGTGTTGTAGGCAACTAAAGGGTCGAATGATCCCAAAATTTTAAGAGTTTATAGATCTGGCCTTATCTACTGAGCCATGTTGATTGCTTCTGCAGTGTAATATATAAGTAGCTTAAGTGGAACAGAGGATAACTTTACCGTGGTTATGCTTATTCTGCAGTAACTTTGATATACATTGTTCGGGAGGACATTTCACGCGGGCAAGTTGTATGTATAATGAACTACCAGTCGTCGATAATTATTTTGAGCAAGTAGTTCAAGCATAACGGAATCCTACCAATGTGTGCACGCCGAATTCTATCTGTTGTATCTTGAAGATAAGCAGTATAAACCTATCAGCATATAATCAACTCTCATACGGAGGTTATATGTTAGTGGAACAGATACAAAGAAGTGCAAGTAAGCAGTGTAAATCCATGAACATATAACCAACTCCCATACGAAGGTTATATGTTAATGGTACATGTGAATATGTATGTTTTGATGCAAATGATGCGTATGCAAGCCATGCACAACGAGTACTCACGACTCATCACAATTTCCTACAATGATACAGTCTGGCCGCTTTTCTTCCAGCAGGGTAGCGACCCCGGCGGGCCTCACCAATGTGGCCATCGGTGATAGTGGACGGTCCTGCCACTTTCGGGTGTGTATGTACTGCACTACCCAGGACCCAACGTACAACTCCATGTACTCTTGGATGTGAGCGACATTCGGCGATTCTAAAATTCGGCTATCCGGCGGAGGGACCTTCTGGGGAAATAATAAATGACCTCCCGGGGTTCACACGCTCCCTAGTGCCTCATGAGTCATCAACCTTCCCATTCATGTATGAACGGTCCTTGGGCATGACTGGCCCGCCACGATAATCACATACAATTATTTTACCAGTTTGCACCTTATGTTGCCATATTTTGATCGCTTTTCTTCCAGCAGGGTAGCGAACCCCGCGGGCCTCATCGATGTGGCCGTCGGTGATAGTGGTCGGTCCTGCCACTTCTGGGTGTGAATGTACCGCACTACCTAGGCCCTAATGTACAACCCCGTGTACTCTCGGTCGTAGGAAACGTCCGACAATAATTGAATTTGGCCAACCAGCGGAGGGACCCAGCGGGGCATATAAGATACAACCGAGATCCCGGGGTGCACATCTCCCTGTCGCCTAGAGTCATCAACCTTCCCGCACCGGTACGTACGGTCTACGGGCATGACCGACCCGCCACTTTTCCACCGCAAGCAATTTACAGTAAAAGTAATAAAAGAGATCGTACTGATAGATGTTGTGTTAGATTGAAACATACCTCATAGTTCTTATACGATTGCACAGCTCTATTTTAAATAGATCATCAAATTGATAAACGTTATATCAAGTCAAAGCATACTTCATATTTGCAATCGTCAGAGCAATTCCACATATACACACAAAATTTCATTTGATTAGCTTACCTCAAATGAAATTTTGAAAACGAGAATTTTAATCCCAATAAAACAAAGAGGCTTAAACCTGGGATTGAAATTAGTAATAGAATACTTACATTGCACACAAAATTCCATTTGATTAGTTTACCTCGAATGGAATTTTGAAAACGAGAATTTAATCTCAATAAAACAAAGAGGATTAAACCCGGGGTTCAAAATTTTTTTTGGTCATTTGCAGGGTTTAATGGAAGTGTTTTATGGGGACAAGGTAAATCATCGTTTGAGATCAGATGTGGTAAAGGAATTTAAGCGTCGATATGAGTTATATATAAAAAAATTTGCATGACTAACGCTTACTATGTCAAATTTGAGTGGATAACTACATATATACGACAAGTTTGCTGTCAACTTTTACCTTTAAGGTCCACCGCCGCTTCCGTTGTAGTTGTTCGTCCCGAACCACGCAATAATGATCGGTGGGGAAAGAGATGTTTTTGTGATCACTTTTGGTCGAAAAGATCGTTTGCGCTCTGATCTATTTGTAATACCCCCCCCCCCCCTCCCAAATCATCGGTACGACCGGGGGATCTTATCGCACACCTTCCTTTTAGCATGACATTGAGGCGATCCCGAAGGGTGAAGGTACCAGTTTCTCCAACCCCCTTCCTTGAACACTCCGTTGTCATGCCAAGGGGTGGTGTTAAGCGAAAGTTACTACACATCAAAAGAGTAGGGAAGCAGTGTCCTAGCGGAATACATCATTAAAGAGTGCACTTTATAACACTTAGCAGAAGACGTAGTATTATAGCGGAAGTTTAATTATTACAGAAACTTGAAACTCAAGCCCTGTATAAATAATTTCCATATCTCTGCTGCATTAAATCCGATCTATATAGGATTCATTGCCAATATATATCATGAGATAGGGATCAACAAGAGGGAATGCGGATTAAAGACTTGTACCTGACATAGCCTGCTTCGTGGCTTCCTCCATACATGGGTGTTGTCTCTCATCCGCATTGTCACCTGTGCTAAGGACAAGTTATTATAACTACGAATAGAATCCAACCCTTACTAACAACAGACATAATATAACATTTATAAGGGAGGGGATATCTGGACTCTTAATGGGCCGAGGTAGTCTTCTCACGACCACCGCCAACGTACTCTGTATCATCCTGCATACGGTCTCAGACTCACGTAGTTCTATGAGTTTCGCACGGGTTGCCCTCCCAGACCATCTGTCGTGCGGGTTGCCTTAGAGTAAAACTCATTGGCCATCCGACATTCTCCCAAGGCACATTTTCTGAAGGCACGTTTATATTCCCGTAAGGGTATTTCCCGAAGGCTCAATATATTCTCATGGGAATGTTTCTTGAAGGCACAATATATTCCAGTAGGAATATTTCTCGAAGGCACAATATGTTCCCGTAGGAATATTTCTTTAAGGCACAATATATTCCAGTAGGAATATTTCTCGAAGGAAAAATATATTCCCGTAGGAATGTTTCTCGAAGACACAATATATTCCCGTAGGAATATTTCTTGAAGACACAATATATTCCTAAAGGAATATTTCTTGAAGACACGATATATTCCCGTAGAATCTATATTGTCATCAATACAAGAATAAAACTTCAAAACATTGATTCATCTGCGCTGCTCCATAAGCGTCGGCAGTTCGGCACAATTTAGGGTTGACTCTGAAGGGATGCCCCATCTCACGTCAACTCTAAATTATAGGCAATAAAGAAGGAAAAGCCAAAACATCGATCTGTCCGCTCTGCTCTACAAGCGACGGCCAGTTCGGCACCATTTAGTGTTGACTCTGAAGGAATGCTCCGCCTTCACGTCAACTCTAAATTATAGGCAATAAAGATGGAAAAGCCAAAACATCGATCTGTCCGCTATGCTCAATAAGCGGCGGCCTGTTCGGCACTATTTAGGTTTAACTCTAAAGGAATGCCCCGCCTTCACGCCAACTCTAAATTATAGGCAATAAAGAAGAAAATGCCAAAACATTGATCTGTCTGCTGTGCTCTACAAGCGGCGGCCAGTTCGGCACCATTTAGGGTTGACTCTGAAGGAATGCCCCGCCTTCACGTCAACTCTAAATTATAGGCAATAAATAAGGAAAAGCCAAAACATCGATCTGTCCGCTCTGCTCTACAAGCGGCGGCCAGTTCGGCACCATTTAGGGTTGACTCTGAAGGATGCCCCGCCTTTACGTCAACTCTAAATTATAGGCAATAAAGAAGGAAATGACAAAACATCGATCTGTCCGCTCTGCTCTACAAGCGGCGGCCAGTTCGGCACTATTTAGGGTTGACTCTGAAAGAATGCCCCGCCTTCACATCAACTCGAAATTTTTGGCAATAAAGAAGGAAAAGCCAAAACATCGATCTCTCCGCTCTGCTCTACAAGTGGCGGCCAGTTTAGCACCATTTAGGGTTGACTCTGAAGGAATGCCCTGCCTTCACGTCAACTCTAAATTATAGACAATAAAGAAGGAAAAGCCAAAACATCGATCTGTCCGCCCTGCTCTACTAGCGGCGGCCAGTTCGACACTATTTAGGGTTAACTCTGAATGAATGCCCCGCCTTCACATCAACTCTAAATTATAGGCAATAAAGAAGGAAATGCCAAAACATCGATCTGTCCGCTCTGCTCTACAAGCGGCGGCCAGTTCGACACCATTTAGGGTTGACTCTGAAGGAATGCCCCGCCTTCACGTTAACTCTAAATTATAGGCAATAAAGAAGGAAAAGCCAAAACATCGATCTGTCCGCTCTGCTCTACAAGCGGCAGCCCGTTCAGCACTATTTAGAGTTAACTCTAAAGGAATGCCCCGCCTTCACGTCAACTCTAAATTATAGGAAATAAAGAAGGAAAAGCCAAAACATCGATCTGTCCGCTCTGCTTTACAAGCGGCGGCCAGTTCGTCACCATTTAGGGTTGATTCTGAAAGAATGCCCCGCCTTTACGTCAACTCTAAATTATAGGCAATAAAGAAGGAAATGCCAAAACATCGATCTATCCGCTCTGCTCTACAAGCGGCGGCCAGTTCGGCACTATTTATGGTTGACTCTGAAGGAATGCCCCGCCTTCACGTCAACTCTAAATTTATGGCAATAAAGAAGGAAATGCCAAAACATCGATCTGTCCGCTCTGCTCTACAAGCGGCGGCCAGTTCAGCACTATTTAGGGTTGACTCTGAAGGAATGCCCCGCCTTCACGTCAACTCTAAATTTATTGCAATAATAAAGGAAATGCCAAAACATCGATCTGTCCGCTCTACTCTACAAGCGGTGACCGGTTCGGCACTATTTCGGGTTGACTCTGAAGGAATACCCCACCTTCACGTCAACTCTAAATTTATGGGCTGAAATGAAATAAAGTGCAGAATGAACTGGACCAGTACGAGACTGGAGGGGTACTGAAAAGAAACTAAACAAAAGGTACTGGAATTGAAAGGAGAGGGACCAGTACGAGACTGGAGTAAAAGAATAATTGCAGAAAGTAAATGCAGGACCAGTACGAGACTGGAGCATATAAATGAGTATTTGCATAAAGTAATTGCAGGACCAGTACGAGACTAGAGTATTAAAAGAATAATCGGGTTAGTAGTCCAATCACTCTATATCAGGAGGCTTCAGTTCCATCTCCGTTCATAGGAGGAAAGTTCTGTTATAGCTCCGTTCATAGGAGCTTCTTCCAACTTCTGCCTTTCGTTATAGTTCGATCATGGGTTTTAATTGCAACCTTTAAGTATGGCTTAAGCGGACTTGAGGAATGATGGTATGAGTTCCTTAAATCCTCCAAAGAGGCGGCTCCCAATGTCCGAGCATTATTCTCATCACAGCTTGTTGAGTTATTATTCCATTTTAAGATTATTCAAATAGTAGCCCATATCCGAAAATCATCGGACTTTTATCCCGGGCTGATAACATCCATAACGAACTATCATAAATTTTCCAAGGCCTCTTGAGGTATGAATAGCATTTGCTAAATTTATTTAGCCACTCGTAGCCTCTAAATAAATTCATAAATATAGCATAACCACCTTAAGATTTCCCAAATTTTTCCAAAGGATGTGAAAGGCCTTTAAATATCCATCTTAAATTTCCCATCAATTTTGAAGGAGGGACCATTCCCTTACAAATTTTAAATCATATAAGTTAGACCATTTTAATTAATAAAAATTGCAAATGAATCCCAAAAATTGTTAATTAATTACAAAGGTTGTAGATCAGGGTCACATGTCTACCTTATTTATTTTGGAATTTCCTCTCAATAATGAGTCCCTCTGTTAAATCAAAAATATGTATTTTACCCCCTTTTGAATTATTAGAAATAGCTAATTATCTTAGAAAAAACTCAAAAATTTACTGGAGGTAGATATTGATGAGATCTAAAACTTTGATGTTCAAAGTTTTTCTTTTCGGGCAAAGAATAAGCCCCAAAAAAATCAGCAAGATTTCTGCAATATACAAACCGAGACTGCACCGATCTTGAAGGTCAATGTAGGGCTGAGATCGAGCCATGCCGGGAGGCGTGCTCCATCCGTCAGCCCCCATAATGGATCTAGATAGATTTGCTGTGGGGGGCACACATGTTAAGGTAGGGCAAAAGGCAAGATTTCCCCAGCCGTCCGATCTTCTGCATGAAGATCGGGCAGTGGTTGTTGCTCCCATTGGTCCAGGAGGCGGAGGCCTCGACCAATGACGAACGGCGAACGCCAGTCCTTGGTGCCACCACCGGTCAACTCGTCGGGGTCTGGCGACTCAGTCGATGGTGGTCCGGTGACCGGACTTCATCGGAGACCACCAGAATAGCCCACATAAGGTGGATACCTCAGGCACCGTCGGGGCTTCTCATTCCGGCGGTGCCACCGCCTGAAGACTCGTCGAAGGGGGATGATGTGCCTCCTTCGGCGAGGTGGAGCTGCTCATCCGCCTTAGATGAGCTCGGGAGTCTTCCCTGAGCAGGGTGGTTGTAGGTAGTGTTCGGGGTCCCCTCCTCCTCCCTCCCCAGCGCCGGCAGGACTTCAGGCCACCGGGATTTATTCCTTTCTGGTCAGGGTTGTCTCCCCCGTTGAAGCAGGGGTTGGGTTTGTTTTATAGGAAGGTCGAGGCCCCTCCCCTCCCTCTTCCTTTTCTTCCTCCTTACCTGAGTGGAGGGGGTTTGAGTTGCCGACAACCCTAGTTGGGGTGAGGGTGGGCAGCTATCAGCCATCTGTTGGGGGGGAGGTGTACCTAATGGGGTTAGGGGTAGGGTTAGGCTTTAAAAATATCTCAACCCACTTACATGGTTTATGTTAAGTAGTGGTTTAATTAGTTTAGGTGGCAAGAAGGAAATTAGCCTAGATTAAGCATGGGTTAGCCTTGATCTTAAGCCATGGATGACTAGGGTTAGGTGCCAAATCAGAAATGCTAGAGGGTGGCTTAAGTGGAGGGGGTTTAAGAGTTATGAAATTACCTCTTATAAGAGGGTTGATCATAGTCAACCTTAAGAGGGTCCCACGTGTGGGTCAAAGTCATTATGGGTCCCCGTCGTTGAGTGTTGAGTCAACATTGATGTGACGGGATTGAAATCCGGCGTTCACGTAACTTGAGGTTCCGTATAATTTTACGAGCATTTATTTTTATTTACTTGACTAAACGACGTCGGAATCGAGCGAAACGAATTTTGTTGCACTCGTATCGGCTATACGAGTCTAATGCAACTGACAGAATTCAATTCGGAGTTCGTTTGCTTAATATTCTAAAATGGCGTTGTTGCGACGCTCGAAATTACTCAAAATAGTTGTTTTCTCCAAATGACCTCGGATTGCAACGAAACGGGTCCCGTTGCACTTGTATCGACTATATGAGTCTAATGGAACTGACGGAAGTCAATTTGGAGTGCGTATGTTCACTGTACCCCCAATGACTTTGTCGTGGCGTACTACGATACTCAAAATAGGCATTTTCTCCAAACGACCTCGGATTGGAACGAAACGAGTTTCGTTGCACTCGTAATGACCATACGAGTCTAACGCAACTGATGGAAGTCTATTCTGAGTAAGTATGCTCACTATACCAAAATAGCGCCATCGTGACGCGCTACAAAACTCAAAATGGTCACTTTCATCAAATGACCTCGGATTGGAGCGAAACGGTTCTGTTGCACTCGTATGGAACATACGAGTCTAACGCAGCTGACAGAAGTCGATTCGGAGTGCGTATGCTCACTATACTAAAATAGCATTGTCGTGACGCGCTACGATACTCAAAATGGTCACTTTCATCAAATGGCCTCGAATTGGAACGAAACAAGTTCCGTTGCACTCGTATCGATCATACGAGTCTAACGCAGCTGACAAAAGTCGATTCGGAGTACGTATACTTACTATACTAAAATAGCATCGTCGTGACGCGCTACGATACTCAAAATGGTCACTTTCATCAAATGACCTCGGATTGCAATGAGATGAGCTCCGTTACACTCGTATTGACTATACGAGTCTAATGGAACTGACGGAAGTTAATTCGGAGTGCGTATGGTCAATGTACCCCAATGACTTTGTTGTGACCCACTACGATACTTAAAATTGTTGTTTTCTCCAAATGACCTCGGATTGAAATGAAATGAGTTCCACTGCACTCGTATCGACCATACGAGTCTAACGCAACTGACAGAAGTCGATTCTGAGCATGTATTCTCACTGTACTATTTTAGTGTTGTGTCGAAACACAATGATACCTAAACAGTCATTTCTCTAAATGACCACCATTATGTGGCGAAGGTCGGGCCGTGGTTTTCCTCTGACCTGGCCTAAGCTCCTCCAAGGGTTCAACTGAACCGGTTAGACCCTATTTTAAAGTTGGGATGTTACACGAGGCGCTTGCTTCAGCCCGTAAAGAGCCTTCTTGAGCTTGCAGACGTGTCCTGGATGAACTTCTGATACATATCCCGGTGGATGAACCATGAAGATATCCTTGTCAATCTCGTCATACAAGAAGGCATTTTTTACGTCGAGTTGCCAAATCTTCCACCCTTGGCAAGCTTCCAATGCAATCACCACCCGTACCGAAGTCATCTTGGCTACTGGACTGAACATCTCTTCATAGTCTTCTCCGTATTGTTGAGAGAACCCTCGAGCTACAAGGCGAGCCTTGTACCGCTCGATACTCCCATCAGCTTTCTTCTTCAGCTTGTGAACCCACTTGCATATCACAGGAGTAATGCCATCAACCTTGGGCACAAGGTCTCAGATCTCATTCTTCTTGAGGGCAGCCATCTCCTCATTCAGGGCATCTTCCCACTCCTTGACTCTAGTGGTTTCTTCAAAGCATGACGACTCTCGTTCATCCAGGGGACCAGCAAAGAAACATGAGACGAAGCTACTAGATTTCCCCATGTATACCAAGCTGGTGGACTAATAGTCCTCTTGGACCTCCTTTGAGTTTTACTCTGATCCACCTCTTCCACTGTAACTTCTGGACTAGCTCTTCTCTCGGGCACACTTGGAGCATCGCTCCCCCTACTTCCAGAACCTGAAGCACCTGACCCAAAGCTAGAAGCAATTGGAGCACCTGGAGAAACAGGCAACTCCACCAGAATTTCCCTTGGAGCTTCTCCTGGTCCACCATCCAACCTGCTTTCTTGTAACTCAATAGAAGAGATGCCCTGGTATGATGTTAATTCATCGAATACCACATCCCTTGAAACCACAGCTCTCTGTTTCTCTGGATCCATGCATCTCCAACCCTTATTCTGGTCATCATAACCGACGAAGACTAGCTTCCTTGCTTTCTCATCTAGCTTCATTCTGAGGGCATCAGGAATATGTACACAGGTAAATCCGAACACTCGAAGGTGTTCCACCATAGGCTTTATCTAGAACATCAACTCATGTGGGTCCTTCATGTTGATTGGACTAAGAGGCATCTGATTGATGACATAAGTTGCACAAGACATTCCCTCTGCCCAGAAGGACTTTGGTATACTCTTGGCATAAAGCCAACATTTGCAGGTCTCTGTCAGATGATGGATCTTTCGCTCTGCAACTCTGTTCTGTTGTGGAGTGTGAGCACAAGAGAGCTCTCTCCGGATGCCATGCTTTCTGCAGAAGTTGAAGAACGCATTGGAAGTAAACTCCCCTTCATTATCGGTTCTGAACTTCTTGATCCGCAGATTAAGCTGACCCTCCACGAGCTCCTTGAACTCCACAAACTTCCCGAACACTTCCGACTTCTCCTTCAGAAAATATACCCAAGTATATCTAGTGAAATCATCAAACAATACCAGCATATACATGTTGCCTCCAAGACTAGGCAAGCTTCACAAACATGACCTTCACCGAAAGATGTAGAGCATTGCATCTGCTTTGTGACTTGTCGAATGGAAGGTGTAGAGCATTACCATATTGACAACCTGCACAAACATGACCTTCACCGAAAGATGACAGACTAGGCAAGCTTCTTACTAGGCCTCTTCCCGCCATAGCCTTCAGCTTATCCATCCCAACATGCTCAAGTCTTTCATGCCAGATAGCAGCGCTATCATTAGTCCTCATATTAGCAACATACGAACTTGTAGAAAACACAAACAAGTCCTTCACCCTTCTACCAAAATGAGTGACTTCAGCCTCCACCGCTGACACGTTTCGAAGAAACTTCACTTCTGTTGGACCAAACAGAACGTGATCGCCGACATCAACAACATTGGTCACCGAGAAGAGGTTTTTCTTCATCCCCGGAACATGATATACACTCTTCAATGTGAGTGGACCTCTATCTCTGTTTAAAGAAACTACACCCTCCTTCTCAACTGCATGTATAGTATCATCAGCAGTAATGATAGCATCATTATCTGTGTATGTCTGCAAAGAAGAGAACTTGGATTCATCCCCAGTGAGGTGATGAACACACCCAGAATCCACTATCCAATCATCATGATAGTTGATAGAAGCCATAGACCGAACACAAGTGACCGTCATAGATGCTCCATCACCCAAACTACCATTAGCATTGGAACTAGACTCCTCATTTCCTACAGCATGCCTAGCTGAAGATTGACCCTACAGTCCTTCTTAAAATTACCAAGCTTATTGCACCAGAAGCATCTAGGTCCTTCCTTCTTCTTCCCATAACTCTTAGGAGCATTGCTCCTCTCCTGCTTATATGAAGTAGATGGACCATCATCTCCAGATGACTTCTTCTACTTGTCACAACGCTTCTTCTTCCCTAAGTATAAGACCTTGCTTTCTCCCCCGGAGACAGACATCCCTGCCATCTGCATAGTCAAACTCTCTTGCGAAGCAAGCAAGTTTTTCGGCTCCAGCAACGATGGCTGATTGGCCCAGCACTGAACAGAAGTAACAAAGGCCACATACTCCCTCCGCAAGCCACAGATTATGTGCCTCTTCAGCTTAGCTTCTGAGATAGGCTCATCCGGGTCCAATGCCGAAATCTCTGCATAGAGGTTCTTCATCTTCAGGAAGAACGTTGATATGGACAAGTCACCATGAGTGGCCTTAGCCAGCTCATTTTCCAAGAACTGTGGTCAAGCTACATTCTTCTTATTGAACAAGCCATCTAAGGCTGTCCAAATCTCAGCAGCTGATCGACACCTAACAATGTGATCAAACAACTCTGATGATATAGCCCGCTGGAGAGTAAACTCTGCCTAAGCATTAGTTCTCCACCAATCTCTCACCAGATGAGCATTCTCACCAGCAACAACCACTTCTTGAGTTTCTTCTCCACCAACAACCTCCTAGAGGTCCTCTCCCAGAAGATAGCTCTCCATGCAAGACTTCCACTTCTTAAAGTTAATCTGCGTCAGGAGCTCAATACCAAGACCTCCTGCTATTCATCATTCCATTGCTATACCACTAATAAATGTGCTTCCAGAAATCCAAGCAAGATAACTGCGGTTGAATCACATCTCAAACCTCTATCCCCTCTGATACCATATTCAAAATTTCTAATAAGCAGAAAAACGAGAACTAGGTCACAGGAACACTCTAGACCATACCAAGCACAGAAACCAGAAATAATGGAGGAATAAGAAAAATCTTGTATCAACTATCTTCTGTACATTTCGAGACATACATTGCGAGACATGATTTATCAATACACACAATGATGAGGAGAGAAGAAAAACCAACTACAAGAAGTTGGCGGTTACAAACTGAACCCGCCAAACCGCCCGACTAACAGAGCTGTCCATGCAAACAGCCAAGCCGCCAAACCGCAACTCAACATGCGGACTGACGCGCGAATTCCTACATCGCTTATCGGCGGGAGCAAAGTGTGGTCTGAACGGCAGTGAATCGGTAGTTATCAAGTAATAATATGAGGAAGTAAATCCCAAAGTATCGAATCTCTCAAGGAACACAGTAAGGTGGAGTTAACAAATCAAGGAG
Source organism: Dactylorhiza incarnata (assembly GCA_033032865.1). Classification (NCBI taxonomy): domain Eukaryota; kingdom Viridiplantae; phylum Streptophyta; class Magnoliopsida; order Asparagales; family Orchidaceae; genus Dactylorhiza; species Dactylorhiza incarnata. Next base: position 999,537 of record JAWHQI010000500.1, on the reverse strand, counting down.
GACTTGAGATTGAAGTCCTTATGGTAGATGGAATGCGGACGAAAAGGATTTTTGTTTTGTAAATAAAATAACTACAAATACTCCTATGCAATGCTGCTATGCAATGCTTCACTTGGCGAGATGGAAACTAGGCAGGACTTGAGCGCACTGCTTCGCAAGGCGGATGGCCGATAGGAAAGCGGATGAGGTGAATAAGTGCGGAATTGAACTGTGCAGGCCTTGAGCTCACTGCTTTGTGAGGTGAATGGATTACACGGGCTGCTATGCCATGCTTCTATTGGATCGATAGGCACCCTTAGAGGGGGTGAATAAGGGAATAAAAATTCTTTTTATAATTTTAAAGAAGTTACTAAATTGTTCAGGAATAAATGAGATCAAAATAACAATTTAGCAAAAAGTAATTTGCAATAATAAAATTTACGCCAAATGAAAGAAATCAAGTAAACACAAATAGAGACATGATTGTATTATATAAAAAGTGTTTACATAAATTTGATTTCAATATCGCTAGAAATTGGAGGCGTACAAGATTAAATTTCTTTTCCTTTTCTATACCGACTTGTATCCCCACAAACCGGTTGGCTTTAGCCTATCCTTACCCGGATATGGCCTCAAGCTGCTCTAGCCAATCCTAACCCTGGATATGGCCTCGAGCACCCCCTAGATCTAATCTCCTAGACCTAGTCGCCAAATCACGTGGCGAATTACCCCCTAAGCCGCGCAAGGACCTAGTCACCAACACAAGGCAATTTTACTACAAAATTTACAATAATGAAATAAAGTAAATAACAAGAACTCCCTCTATGAGATTTCTGAAGATGAGGATGAAGGATCGTTGTAGCATAAGAGAGGTTGAAACGATCATTCTTCGGATGCAGCGTGGTGGCTTCTTTATCCAGAAATCTTCTTTGGCTTTGAGTGGGAGATGAACTTTCGGCAGAGTAGCAGCTCTGGAATTGTTGCACAAGAAATCTCTCTGGAAGCTCTAACCAAAATGAGAGAAAAGCCATCAATTTATAGACCTTCTCTCTAGCGCCTGCAGTAGCTCCTAGCACCTGCGGTATCGATCGTGTAGAAGCGGTTATGAAACTGTCGTGGTGTGGCATTGTGCATGAACTCAAGCTAGCGCCAGGCGGTAGCGCTAGCGCCAGGAGGTATCCTTAGCGCTGGCGGTAGTGCATTCTTCCCGATTTTATTTTCATGTTGCCTTCTACCTGTGGAATATTGCACCTATAGTTCCTGCACACTATAAACACACTACAAATAAGATCAAATACAATATGGGATTTGTTATTCTCAAATAAAGGGATGTGACACACATGTCCAACAATCTCCCCCTTTTGATAATAACAAATTCTCTTAGCAAGAAATCAACATTAGTGTTTATAGTATATGATAAGCATGATAAATAGTGTAACTATAGTTTATGATAAGCATGAGAAATGTGCATACTCCCCCTATCTTAATGCTCCCCCTACATAAAAGCAATTATGTTTTATATTCCCCCTAAATGTATGAAGTATTTATTATCCCCTAAATCTTCTAGATATCTTCTAGATGTCTCCTCTAGATTCTCTAGATTTCTTCAAATTAATCTCCCCCTTTGGTATTATCAAAAGAAGGTGGGGTGATGGTAGTAAGGAGGCATTCTTTAGGATTTATATATCATGATCGAGCTTTTGAAAATATAGATAATGATAAAGAGTTTAAGCATAATTTTGAAGAGATTTCAAATAAATAGATAAGAGTTTTAAGCAAGCGGAAGATTATAAGAAATATCTTTTTGTATGCATGAAAATCATAATTATAAATATGAGTTTAAGTTCAAAATGTAAAGATGTTGTAACCTTTTGGAAATCTCATAGTTTTACATAAAGATACCAATCATGAAATGAACATATTAAAAAAAATATACTGCAATGTTACTTAATGTTAAGTTCAAGTGATACCAAAAACATTGTAGAGATCATGTTAGGTTATCTAGTGCATTTCTTATATAAAGAGTAGTATAGATAAAGCATTAGAATCCAATACTCATGAGAAGAAGTGTTATGAAAGATAATGATGTGCACATAAGTCTATTTTGGTCAATGTTAACAATTGATTTAAATCACAAAATGCAAGACATGTGTAGAGTAAAGTGCACAATAAAACACAAGTATATTTACTTTCACACACTTTAATGCACATAATTTTAGAAAAAAATGGTGTAATAACCAAGGTTTGCACAAGACACTTTACTATTCTTTCCAAGGTGCTCAACCTCACAATGCTTATGAAGACTTATCAGGAGGTTCAAGTAGTGCTTGGTGGAGTTATATTTGTCTATTTTTATGTTCACTTTTGTGAGACAACATTCTCTGAATACACTTGTTTTGCAAACCCAGCATAATAAATTTTTTAAACTCAGCCACTTTTCTTAATTTTTAAGTGAAATTCAAATGTAGTGTAGATAATAAACTTATGCAAGTTTTAATTCATTGTACAACTACACTACACAAGAAAGTATTTTTAGATTTAAACACACATGTAGATTCCCAAAATAAGTGAGTGAAAAATTATCATTATCAATCACAAAACATTTACTCATACTTAGAGGCATGCTAAGCTTGGTTCTACACATATTTTAAAATTCAATTAATGCACTTTAAATAGATATATCAAAGCATGATAAACAAAACAATGTTCATAGTAATTTGAAAGAAAAATGTTGTAACATTGTAAATAATTCTAAATAATAGAATTCATTCATGCTTGATATTAGCAATAAAGATCATACAGTTTTTTTTAACTTTTTTAATGAAATAAAAAAAAATCACAAAAACATATTTTTGTATTTTTGAATTATGAATTTCTGTAGTTTATTTTTCATAATATGAATAAAACAAAAAATAACAAATGTCAGAAATACAAATCAAAGTAGTACATATAAACTAACATATTTTTATTGATTTTTAGAAATTTTGAAAAATAGAAAATTCCAACACCCATACTAGCGCCGGCGCTAGGGCTAGCGCTGGAAACAGTACATGATTTTTTTAGAATTTTATAAATCTGATTTTTGATATTTATTAGGAGTCTTAAGAGTAGTCTTCTGCAGAAATTTTGTAATTTTTGGAGATGTCTTGATTACTCAAATTGCATAAATCTTTAGCGTTTTTATATACTTCATCCTGAGATGTCTAAGACTTCTAATTCCAACATTAACATTTGAAACCTTGCATCGGGAAGAGGTTTAGTAAATATATCAGCAAGTTGAGAGTCCGTGCCAATGAAACGTATTCTAACATTTTCCTTTTTAATGTGATCCCTTATGAAATGATGACGTATATCTATATGTTTGGATCTAGAATGGTGTACCGGATTATTTGTGAGATCAATGGCACTTTTGTTGTCACATTTTAATTCAATATGTTTTAGATGAAAACCAAAGTCCTCTAGAGTTTGGCTCATCCATAGTGCTTGTGCACAACAACTCCCTAATGCAATGTATTCGGCCTTCGTGGTGGAGAGTGTAACCGAATTTTGTTTCCTACTAGACAATGCAACTAATGAAGGTCCTAGAAAATGACAAGTACCACTAGTGCTTTTTCTATCAAGTGAACATCCGGCATAGTCTGAATCGTAATAGCCGTGAAGTGTAAATGAATTATTATGCGGGTACCAAAATCCTAATCTAGATGACCCAATAAGATATCTAAAAATTTGTTTTACCGCTTTTAAATGAGATTCTTTTGGATTGGCTTGAAATCGAGCACATAAGCATACGGCAAACATAATATTGTGTCTAGTTGCATATAGATAGAGTAGTGATCCTGTCATACCTCTATATAAAGTTTGATCAATTGAAATTCCAGATTCATCTTTTCCTAATTTTAGTGATGCACTCATTGGAGTAGAAGCTTGTTTAAGGTTTTCAAATCCAAAGCGTTTAAGCATATCAAAGACATATTTAGTTTGACATATAAAAATACCATCATTTCTTTGTGATATTTGAAAACCAAGGAAATAAGAAAGTTCTCCTACTAGACTCATTTCAAATTCATTTTTCTTCACTAAAATAACTTCATTACATAACTCTTCATTAGTAGATCCAAAGATTATATCATCAACATATATTTGCAAAATAATCAAATCATCATTATTGTGCTTAATGAATAGAGTATTATCGGCACTTCCCATAATATAACCGTGCTTTAATAAAAATGATGCAAGTCTTTCATACCATGCACTGGGCGCTTATTTTAAATCATAAAGCGCTTTTTCTAGTTTATAAACATGATTGGGAAATTTTTCACTAATAAAACCAGGGGGTTGTTCAACATAAACTTCTTTTACAAACCCGTTCAGAAAAGCACTTTTTACATCCATTTGAAATAATTTTATTCTTTTAATGCTTGCAAATGCTAGAAAAATTCATATAGATTCAAATCTAGCAACGGGTGCAAAGGTTTCATCAAAATCTATCCCCTCGATTTGTGAATATCCTTGTGCTACTAAGTGTGCCTTATTTCTAATGATTCTAGACTCACCATCTAATTTATTTTTAAAAATCCATTTTACACCTACAACCGGGTGATTAGATGGTCTTTCTACTAATTTCTAAACATTATGTCGCTCAAATTGTTCTAACTCTTCATTCATAGCCAAAAACTAAAATTTATCATTTAAAGCGGTTGAAACGTTTTTTGGTTCAATTTCGAAAACAAAACAAATATTTGAATAAGATTCATGAAGAGAAGAGCGAGTTCTTACCCTAATGGATGGTTCACCAATTATTAGTTCCCGTGGATGATTATTTGTGAATTTCAAGGCACTTGGAGGTACATATGCATCTTCCTTGGTCTCCTCTTCTTCTTCTTTGGAAGGTTCCTCGTCACCATGCTCTAAAGGTGGTAAGTGATCATCCTCTTTGCCCGTGGAAAGTCTTTCTAAACAAGGAACAAGTTCATCAAATTTCACATTAATTGATTCTTCAACTTTTCTAGTTCTTTTATTAAAAATTCTATAAGCTTTACTATTTGAAGAATATCCAAGAAAAGTTCCTTCATCACATTTTTCATCAAACTTTCCCAAACTATCTTTAGTATTTAAAATGAACCATTTACAACCAAAAACTTTGAAGTATGATACGTTAGGCTTCTTTTGAAAATAAAGTTCATATGGTGTGTGATTAAGAGATGGACGAAGCATGATTCTATTCATAACATAACATGATGTATTTACGGCTTCGGCCCAAAAGGACTTAGGCAATTTATATTCACATAACATAGTGCGTGCCAATTCTTGAAGTGTCCCATTCTTTCTTTCTACAACACCATTTTGTTGTGGTGTGCGTGGTGCGGAGAACTCATGTTTAATGCCTAACATATCACAATAAGATGTAAAATTTTCATTTTCAAATTCTCCTCCCTGATCCGAGCGAATGCATTTAATTTTTAAATCACTTTCATTTTGAATACGAGTACATAATTTTGAGAATTTGCAAAACGCATTGGATTTGGATAAGAGAATTGTCCAACAATATCTTGAAAAATTATCTATTAAAACATATGTATATAATCTACCACCAAGACTTGCAGTGCTAACGGGACCAAAAAGATCCATATGAATTAATTGCAAGGGTCTTGAAGTAGAAATAGTATGTTTACTTTTGAAAGAGGATTTTGTAATTTTACCTTTTTGACAAGGTGAACATAGTGAAGGTAAATTCCCATTTAATCTAGGCAATCCTCTAATTAAATCTCTTTTGGCAAGTTTTACAATAAGCTTTGTGCTAGCATGTCCTAGCCTTCTATGCCAAAGTTCTAGTTCATCATTTTTGGTAATAAAATATTTTAAAGATGATTTTGAAAGATCATGAAATGAAACTATATAAACATTATGTATTCTTGGTGCAGTTAGTAAAATATTGTTTGTAGTAGGATTATATATTTTGCATAGATTAGTAGAAGATTCAAATAGAACATCTAATCATTTATTGCATAATTGGCTAATAGAAATTAGATTGTGTTTTAGCCCTTTAACATAAAGAAAATTAGATATCGTAAAGGAATCGTTACCAACTGTATCCTTCCCGTAATTCTTCCTTTTTCGTTATCGCCAAACGTCACGATCCCTCCCTTCTTCTTTTTTAGGCTAAGGAACTTTGCTTTATTGCCCGTCATGTGCTTGGAGCATCCAGAATCTAAGTACCACACGTCTTCATTGTCCTTAGCCTTCCTGCACATCTAGAAAGAAGATGAGAGTAAAGATCCGGATACCCAAGTGGTACCACCCATAGAATAAGTGGAAGCCTTAGGTACCCAGATTTGCGTTAAAGTAGTTTGCTTCACTTTCCTGCAAGAAGTAGATGTGTGACCTAACCTAAAACAATTTGCACACGAAATAATGGGGGTTGAGACCCTTTTTTGGAATATTTTCTTGCTGGAAGGAATCAATTTTGTAGAGGAAAAACATTTTGAAAAAGAAAATTTAGGCTTCTTGTATGAGGTGCTAGCGCCGGCGTTAGTGGCTAGCGTCGGGCGGTAGCCCTCACTTCGATATCCGAGCCCAAATTTTCCAGATCCGAAGCACTGGTTCCCTAAAATCATATCCAGTGATTTTTGGCCTAATCCAAATTTTTTAATGGCCATGGTGAGATCATGAACTTGTGCTTTAAGTGATGAGTTTTCTTTCATAAGCATGACAATTTTCAAAACCTTTTTTATTAGCTTTTATTTGCACAAGAGAAGCTTCTAATTTTCTTTCTAATTCTCCCTTCTCTTTTGTAAGAGTTTTGGCATGCGAGAGGGCTTTATAAAGTGAATCTTCAATTTCTTTTGCCATCTTAATGGAGTAATCACACTCTTGGCAAGAGACCTTTCTTTTCTCTAAAATAATTAATTTTTTGGAAAGCTTTTGATTTTCTTTAATTAAAGATTCATTTTCCCGATTTAATAAAATATTATCTTTCATATTTTCATCAAAAGCTTTGCAAGTTTCATGAAATTTACTAAAAAGTTCATCATAAGTGGGAGGAGTTACCTCAGTGTCGCTTAGAACCCTGGCGTTGTCGTCGTCGTTTCCATGTCCCATGAGGCACATGTTTGCTTCCTTATCTTCGCTTGATGAACACCCGCTTGATTCTTCGGGGGAGGAGAAAGAGTCAACCCATGCTTTTGCCTTTGGCACGTTCCTCTTTTCTTTCCCTTTGTGTCGTTTCTCCTTTTTCTCCTTCATGAATTTTGGGCATTGGCTCCGTATATGCCCGGTCTTCCTACAATGGTAACATTCCGGTGGAGGTCTTTCTTCTTCATCGTCGCTTTCCTTTTCCTTCTTTGAAGATGACCCTTTCCATCTTGTATCCTTTTGGAAATATTTCTGAAAGTTGTTTCTCCTTTCCAGATTGCGCATGAACTTTCGGAAGTTCTTTACCAAGAGACTCTCTTCATCTTCATCCTCATTCTCTTGGCACTCCTTCTTTGATTTTAGTACCAACGCCTTCTTCTTTGGCTCCTTATTGTATTCATCATATTGGATTTTGAGTTCTACCTCATGGGTTTTGAGATTCCCAATGAGACTCTCAACTTGGAGCGTTCTTAGATTGTGCGACTCTGAAATGGTCGTCACCTTCGGGTTGAATTTTGGAGGAAGAGAACGAAGGATCTTTCGGACCAAGTCGCCATTTGAGAAGGTCTTTCCAAGAGCTTTTGAGGCATTGACAATCTTAGTGAATCGCGTGTACATTCCATCAACATCTTTGCTTTCATCCATCCAGAACTTTTCATATTCCGACTCTAGTTGGAAAAGCTTTGAATCTTTAACCTGTGATGTACCTTCATGAGTAATTTCCAAATGATTCCAAATATCATAAGCAGTAGTACATGCAGAAATTCTATTAAATTCATTTCTATCTAACGCACAAAATAGAGCATTCATGGCTTTTGCGTTATTTTTGCATTTGAGTTTATCCTTATCATCCCATTTATCCTTAGGTTTTTCTAATGTTATCTCTCCAACTACAATTGTAGGAGGAGAGTATTCCTCTTCTACCATATTCCATACCTCTATATCTAGGGTCATAAGAAAGCATCTCATCCTATTTTTCCAATAATTATAATCTGACCCAGTAAATAGTGGAGGTCTACTAATTCTCTGTCCCTCGAAAAAAGCGAGATCATAAGGCGCCATTATTCCTGGTTTTTAAACCGTTTAGAATAACCCGCCTCTGATACCACTTGTTAGATCGATAGGCGCCCTTAGAGGGGGGTGAATAAGGGAATAAAAATTCTTTTTATAATTTTAAAGAAGTTACTAAATTGTTTAGGAATAAATGAGATCAAAATAACAATTTAGCAAAAAGTAATTTGCAATAATAAAATTTATACCAAATGAAAAAAATCAAGTAAACACAAATAGAGACATGATTGTATTATATAAAAAGTGTTTACATAAATTTGATTTCAATATCGCTAGAAATCGGAGGCGTACAAGATTAAATTTCTTTTCTTTTTCTATACTGACTTGTATCCCCACAAACCGGTTGGCTTTAGCCTATCCTTCTCCAGATATGGCCTCAAGCCGCTCTAGCCAATCCTAACCCTGGATATAGCCTCGAGCACCCCTAGATCTAATCTCCTAGACCTAGTCGCCAACTCACGCGACGAATTACCCCCTAAGCCGCTCAAGGACCTAGTCGCCAACACAAGGCGATTTTACTACAAAATTTACACGAATGAAATAAAGTAACTAACAAGAACTCCCTCTATAAGATTTCTGAAGATGAGGATGAAAGATCATTGTAGCATAAGCGAGGTTGAAGTGATCATTCTTCGAATGCAGCGTGGTGGCTTCCTTCTCCAGAAATCTTCTTTGGCTTTGAGTGGGAGATGAACTTTCGGCAGAGTAGCAGCTCTGGAATTGTGGCACAAGTAATCTCTCTGGAAGCTCTAACCAAAACGAGAGAGAAGCCATCAATTTATAGACCTTCTCGCTAGCGTCTGTGGTAGTTCCTAGCGCTTGCGGTATCGATCGTGTAGAAGCGGTTACGAAACCATCGCGGCGTGGTGTTGTGCACGAACTCGAGCTAGCGCCAGGCGGTAGTTCTAGCGCTGGTGGTAGCGCTAGTGCCAGGCGGTATCCTTAGCGTTGGCGGTAGTGCATTCTTCCAGATTTTGATTTCATGCTGCCTTCTACCTGTGGAGTATTGCACCTATTGTTCCTGCACACTATAAACACACTACAAGCAAGATCAAATACAATATGGGATTTGTTATTCTCAAATAAAGGGATGTGACACACATGTCCAACAACTTCGCTAGGTAGATGGACGGAGAGCTTGCGAATGGGGTGGATAATTGTGGAATGAGGGTCGCAAGCACCTCATCACTAAGCACGCCACTAGCAATTGGTAATGCGGCTCACGAATGCAGTGGGTGGAGTGGTGGATGAAGTGGTGGCGCATCTCATATACACAAATAACCAAATAGTTTCATAGAAATATGAAATAAACATTGCAATTGAAGATCATTGTGCATATCATTCAAAAATACAAGAATCTAGCCTACAATATCGTTACAAGTTGAAAGAGAGTGAGAATTCGACCGAATCCGAAGGATCGTTGAGATTCACGGTTTGAATCGTCGGGTTGTCAATCCGCGTCCAAGCTCAGTCCGCAACTACGTCTGGGGTAGAGGAGGGTTGTCACTACCTCCCAATGGACCCGTCTTCTTCATGTCACTATCTGCTCGGCCTCAATACATGGCTCCCAAGCTTGATGATGACATCTGGGCGGAGATCCTTCCTTTTGAAGCTTGTGGATGATGGAGATGGTCGAGATGTTCTCCGTGCTCAAGATAGGCCTGAAGACTACTTCCGGAGCACCTCCCGAGGGTGGAAGATGATGCAGGGGTCGGAAGAGGCAAACACTGCTCGAAAACGACGGAGATAAGGTGTCGTGTGACCTAATTTTGCGGACTGCTTATTTATAGAAAATAGGGCGCACGATAAGTGGCGCACGACCAGTGGTCGTGCGCACTAGAAGTTGGTGGTCGTGCGCACTGTGCTAAAAAACCTGTAAGACAAATGTTATAGAAAATAATAATGTGCATGACTAGTGGCGCACGATCAGTGATCGTGCGCACTATCATCAGTGATCGTGCGTTCGGCCAGACAGAACATGAAATTCTAGGGTTAAGTGTGCACGATCATGGGCGCACGACCAGTGGTCGTGCGCAATTTGTCCAGTGATCGTGCGCAGTGTTCTTGTACAAATTTGCACCAGGAACACCTGCATGGCCCCTGTTCCAGCAGAAACGCACATCGCTCCACTGAAAGTGGCACTCAACATTGCATGATAACTTATAAATAGGAAAAACAAATATTGCACCAAAACGGGCCTAGAATTGCACTTAGCATGGAATAACAGATAGCAATCAAATATGAACGATAATAAGTCTAATGTATAGTGCTTTGACTAGATTATCGGCCCAGATGAGTCCATAAAAGGGTATATAACTAGGACTCATCACACCCGCCAAACTTACCTATTTGCATGTCCCGAGCGAACAAATTCTAAGCAAACGGGAAAGAAAAGTAGATGTCTTAAAATTACAATACAGAGTACCACGCGAAGTCGCATGCTCACGTGCATAAGAAAAATAATAGAGAAGATTTCTCATTACACAAATAGTTTATAGATTTCTAAAAGAGTTAAAGTATATTACAACTACTCAAAATGATGAACTACAGTGAATCATCCGGTCACGCATACGGAGAAAGTAAACTAAGCATTGAGATGAGCATTGCTCAAGATTGGGGTGCGGACAAACTCCCCCAAAATCCATCAGTGTCGGTGACCATAAGCTCGCCCGGTCACATTCTCTCCACGATACTAGATTGGTTCAAGGCGTGAGTCAGTAGGACTTTAGGCTAGAGATGGGGCTTGGGTTACGGTGAGGTAAACAAAGATAAACATGGAGGTTAAGCACACATAACCCAACATGAGCATAAGGTAGAGCTACCCGTGTAAGACCCCTTTTTTTTTAAATTCGGGGTCTTATGCCCAGAACCGCCGTTATGCGGTGGCACCATCACTCGGGAAGGTCGCCACTACAAAATGCAGATCCTGTCGGCCTTATCGATCACAAAGAAGTTAAGCTTAAACAAACTTATAGAAGCCAAGTCCACATCACATATAAATAAGCCATCATAAAGAGATGTCCACATAATCATAACTGAAATCAAAGACAGAAATAACAAGGGCTCCTGCCCGATACATCAAATCCTCACTACATAAACACTCGCGGAAGCAAATCAACTTGTAGTGACACTCACGGATCCCGACACTGGTGCTTTTGTACTAGACTGCCCTGCCTCCATCTGCACCGGCCTCTGGTGCTTCTCTGTCTCCATGGTCTCCTAAAATGATAAGGTCCACCGACCGTTAGTCAAAAAGACTAAGCCAATCCCCCACCACTCCCCCGGTGACTCCTAGGAACTGTGCGGGAAGGATGAAGCAGAGGACAACAAGGGTTATACCAATAGCAGGTGATAGGGGTACAGTGAATATCTACACTACATATGTATATATATATAATTGAAGCAGTAAAAGAGCATAGTAAGAGCAGGTAAAGAATAAGTAAAGTGCAGTAAGTAAAGACATGTATATAATAAAAAGTAACCATTGATTTATAGGAATGCCCACACAAACCTATAGACCAAGGGGTCGTTTAGCAGGGCCTATCGTATAAGAAGTCCCATAACTGACATATACGATAGGGGTAGGGGTTGAAATGCAATGTTTATGCCATGACATGCAAAGTTATGCAGTTTATGCTATGTTCATACAAGTGCAACTCACACACTTCGACTCTATGCACACAGACCTTTAGTTCCACCTTTTTGGAGCTAGCAAAACTCCCAGGATATTCCCGTAGTGGCAAACGGAAGCGGTGGGTTGGGACTTGCCCACCTCTAGGTTAGTATTTGCACTACCTAACCTAGACCTAACGTACGCCTCAACGCTAAGAACACAACAGTGGAGCTCCTGCGTACTCTTGCTGGTTAGACCACCAGACTTGTCTTGGTAAAAAGGTTATCCACTCTTACCGAGCCCAAGCATTAATGTCAGTGCAACGATCATCAACACTAAGGACCCACCACCTTATGCACATGCAACATGTTTACCATCTATCTCTGAGCCACAAGCTCACCGGCTAATCCTCCCGGCACAACAAACATTACTAAGCCACAAGCTCACCGGACTAACTAGTCCGCTGCTTCAACTACTGAGCCTACCGCTCGTACAACCAAACCAACTAACCTCCCATAACTACGGTGTGTGGGTGTGTGTATTGTTAAGTTAATCTTGTACAACATATTACTCCTACAGTTTATGGTTAATCTTGGACTTCCCGAGGATTACCATGCTAGGGGCTCGCTACGGTACTAGGAGCTATACTGGGATGACACCCCAAAGCCCCTTTCTCAAGATACTTAACGTTATTGGTAGCTACCCGTAAGAATACCCTTCTTGTCATTTCTCTTGAATTATCCCTAAGCATTTTATGACAGGCTAAGGGAAAGACGATCTTTCATCAATCCCGAGCACAATGATGAGTCCCAATTATATACACATTTATGGACTCATCTGGGCCAATTTTCTAGTCTTTGCACTTCACTTTAGACATGTTTTCACTCATATTTGATACTCCATACTAAGTGCACTTCTAGGCCCGTTTTGGTGTTATTTCTTGTTTATCTTCGTTATTAGTTTTCATGCATTGTTAAGTGCCACCTTCAGTGGCTAGATTGGTGTTATATGCTAGAACAGGATTCGTGCAGGTGTTCCCGGTACAATCCTGTACAGGAACACTACGCACGATCACTGGTTCTATTGCGCACGACCACTAGTCGTGCGCCGCTGATCGTGCGCACTTAACCCCATTTTATGAGTTCTTCCTTGATCGAACGCACGACCATTTACGATAGTGCGCACGACCACTGGTCGTGCGCCACTGGTCGTGCGAACATTTTATTTTATAAATTTCTTACATTGCAGGCTCCGCCCAGGCAGGCGCACGATCACAGGATTCCAGCGCGCACGACCACTGGTCGTGCGCCAATGACCGTGCGCACTGTTTATTCCAGCGCCTATAAATATTCCTGCTCGCGAATTAGGCCGGGATCCGCATTTCTTCCGCCCGATTCCGCCATTTCCTGCTCCAGAGCGCCCAATTTCGCCCCTCCATCGTCGCCCACCATCTGGAGGTGCTCCGGGCTTGTTCTTCACGCCAATCTTGAGCCGGAGCTTCCTCTCGGCCTCCTCCTTCATCCTAGAGCTTCAAGGAAGGTTTAGCCGCCATCACCATCAAGCAAGAGGAAGTTTGCAACCTCTACCGAATTGTGACATGAAGAAGACGGGCTCATTGGAGAGTAGTGACAGCTCTCTCTACCCCAGACGTAGTTGCGGACCGAGCTTGGATGCGGATTGACAACCCGGCGATTCCAACCGTGAATCTACAACGAGACTTCGGATTCGGTCGATTTCTTGCCTTGTTCTTCTCTTATTGATGTGTGTATGTAGTTAGATCTATGTATTAAGATGAAGTAGCACTTAAACTTGATTGTATTTCTATATATTTCATTTCTTTGTGAAATACTTTTGTGGTTTATGTGATTTGAGGAGCGCCCCATTCCATCCTCCATTCCACCATCGTGTTCGGTGCTGCACTAGCAATTGCTAGTGGCGTGCTTATCGAAGAGGTGCTTGCGACCCTCATTCCGTTAGCCTACTCGTCCATCCGCCTAGCGAAGCGTGGCATAGCGGCCTGTGTAATCCACTCGCCCTACGAAGCAGCGCGCTCAAGGCCTGCATAGTTCGATTCCGTCTGCCTACTCGTCCATCCGCCCTTGCGACGCAGCGCGCTCAAAGCCTGCCTAGTCTCCATTCCGCCAAGCAAAGCATTGCATAGCGGCATTGCATAGGAGTAGTTGTAATATTTTATTTTATTATTCGCAAACCAAATCCCCCATTTCCGCATCCATCCGCTCAAAAGGACTTTAATCTCAAGTCCTTCCTCGATAATAAACTCCACCTTACTGTGTTCCTTTGAGATCGATACTTGGGGATTCATTCCCATTTTATATTACTTGAACGATCGGTACACTGCCGTTTCGTGCCGCGGTCGAGCTACCGCCTATAGCGGTTTGCGAGATTTGCGCCATCACACAACTCGACCCTTAACTCTCCGACCACACTCTCATCTCATAAACTCCTTTTGGTGACCTTCAATCTCTTCAACCTGACCATGTGCACCATCTACATGCCACTTCACTTGGTAGGCCCCTAAATATCCAAATTTCACATTTTTACTATACGCAGACCAAACTAACTATATGAAGCTTACAAGTAGAGGTACTCCAAATATTCATCCTCATGACACAAGATTTTTACTGGAGGACTATCATGACACTATAAGACTAAATCCAAAGACTCATATTTTTCCTCAGCAATTTAACATTTATTTAAACTTCTCCAATATTTGTCATGTATGAATATGAACATAAAGTGTAAGGTATTCCCAAGACATGATCCTCATAAAATTAGGATAAATCTATCATGCCAAAATAACAGTAAATAATGAATATCACAATTTTACAGTAAGGAAATGTCCTCTATTTTTAATATTTAACTTATATCCAAACTTGAAGATTTATGAACGAACTACCAAGAATACTTGTGCCAAAATTATAGAAAAATTACCATACTTCTATTATGTCCAGAAAAGCTTAATTACAGAGTTTCACAATTTATGCGAATCATATCCTCACTGAAATAATTAATCCAAATAATTCCTAATTTGCACATGTTGTGAAGTAGCCTACTGATAGCAATTTCCAAAAATTATATAAAAATTCACAGAGCTTCCTAGTACTCTGAAATGTCCTATCACCAAGTTGCACATTTTTCAAGAGAGTTTTGGACCCTTATCCATATTTCTTTAAAATTAAGACAAAATAGGTGCCTTGAGAATAAAGTACTAGATAAATCATTAAATTAATTATACAAAAATTACCATGGGTCAATATTATGATTATAAAGGCACCACCAAGATTTCATCTTCATCTAAGATCATTTGTGCATGTAAATATCTCTTACAGGAAGTTTACCTAAAGGGGTTATGACCTAATTTAAAGGGGATAATTGCTCCTAAAATTCTAATAAAATTACCTGGTGCCTAATTACACCCTATGAACTTATCCACCAAGTTCCATGACCATTCAAGAACATTTGACCCCATGTCCTTCAGAAGGTTCAAGAGCAACCCAAAGGTTAAAACTAGGGTCCTATGGCATATCCACCTCTACACCACCCCATCTTACTCATGAAGGTGTTTTAGGTGATCCAAAACCAGTGGCCAAGGTTTCAACTCATGGTGATGAGTTCTGACCACCATACCCTAAGATAAACACCATGCCCTAACTTTGACCCAATTTGACCTAACTTGGGTTAACAAATTACCCAACTAAATCAGTTCCAATTGGGCTGAGATTTTTACCAGGGTCATGTGATAACCCTAAGAAGTACCCACCACAATTTGGAGGGCATTGGAGGTCATTTGACCCAATGATTATTTAATATTTGCTTTATGAAATTATTACAAAAATCTTAGAAAAAGGTTCTCCTAAAATTCCCATATTTGAGTATGATGTGTGGATAGGTGTATATAGCCTACGTTTCAATTTTCAAGTCGATCCCATAACCCAATCAAAAGTTATTCAAGGAATGGTGGATGTTCTACACTAGGGACCAGTCCCACCAAAATGGACCTACAGGGGGCTACAGAACTCCTTTTGGGGTGAAATTAATTTTAAAATAAACTAGACTTCAAGGGATACAACTTTGGTGTTGACCACTTTTTCATTTGAGGGGTCTAGTATTTTTAATAATTAAAATGAAATAGTGCAGGAAAAATGTGTTGGAACAAGTCTCTGTGTTCGACGAAATATGATCTGCGTTCGACGAACTAGGTTCTGGGTTCGACGAAAGTCGTGCTTCAGAGCGCTCGACAAATTTTGATCTTCGATCGACAAATTAATTCAGTTTGACGAATTAATTTAGTTCGGCGAATCAACTCTGTTCGACGAACTCAGTGTTCGACGAACTCAACTATTATTTTGGTGAATTAATTCCATTCGACGAACTCCGGGGTCGGTTCGACGAACTCAACAATCAGTTCGACGAACACCAGAGTGTGTTCGATGAATGAATTCCGTTCGACGAACTCCGGGTTCCGTTCGACGAACTCAACTATTAGTTCGGTGATTTTCTTCTACTCAGATCGACAAATTAATTAAATAAGAATATAAAATAATCATTTACTCCGGATTCAGTTCGCTGAATTAATTTAGTTCAACGAATTTCTTCAAAATGAAATAACATTATAACATATAGCATAATCATGTAAATCTGCGAATAATTGATCACGGCAGATCCATCGGCTCTTAGTCATCGTCCCCGTTGGACGGACGACGCGCGACAGCCCGTCGTGGGCTTCTTTACGGGATGATTTCCCGGCCACCTGTGCCGCTTCCCGGCCAGCTAATGCCACCACCACCTCCATTGAGGTGGTGGACGGCGATAGGAGGTGGTTGGCCGGCCGGAGGTGGTCAGAATCAAGTTTTGAGGAGGGGAAAGAGAGCTCAAACCGAGCCCTTTCGGAAGCACGATTCGAGCCCAATTGAGCTCGGATCAAGCCCCAAATTATGAAAATATCTACCACTAAGGGAGAGGAGGCGGATCGGACCTGTGTGGGGGCTTGGTGGTGCGTATTCCGGTGAGTTGCCATGGCCGGAGGTGGAGCTTTCAGCGCCATGACAATCCTAGCTTCTGGTGCTCGATTTCTTCGGGGGAAGAGGGGGTTTCACTCCTTTCCAACCTCTAAAGATGTTAAAGGGGTCCATTGAGGCTAAGGGGGAGGAGTTACTCGGATTGCCATTAATGGCCATTAGTGAATACATCGGTTATACTTGGGGGAGTGAATTTGGGCATCTATGTGGTCGGGGAAGGGTTGAAAACTTCTCCTCTCCCCAAGGGGAGACGAATGGTGCCATTATTGGAGGAGATGAAAGGTTTCCTCTTCCTCTCCATTAACTCCCCCTACTTTCTTTCTCTTTCAAATTAGGCTCTCTCTCTCTTCTGGCCGATTTCCCTAAAATTAAATGGTCCAATCAGTAGCACTCAATCCCATTTGGTGGTGGACCACCTCAATTGGGTCTAGCCCAAATGGATTGGGTTTAATTTGGGGGAATTTGGTTATTTTGACCTAATTTAGTACAAGGTTGACTTTGGTCAATTTGACCAACTGGGTTGACCCCAATGGGTGGCTTAGGCTCCAATGGCCTCCCTTAAGGGTTAGGAAGGTGTAGGTGGAGTCAATTTGGCAAGGTGAGGGTGAATTGCCCCTTTATAGGGAACTTTGACCAAAATTAAGGCTAAGGTTGACTTATGGTAAATTGGTCAAATTGGAGGTCCCATGATGGGGCTTTTTGGTCCATTAAGTTCCTAATATCACTATAAGGGTAGGGGCATGTCAATTTGGCATGGTGGAGGCCAATTGACCCTAATTGAGTTAGTTTGACCAATTTAGGGTTAAGGTTGACTTTAGCCAAATTGGCCTCTTTGGTTGACCCCAATGGGTCCCTAGTGATGCAAGGAGACCCCTAATGGGTTAAGGATACTATGGTGGAGTCAAGGTTCAAGGAAAGGCCCTAAAGTCCAACCTTAGGCTAGGTATCTGAAAACTGTTATATGCAGACCACTGGGATTTCCCCTTCTCATCCAAGCTCACATGGTCTTAAGCTCTTCCTATGGTTTTGTCATGACCTAGTCATGACAAAACCAAATTAGGGGGGTCTAGTTGCTTGGGGGATGTTACAACCCGCACGACTATAAATCAACAAGTGCATCACACCCCGAGACAAGGACTTTTGCAACATAGGTGTGTGCACCGCCTACTCCAAATACATAATTTTTTCTAAATGATTTTCAATAAAACTCTTTTTTTTCTCTTTTTTAATCATTTTTTCTATCTTTCTTTTTCTTGTCTTTTTCTTTCAGCAAATTTCTCAAATGAGCATGTCCACAAATTCACATAATAAACACCACAATCAACACCCCCCAAAATGTAAATAAAACTATAACTAAAGCTCAGATTTGGGTGTGCGACTAGGTTAGGCTTTGGTGAGATAAATGCGGAGCTGAATCAATGAAAGGGTAGGCACAAAGGGGCTAGCAAGGGTAGACGATATACATGAAATAAAAAGTTCAACCGGGCCAAAATAATGGCTTACGTCATTCTCACGCACTAGAACTATCCTATGTCAATGATTCAAGAATCGCTTGGGGCAAGTTCTAGCCACTGAGAAAGATTCTCCTTTCTCCAGACTCAAGCAATACGAGTCTAGCGATCGTTTACACACATCTTTATGCTACCATTTGATTCACACCGGATTCACCATTTGAGTAGAGTAAACAACATTTACACTAATAGAAAAAATATAAAACCATAAGTATAAAAAGAAGTTTAATCTACACAATTTATATGCAACCGAGCACTTGACTAGGAGCACTACTGGAGTCAACATTTTACTCTGCTACATAGTCCTAAGTCAGCACCTAGACTTTCCCAAATAAGCAAAAGAATTAAATTCAACTCAGAGCACGCATACAGATGAGTACGCGCTCAAGTGGGTGATGTGGTGCGCAAAGAGAATGAACAACAATTTTCAATAAACTAAAATAAAAGTACGTCTAGCATGCTATGCAATAGTGCATGTGAGTGGGCACATAGAACTACTCCCTATGAAAATTCTCGTTTTGATAATTAGCGGAAAAACGGGAACTAAGTCTTAGGAACACTCTCAACCCAACTGAGCAAAATAAACCAGAAACAATGAAGGAACACGAGGACTAGTATTCAAAAACCTTCTTTACAACTTGAGGTACACATGGCGAGACATGCTTCACCAAAACAGTCGAAGAAGAATAACAACAAGACAAAACAGAAGTCGCACAAGCCGCCCGACTAGCAAGTCGCCCGACTTAACAAGGCTGTCCGTGCAAACCGCCAAGTCGCCAAAGCGCAACTCAACACGCGGACTACCCGTTATTCCAATGCTGAAACTGTCCGCCTAAGCAAGGCCGCATGACCGCAGTCACTTAGCCGCTCCTAACCACGAACATTGCTGCTGACTAGCTGAACAGAAAACAGACCGGCAAGGCAAGCCGCCTAACCGCACGGTCTGACTTTATTAGAAGAAAGAAATGCAAGCCGAAGAGAGAAGCCGCAAACCGCGACCACCTGCTGCTACCCGCCGCTGACTGCCACCGACTTAACCACTGCAGTCTCCTCTGAACAAGTCAAAATCACACACAAGTCGCACAACCTGCGAACACAACAGAGTCAACTCTCAATCCGAGCGACTAGAAAAATCTAACCGCACGAAAGACTTGCGAGCTCTCGCTTACTGTTCACTGTATAATATCTGAGGGCGAGGTCCTATTTATAGGCGCGAGGTGGAGTGTGGTAACCGCCCATAATGATAGGATAACCGCCTCAACTCGGCAGCGGATTGAAACAAACCGCGGGACTTAAAGACAAGTCGCATCGGTCTAGCAGAGCACCAGGACTTGAAGCAGACCAAGTCCAAGAACAAGCCGGACAGGCAGACCGCCAGACCGCTGCGGGTAGACAACCCGCGCGGTCTCAAAAACAGACCGCCCGACCTCCACTTCACTTCAACCCGCACGGTCTCAAGACAGACCCCCCGACCTCCACTTCACTTCAATATTTTCAACACTCCCCCTTGAAGTGAGAAATGGAAGTCAACCCGAGTAAACCTCATAATCGAGTGAATGGTCCCTTCCCTAAAGGCTTCGTGAAGATGTCAGCGACATTGTCCTCGCTCCGCACATGCTCAACCATCATAGATCCCTCCAGCACCTTTTACCGAATAAAATGATGCTCGATCTCAATGTGCTTGGTCTGCGCATGACAAACTGGATTATTAACCAGTTTGAGGGCACTCTCGTTGTCACCGCATAGCAGAGTAGGACGTCGCACCTCCTCATGGATGTCTTATACCAACCTCCTTAGCCAGATGGCTTCCCGAGCTGCCAAGGCCGAAGCCTTATACTCCGCTTCAGTGGTAGAAACAGATACTAAATCCTGCTTCTTGCTGCACCAAGATATAGCTGCAGGGCCCCCCAAAAATACGTATGCAGATGTCGACTTCTGATCATCCGAATCTCCCCATAAACAACATCCATGTAACCATACAGGTTAAAGCACGTATCACTCCTATAATAGAGACCCAAATCAGAGGTCGACTTCACATACTTCAGAATACTCCTGGCCACCACCAGATGAGGTTTCCGTGGCTCCGCCATATATCAACTTACCCTGCCAACTGCATATGCAATATCCAGCTTAGTAATCATCAAATATATCAAACTCCCAATAAGAGCCCGGAATACCAATGGATCAGAAAGAATCTGCCCCTTATCCCGTCGAAGCTTTTGACCAACCTCAAGAGGAGTCGAACTACTCTTCCCTTCCTGCATGCTGAATCTCTTAACGATTCGCTCTGCATAGCCCTTCAAGGAAATGAGCACTCCATTCTTCTGCCTCTCAACCTCGAGTCCAAGGAAGTGGTGGAGCTCACCAAGATCCTTCATCTCGAATCTGATAGCAAGCTCAGCCCTTAGCCATGCTACCTCCTCTTCTAAGTTCCCGGTGACAATCATGTCATCCACATACAACAGCACGAGGACCTGAAGCTCTCCCTCCTTCTTGATAAACAAGCTAGAATCTGAGTCTGAAGCAAAGTATCCGCCGAAATGGAGATATTCTGCGATCTTCCCATACCACGCCCTAGGCGCTTGCTTCAACCCATAGAGGGCCTTCTTCAACTTGCAGACGTGTCCCGGATGAACTTACGATACATACCCAGGTGGCTGAACCATGAAGATGTCCCTGTCAATCTCGCCGTACAAGAAAGCATTCTTTACGTCAAGTTGTCAAATCTTCCATCCTTGGCAAGCTGCCAACGCAATCACCACCCACACCGAAGTCATCTGGGCCACTGGACTGAACGTTTCCTCGTAATCCTCCCCATACTGTTGTGAGAAACCTCGAGCAACAAGGCGAGCCTTGTACCGCTCGATACAACCACTTGCCTTCTTCTTCAGTTTAAACACCCACTTGCAAGTTACAGGAGTTATGCCATTAACCTTGGGAACAAGATCCCAGGTTTCGTTCTTCCTGAGAGCAGCCATCTCCTCATCCATGGCATCTTCCCACTCCTTGACTCATGTGGCTTCCTCAAATCTTGAAGGCTCTCGCTTGTCCAGAGGGCCAGCAAAGAAACATGGAACAAAGCTTACCATGTTTCCTCCTATATAACGAGCTGGTGGAATTATAGTCCTCTTTGACCTTCTCAAGGTCGGAACTGGACTAACCACTTCCGCTGCTTCTTTAGAATCAACTCTGTTCTCAGGCGGACTTGGAGCATTGCTCCCCCTGCTTCCAGAACCTGAAGCATCTGCCCCAGAGCTTGACGCAACTGGAGCTCTTGGTGAAACATGCAACTCCTCCTGAAGATCTCCTGCAGCTTCTCTTTGCCTTTCAACCTTGCTATCAACTAATTCTACACCAGAACTCCCCTGGTATGATGTCAGCTCGTCAAATACCACATCGCGAGATATAACAAATCTCCGCGTCTGGGGATCCATGCACTTCCATCCCTTCTTTCGGTCATCATACCCAACGAACACTAGTTTCCTCGCCTTCGCGTCTAGTTTTGTTCTAAGTGCATCAGGAACGTGCACATAGCAAGTTGAACCAAACACTCATAAGTGTCCCACACCGGGCTTCTCCTTAAACATTAGCTCATGTGCAGTCTTCATGTTGATCGGACTAAGAGGCATCCGATTGATGACAGAAGCAACACAAGACATACCCTCCGTTCAGAAGGACTTTGGAATATTCTTGGCATGAAGCCAGCACTTCACGGTCTCCATCAAATGAAGGATTTTCTGCTCAGCATCTCCGTTCTGTTGTGGAGTATGCGCACAAGAGAGCTCTCTCCGGATGCCATGCTTCGCAAACTAAAGAACTCACTTGAGGTGAACTCACCTCCATTGTCAGTTCTCAGCTTTTTAATCCGCAGTCTAAGATGACCTTCCACAAGCTCCTTGAACTCCACAAACTTCTCGAATGCTTCTTAATTCTCCTTCATAAAATACACCCAGGTATATCTATTGTAATCATCAATCAAAACCAGCATATATCGGTTACCTCCAAGACTGGCAGTGTTGGTTGGGCCAAAAAGATCACCGTGAATCAACTCCAACGGCTTCTTGCACCTGCTCTGTGACTTGTCAAATGGAAGTCGATGAGACTTACCATATTGACACCCTGCACAGACATGAACCTCTCCCATGGACGATAAACTAGGCAAGCCTTTCACAAGGCCTTTTGCCGCCATAGTCTTCAGCTTCGCCATGCCAACATGCCCTAGCCTTTCATGTCAGATAGCCGCGCTATCATTTGTCCGCATCTTATCAACATAGGAACTTGTTGATAAAACAAACAAGTCCTTTACCCTTCTCCCAACATGAACTATGTCAGCTTGCACCGATGACGCATTCTTAAGAAACCTCACTTCTGTTGGACCAAACAAAACGTGATATCCGGCGTCTACAGTGTTAGTCACGGAGAAGAGATTTTTCTTCCTACCCGGCACGTAATAAACACTCCGTAATTTGAGTGGACCCTTATCACTGCCTAAAGAAACCACTCCCTCTTGCTTGACTGCGTGAATAGAATCATCAGCGGTAATAATTGCATCATTACCTGAATAGGGTTGTGCATGAGAAAGCTTTGACCCATCTCCGGTGAGGTGATGACCACACCCTGAGTCAACAATCCAGTCCTCCTTGTAGTTGATAGAAGAATAAACACCAACAGACGTCGCCGCCAGATTTGGTGTAAAGGCACCATCTCCTCCCCATTCAACTTCCTCATTCCTGGATCCAACTTCCTCCTTGCCAGCAGCATGCCCTGCCTGAAGATTCAACCGACAATCCTTCTTAAAGTGACCAAGCTGATTACACTTGAAGCACTGAATTCCTTCCTTCTTCTTTCCATCAGACTTAGGAGCATGGCTCCTCTCCTGCTTACCTGAAGTAGAAGAACCATCGCTTCCAGATGATTTTTTCTTCTTATCCCACTTCTTATTTTTTCCAGAGAAGAGCACCTCATTATCTCCCCCGGAGACAGACATCCCAGCCATCTGCTTTGCCAAGCTTTCCTGCGAAGCAAGCAAATTCTCCAGCTCAAGCAACGATGGCTGATTGGCCCAGCCTTGGACAGAAGTGACAAAGGCCATATATTCTCTCTGCAATCCACGGATAATGTGCCTCTTCAGCTTTGCCTCAGAAATGGGCTCATCCGGATCCAATGCAGAAATTTCTGCACAGAGGTTCTTCATCTTTAAAAAGAAAGTAGAAACAGAAAGATCACCTTGAGTGGCCTTCGCCAACTCATTTTCCAAATATTATAGCCGCTCTACATTCTTCTTATTGAACAACCCATCAAGAGAAGTCCAA
Organism: Dactylorhiza incarnata; assembly: GCA_033032865.1. NCBI lineage: Eukaryota > Viridiplantae > Streptophyta > Magnoliopsida > Asparagales > Orchidaceae > Dactylorhiza > Dactylorhiza incarnata. The sequence continues at coordinate 975,881 of JAWHQI010000500.1, read as the reverse complement.
ATCTCAGCAGCAGATCGACATCCTATGATGTGATCAAATAGCTCCGATGAAATTTCCCGCTTGAGAGTAAACTCAGCTTTCGCATTTGTTTCCCTCCAAGCTTTCACAAGCTCAGCATTTCCTTCACAGGAACAACTGCTTGTCTCGCATCTCCTCCGACAACCTCCCAGAGATCCTCACTAAGAAGATAGCTTTCCATACAAGACTTCCACTTCTTAAAGTTAGTCTGTGTAAGAAGCTCAATACCAAGACCTCTTGAATTCCACCTTCCATTGCAGTACTACTGATTTACTTGTGCTCCAGAAATCCAAGCAAGATAACTGCGGCCGATTCACAGCTCAAACCTCCCTCTGATACCATGTGAAAATTCTCATTTTGATAATTAGCAGAAAAACGGGAACTAGGTCGCAGGAACACTCTCAACCCAACTGAGCACAATAAACCAGAAGCAATGAAGGAACATGAGGACTAGTATTCAAAATCCTTCTTTACAACTTGAGGTACACATGGCGAGACATGCTTCACCAAAATAGTCGAAGAAGAATAACAACAAGAAAAAACAGAAGTCGCCCAAGCCGCCCGACTTAACAAGGCTGTCCATGCAAACCGCCAAGTCGCCAAACCGCAACTCAACACGCGGACTACCCATTATTCCAATACTGAAATTGTCCGCCCGAGCAAGGCCGCTTGACCGCAGTCACTTAGCCGCTCCTAACCGCGAAAACTGTTGCTGACTAGCTGAACAGAAAATAGACCGGCAAGGCAAGCCGCCTAACCGCACGGTCTGACTTTATTGAAAGCAAGAAATGCAAGCCAAAGAGAGAAGCCGCAAACTGCGACCACCTGCTGCTACCCACCGCTGACTGCCACCGACTTAACCGTTGCGGTCCCCTCTGAACAAGTCAGAACCACACACAAGCCGCGCAACCTGCGAACACAACATAGTCAAATCTCAATCCGAGCGACTAGAAAAATCTAACCGCACGAAAGACTTGCGAGCTCTCGCTTACTGTTCACAGTATAATATATGAGGGAGAGGTCCTATTTATAGGCGCGAGGTGGAGTGTGGTAACCGCCCATAGTGATAGGATAACCGCCCCAACTCGGCAGCGGATAGAAACAAACCGTGCGACTTAAAGACAAGTCGCACCGGTCTAGCAGAGCACCAGGACTTGAAGCAGACCAAGTCCAAGAACAAGCCGAACTGGCAGACCGCCAGCCCGCTGCGGGTAGACAACCCGCGCGGTCTCAAAAATAGACCGCCCAACCTCCACTTCACTTCAACCCGTGCGGTATCAAGACAGACCGCCCGACCTCCACTTCACTTCAATATTTTTAACACTCTCCCCCAGACTTAAACTAGACAATACACACAATATATAACAATAAAATTCAGAAAAGAGCTAGGGGAAGAGATCAGAAATGAGCATACCAGAAGATTGGCATTTAAATCTAGACCTAGCTGCAACATCCATCCAGAAGAATACCTGCAGGGGTGAGTTCCGCCAAACAAAAAGAAAATAGACAAAAGCAAAATACAATACAGCTAACTAAATGGACAAGATGAAAGGAAATTGCAGAAAAGAAAGATAACTACTGGGGTTATTGCCATCCCAGCACGACTTATTTATAAACATAACAGTTCTAGCTAATGGGCGTATGAAAAAGGAAATGCACAGGTAACTGTTCTAATACGCGTGTCGGTAACGGGTACCTATACGGCGAAAGAACAGTCACGCCTCTACCCGAATATAGATAAAACCTGCCCATCACAGGTAGAGGGAAAAGAAAGTAAGAAGAGGAGGAGTCCTCACTCAACTCACCAAGAGGATCCTTGACTAGCAAGGTGTCATCGTTAGGGAGGACACATGAGGGGAATACAATACATGGCAGGTCCTTTGTGGAGGGGGAATCAACCTCCTCACACAAGAAGATGTGTGTATCATTGAATTGGGCAAACTGCACCAAGTCCTCTTGCATTACCTGTGAAGACTCAACTTGCACAAGCTCGAATAAAGAAGGGGGGTCAAGAAATAAATGAGACGAATGACATAAAGAATCAAAAATTGGGGGAGTAGTCCCGGTATCACTCCCGATAGGTTGAAGCAAAAGGATACTGTCGGCATCGTCGACAATGTTGTAGGGCTCAGTAGGATCATCAGTGGCCTCCTCCACGATTTGGACTTCCTCCACCGGTGCTGAGGTAGAATCCTCGTCACCATGGAAAATATCCTCCTCCATTGGAATAGGCACAATACACAAATCACCTGCCTTATCCTGCGAAACATCCTCAATAATGTCATTAGAGACGAATGTAGCATTATGCACAACAAGGGGAGGAATAGTGTTTGGATAAAAATCAAGCACAGATTCCTCACAAAGAATCGAATCCATGCAAGGTGATGTATGTATAGGGGAGATGGGCTCAGCTATGTCAGAACATACATCTGCCATAACTCTGATGAGCGTGTCTGCATCATTCCCTTCAAAACTTGAAGGTGACAACAGCAACGTAATCAGAGGTAGAAGGTGTGCTGTCAGAGTTAGGAGTCGGGACGATCCGGATATTCGGCTCGTCATCCTCGTCCAATTGGCGAAGATAAGCAGCACAATCCTTCAAGGCATGATCCGTGCTCCGACAAAACAAGCACTGCCTTGCTGGCTTCTTTGGCACAACAGGTGCTGAAGCCACAAAGAAGTATGCTGGTAAAGGCTCAGAAGAATAGCCATAGGACTTATGCACACCATATGGAGTACCAAACGAAGTCGGTGCTCCATATACTAGGCCTTGAGTGCTAAAGGGACATCTATCACTAGCATGAGATATATCTCCACACCAACGACAACGAATATTAAATGAGGCCCATATTGCATGAAGATAACCAGATTCAAAAGAAAAACACTATTGTGCAAAATACTACACTCAACAATAATTCACTAAAGCAACCTATATTAAAAGAAAGAAAACAGAATACGAAAAAAATAAAAACAAAAAGGATGCAATTTACAAATGGAAGAACTTCTCTCTCAGGTTCTCCCTCTCCAAAAAACTCACACGACTGTATTCCCCGGCAATGACGCCAAAAACTTGACACGCGAATTCATACACCGCTTATAGGCGGGAGCAAAATGCAGTCTGAACGGTAGTGAACTGATTGTTGTCAAGTAATAATATGAGGAAGTAAATCCCCAAGTATCGAATCTCTCAAGGAACACAATAAGGTGGAGTTAACAAATCAAAGAGGACTTGAGATCGAAGTGCTTGTGGCAGATGGAATGCAGACGAAAAGGATTTTGGTTTTGTAAATAAAATAAAATAACTACAACTACTCCTATGCAATGCGCTATGCAAGGCTTCGCTTGGCGAGATGGAAACTAGGTAGGCATTGAGCGCACTGCTTCGCAAGGCGGATGGCCGATAGGCAAGCGGATGAGGTGAATAAGTGCGGAATCGAACTGTGCAGGCCTTGAGCGCACTGCTTCATGAGGTGAATGGATTACACGGGCTGCTATGCCATGCTTCGCTAGGCGGATGGACGGAGAGCTTGCGAATGGGGTGGATAATTGTGGAATGAGGGTCACAAGCACCTCATCACTAAGCACGCCACTAGCAATTGCTAGTGCGCCATGCGAACGCAGTGGGTGGAGTGGTGGATGAAGTGGTGGCGCATCTCATATACACAAATAACCAAATGGTTTCATAGAAATATGAAATAAGCATTGCAATTGAAGATCAGTGTGCATATCATCCAAAAATACAAGAATCTAGCCTACAATATCGTTACAAGTTGAAAGAGAGTAAGAATTTGACCGAATCCGAATGCTCGTTGAGATTCACGGTTGCAATCGCCGGGTTGTCAATCCGCGTCCAAGCTCGGTCTGCAACTACGTCCGGGGTAGAGGAGGGTTGTCACTACCTCCCAATAGATCTGTCTTCTTCGTGTCACTATCCACTCGACTTCAATACATGGCTCCCAAGCTTGATGATGAAATATGGGCGGAGATCCTTTCTTTTGAAGCTTGTGGATGACGGAGATGGCCGAGATGATCTCCGGGCTCAAGATAGGCGTGAAGACTAGTCTGGAGCACCTACCGGGGGTGGAAGATGATGCAGGGGGCGGAAGAGGCGAACAAGGCTAAAAAATGGCGGAGATAAGGTGTTGTGTGACCTAATTTCGCGGACTGTGTATTTATAGAAAACATGGCGCACGATAAGTGGAGCACGACCAGTGGTCGTGCGCACTGTGCCAGAAAACTTGCAAGACAAATGTTACAGAAAATAATAATGCGCACGACCAGTGGCGCACGATTAGTGATCGTGCGCACTATCGTCAGTGATCATGCGTTCGGCCAGACAGAACATGAAATTTCAGGGTTAAGTGCGCACGACCAGTGGTCGTGCGCAATATGTCCAATGATCGTGTGCAGTGTTCCTATACAAATTTGCACCATGAACACCTGCACGGCCCCTGTTCCAGCAGAAACACACATCACTCCACTGAAAGTTGCACTCAACATTGCATGATAACTTATAAATAGGAAAAACAAGATATTACACCAAAACGGGCATAGAAGTGCACTTAACATGGAATAACAGATAGCAATCAAATATGAATGATAATAACTCTAATGTGTAGTGCTTTGACTAGATTATCGGCCCAGATGAGTCCATAAAAGGGTATATAACTGGGACCCATCACGGACTACCCGTTATTCCAATGCTCACTTGTTCGCCCAAGCAAGGCTGCCTGACCACAGTCACTTGGCCGCTCCTTACCTCGAACACAACTGCTGAAGAACTAAAAAAAAGTAACAGACTGGCAAAGGCAAACCGCCTAACCTCCGCAGTTTGAACTTTATTGAACGCTGGAAATGAGCTAAAGAGAACCTGCCTTGTCGCTAACCGCTATCTCCTGCTGCTACCCGCCGTTGACTGCTACCGACTTATCCGCTGTGGTCTGCTTTGATCAAATCAGAACCACAAGCAAGCCACAAAACCTGTGAACACAGCAAAGGCAAGTCTCAAACCGCGTGAACAGAAAAGTCTATCCGCACCAAAAACTCGCGAGCTCCCACTAACTGTTCTTGTTATATATGACGATCCAGGGGGGTCCTATTTATAGTTGGGGTGAGGAGTGCGGTCACCGCCTACGCGATAGGATAACCGCACATATCAGCAGCTGGTAGAAAATAACTCGTGCGGTTTGCTGAGTAACCCTGCCGTACAGTTCGCCTACTTAAGAACAAGCCGCGCGGACTACTCACAAAACTCCAGCAATACCAGCAGACACTTGTCAGCCCGCGAGCAAATAACTGGCCATATCACAACACTTAGAAGTAACTGCGGATGCTAACCGTCCGGTTACAACCAGATTGCTGACCCCAGATGGTTGACGAATCAAAGTCATCTGCCACTGGATAGCCTCCCGTCCAATTGCGGGAAGACAACCAACGCGGTCTTCTTAACAGATCACCCGACCTCTGCGGTTTGCCAGACCGCCCGGTCTGATGCCCAGACCGCCCGACCTCCATGGTTTGCCAGACCGACCGGTCTGATGCCCAGACCGCCCGACCTCCATGGTTTGCCAGACCGCCCGGTCTGATGCCCATACCACCCGACCTCCACTTACACTTCAAAATTCAACATTTGGCGTCTGCATCTCCCGACACCTCGCCCGCTGCAACTCCCCACCGCCTTTTCATCATTACGGCTGGCGCTCTCTCACGTTCACACCCTTCCCACTATGTCTCCGCGTTCACGCCATAACACCAAATTCTTTCATGGTCAGGCGAGAACGCCGACTTCTCCGGGCTCACGCGAGAACGTCGACTTCTCCGGGCTTACGCGAGAACGCCGACTTCTCCGCGCTCACGCGAGAACGCCAAATTCCTTCTGAGCACGTGATGAATTTTACCTACATTGCCCCTCTTATCCACAAAGATTGCAGGTTTCTCCGCGTTCAATGTTGTCGCCTTCACCGCTGTCCGAACTGCCCAGGGGGCAAAATAGTCATATCTGAAAAATGACAATCCGTGTGCTCCAGATCAACGAACGTGATTCACTAGTCAGAAGGTTACGATGGTTACAACGACAAATTTACCGGACTACCTTTATCCAAGGCTATAAAAGGAGCACACAACCCTCATTCAAGAAACACATTCCCTTTAGCACCAGAGAGAGATCCTTCGAAGAATCCTTCATAGTTCTCCTTCGGCGCTCGAAGACTCTCTCAAAAATCTCCTTCGGGACTCGAAGATCTCCTCCCCCTTCAAAAATTTCTTTTGAAGGCGACTTGAAAATCTCTCTTCTTCCTGCAAGGCGACTCAGAGTTCTCACTTGTTACACCACCCAACACTTAGTGCGCCGAGAGGTGATTTGTCACCCTCGAGCATCTCTCTACTTACTATAACGAGCGGTGACTTGTCACCCTCGAGTTCTTTACTTTATTTGTAACACACCAAGATATAATGCAATTTGATTGGCACCGATCCGACTATGTGGGTTTTCACCATTTCTGGGGTTTCCCTGCTAAAAAGACCTCTTATCAGCTGTCAGTTCTCTACTTTGACTGTGTGCGGCGTCCGGCTCGCTCTAGAGCTAAGACGGTCTATCTCGGCCGGTCCGCGGAGCGTCAGGCGACCCCCAACAAAACTGTTTAAGAGAATTTTAAAGAACATTCAAAAATTATATATTTTTTGTTATGCTGCCGAGTTTAAATCTTAAACTGATCAAAATTACTATTATATTTTAGCGACAAAAATAATAGGTTATGCATAATCCCAATCGAAATATTAATAAGGCCCCAAAATTAAGTGCGGTGACGTTTTTCACATGCTAAGCGACGTCTTTCTTTGGGAAATTTTTTTTATAGGTGTAGCGTTTCTACAAGTAGGTGCGAAATTGATTTTATATGCTAAGATGTATATTTTTTTACAAAATAAAAATCATAATATCAATTAGTATTTTTTACAATTATTTTAAGATCTTATATGCATATGTTTTGGATAAAGATTATAAAAAAAAATACTTTAAAAAATTATTTTTCTTAATATTAAATATAACTATATTTTTGCATCAAAAAAAATCTGAAAATATAATTATTTAAAACTGTATTTTCGATACAACTGTATTTAATGAAAAATACAGTTCCGCACCAATAACATGGAAAGCTGGAGGTATAAAAGTATTTCTTCTTTCCTTTGCTCCGCTCCTGATCGAAGCCACTAGCAACAACGGCGAGCTGTCTCTCTAATCCACTTCCACCGGCGGCGTACACGGAACGAAATTGATTCCCGCGGTTCACTGCTTCTCTAACCCACTTCCATCGGCTACATTTTTTTGTATTATTAATCCCAATTGAAACCTTCTTCCACGCCGCCTGTCCTGAATACAAATCAACGTTGTTCATCCGGAAACCCCAAACATCAGGCCTTTAAGAAATGGCTTCTCAAATATCGATCTCTCAATTTCAAACCCTTCCCACTAACCGAACCCCTCTCTTCGTCAAAAATCCTAGTGCTCTCGCATTGGTCCCGCGTTCTCGGAAGTCAGCAGGTCTAAGTGGTTTCCGGGGGATGAGCAGCGTGAAGCTGAGGACCGTTGGGGTTGTGTTTGCGACGGCGACGGAGATCCCGAAGAAGCGACGAGCTGGGGAGGAACCCAAGGGGTTCGTGGGGGAGATGCGGGCCGTTGCGATGAAGCTGCACACCAGGGACCAGGCTAAGGAGGGTGAGAAGTCGCCGGATGGGAAGCCGATGGCCAGATGGGAGCCGACCGTGGAAGGGTATCTTCAGTTCTTGGTGGATAGCAAGGTGGTCTATGATACTCTGGAGCGCATCGTCTCAGAGGGAGCTTACCCATGGTGTACGTCTTTTGCTATATTTTGTTTGAGGAATGTTCTATTTTCCCTTCTTGGAGAGATTTTTTTTGGGTCTGATTAGAACCGGGATTTATCCACGCCCCAGAGAAATCAAGTCCACTCAAAGATTTTCCCTTCTTGGTGGATAGCATTTTCTAATCGGGATATCTGTTGTTTAGTTCCAGTTGGATTTTAGTGGTTTAGGGTTCTAGTGATGTTTGTGATAAAAAGGAAATAAAAATCTTCATAAATTTATACAACTTTTTGTATATTTTAATCTCCTCGGCTGCAATTTCTGTATTGCATCAGGCTGTTATATAAATTGGTGGCAACATCATCTTTGTTGCAGATGTTGATTTCAAGAGCACAGGTCTCGAAAGATCAGAGAAATTAGTTAAGGATTTAGAGTGGTTCAAGGAACAAGGGCATGCCATCCCAGAACCCTCAACTCCTGGGCTGACTTATTCCCAGATTTTGAAGGAGCTTTCTGAAAAAAATCCTCAGGCATTCATTTGCCATTTCTACAACATCTACTTTGCACATACTGCCGGTGGCCGTATGATTGGTAAAAAGGTATTCATTATTTTGATTTTTCATATTCTAGTGCCAAGCTAGTATTAATTTACATTCCCTTAAATATATCAACTTCCATATATGTTAAATGAGGTGTAGGTGCTCTATGAAATGTTACCTTGACTATTGATTCTCTCTCTCTCTCTCTCTTGTTTTACTTCTGCCTTGTTGTATCAGTAGTGTCAGTAACACTTGAGCCTTTCATCTTGAGCATGTGTTTTTATGGAACAAAGTTGGGGAAGGATCCAGTTTAACTTCTTACGAAGGCTGGGGAGGGTCGTTCCTGGGGGTATCGGGCTGGAGGGCGTTGGACCGTGGGTGTGGGGTACTGGACTGGGTGGGGAAAGGGCTTGGCAGAGAAAGAGCGAGGCTTACGGAAGGTGAGCAGGGGAAGGAAAGGGGCGGTTTTGTTTACCTTGGAGTCGCACCGAGGAGATCCGGCGTCGCACCGGGGAAGAAGATGACCGATGGTTTCCACGATTGGGAACTAACCTTGGATGCCCGCCCCCGCCCCCCGCAGCTTAAATACATCATACCTGAAATAGGGCACCCGGATCGGACGGCTCAGAATGTCTGAACCGATCTGGTGTCAAAACAGCTCGAAAATCTAAAATGAATACATGAAATAGACTCGAAACAACCATCCGTGGATTCAGATCGTCCGAATGAGTAGCGGATCATCATGATCTCCATCACTAGGTTTTTTGAAAATCATGAATATCGTATCACATTGCATCTCATCCACATCCCCTGTAATATAGTTGGCCATCAGCACAGCATCCAACAAAAGCCTTGAGCTTTTGTTCTGACAAAATTTTATGTTTTTCTTCCCTTTTCACCATATGGATAAACCATCTATTTAAAGAATGTGCACGTTTTTTTCATGATTTTATATATTACAACAATTATATCGTCAATAAACTTACCCCAGTTATTTGAAATTAGTTCATGCTACAATTACTACATAACAATGGCTATTGGTATACTGGGTATTTTCTAGGTTAGCGAGAAGATTCTCAACGGTAAAGAGCTTGAATTTTACAAGTGGGAAGGCGATCTTCACCTGCTCTTACAGAATGTGAGAGAGAAGCTCAACAAAATTGCTAATGTAAGGCGCACACGACAGTTCTTACTCTATGGCCATCCTTTGTTTGATATAAATGCATCATGCTTCACTTGATGACCGAATATCTTTCATTTATATGCGCATGCTGACATTTTTTAGGATTGGTCCCAAGAGGAGAAGAACTGTTGTCTTGAGGAGACCGAGAAATCATTCAAATATTCAGGCGATTTACTTGCGCTGATCTTGTCATGATATGTACTGTGGCTGTACCTCAACTAAAATGTAATTTGATTCTTCGGCGAATTGACTTTCATGAGGACACTGATGTCCAGAAGCTCATTATTTTACCCCCAGATTGCAATTAGCAACGATATTGGTGTGATGCAATATTTCTTGGGTGGCTCTAAAATGTTTTGAGGAATGATATGCCTTTTATATGTGAAGAATTTCAGTTAAAAATACAGCTGTAACAATCGGTTGTTACTTTAGATGTAGATTCATAGCTGCTCATAGCTCTTTTTTATTTGCAGGGTGATATCTTTCGCATAAATTTCTGCGTACAGTTTTTTACCTTTGTTTTTTTTTTTGCAAATGAAAATGCTTGCATCCTAGGCGCATGATTCTCTTCAACTGCTTTAACGATATTTATTTTTTGAAAAATTGTGGTGAAGAAAATTATTTGTGCAGAAGTATTGATATGTAATATTTTGCACTAGACATAATGTATTCGCTCTCTATTATAATAAATAGATGAGCTCTTTGATGAGTTGGCTAATGTTTCCTCAACATAATATAAATCATGGCGTCCTCATCTCTTTTTGATCCCATTCTACCCTAACTGTAGCAACCAAAATAATCACTAAAACTAACGCTTTACTTTGATAATTGCTCGTCGTGCGGCCACCGTGTTGGCATCGTTATCCAAACTAACTATCGAGTCTAAATTCAAGCTGCTAAATGCAATCCCCAACCTTACAATTGTTGCCAAGATATTGGCACTGTCTACCCATCCCTACTACACATGTATATAGTCCATGTCCTTAGGGCATGACCTCTTTCTCCTCGCTCTCTCATTGACACAATTGATAGAGGAAAGAAATACTAAATTAGAAATTGATTTTATAACGAGGCTCAAAGTATGAGCATGAAGGGTTACATTAAAAGTAATAGTGAAAAATTAGATTGAAACAAATGAAACTCCTTTGGTTTAAGTAGTGTAGAAATTGTAGCAGGGACCTGAGCATCAACTTCTCTAGAGACAATGCATAGCATCTCCAGGCGAAAATTTTCCATATGGGGGCACAAATGCCGGCTGATTGATAGGCAAGGAATGCCCATGGTTGCCTCTGCGGATCATCCGCTTTTTCCAGGTCCTATATGCAAAGTGTATTGCTACAACATGCTGGGCCTAGACGGAAATTTTGGAACAACCATGTGATAATGGAGAGTGCAAAACAAAATGTTCAACAACTTAAAAATGATGGATTTGTGGAGGATGTATTTTCTAACAAAAGTTGTGGCCATAATCGTAGTGTGTGGTGTGTGTTTTCGGATTGAATCCCAGAAGGAGAATGTCAATTTGACATTTGGATAGTCGTTACATTGAGAGCAAAAGAGGTCGGATGAATACATAATCAGTGTCCGCGCAAGCTGTAGCTAGAAACTGAAGTTTGTGTAGTTTTGTCAGGAGTATTCGTGTAACACCCCAAATTTCACTCATTGAACTTCTAAACACTTGTTTGTGCATTAAATGCGTGTAGACTTCAAAGAATCGGCCTAATGGAGAAAAGCTGAAAGTTTCCTTCGTGCACGACCGTGTGTTCTCTGCAGTTTTGCGAATAACCAATTTTTTTAAAGTCTGAAGATGATCGTCTGTTTTGTTTTGCGCATGACCGCGTATGTTGGTCGTGCGCAAAGAAAGTTGTAGGTAGTATAATTTCAACATGATCGTGCGATTAGGCCCACGATCGTGCGATCGGCGTAAAATCAAATTTTAATGTTTTAATCTGAGTCGTGGGTCCAAGTCAAAAAACCTATATTTCTTCGTGGGGTCTTTTAGTTTGTCAAAGGGCCGAAATACTTTCATTTCAACAATTTGTTTCTCTCTTAGGTGAAAATTGAGGAGTTAAGGCACGGAGGAAGAATGCTCCATAGGAGAAGATCGAAGTGCCCAATCAAAAATCCATCTCCGGTAGTGGATATATTCGGCCCTTGTTGGGAACACTGCCCACAATGTTCCAGATTTGGTAAAGTCTCCAAGTCAATGATAAATACATTTTGTATTTGATATATACCTGATGTGACATGAGCAGGTTGGGACATCATATATCTTACATAAATATTTGGAGATCAAGTGCAAAATGTCTAAGTTAAATATCGTCGTGTATATGACACTCACACGACGATATCATTTTGATCACTCACAGAAGGCAGTAAAAGAAGCCAGTCAACAATCAACTTGATAATAAGAAGAACACGACGACATCGTCGTGTCAACGAGGCCCACACGACGATATCGTTGTGAGGACTCAAGGAAAGTCAGCTAAGGCATATATCGTCGTGACAACAAGCTCCACACGACGATATCGTTGTGAGGACTCAAGGAAAGTCAGCTGAGGCATATATCATTGTGACCACAAGCTTCACGCAACGATATCACCGTTAAAGCTCAAGGAAGAATCACTAAGTCATTTATCGTCGTAACAACAAGGTGCACACGAGAATTCGTTGAAAGAATTCTTTTTAAAGAAAGACTTGCTTAAGTCATTTATCGACGTGACAACAAGGTGCACACGACAATATCATTGCAAGAACTATAGAAAGACTTGCTAAGTCATTTATCATCGTGCCAACTATCTTCACAGGATGATGTCGTCTTGTCAAGCTCAAAAGGTGTGATTTTAAATTGACGAAGACGACAAAGACAGATGTCAAATCAATCACTTCTGAAAAGTGCTACAACATCAATATTCTAAGGGTTCGACCGTTTGATGGCTCAGAGCTATGAAAGCATAAGAGAGGGTCAGCAAACCCTAACTTCTGGGAATATCTTGTGCCATAGTATTCTTTGAAAAGCCTATCGGCTTTAGAGCAATAAAATAGTAAAAACAAGCCTTTTCAAACAAAGAAGAAGAAGAATAAGAAGAAGAAGCCAAGCTTCAACAAGAAAGCTGTCACTCTTGAGAGCAAGAAGTCTTCTTCATACAAGAATTCTCAACACTGATCCTGGTAAGAAGGCTCATCTATTGAAGATCCAGTGTTACTGCTAAAAAGAAGACTTTCTTTTCAGAAAGATCTAAGAAAACTCAAGTTGCTTAAAGCTATATCTTTCAGAGTCCAAACTTGTAAAACATTCTTCTAATCTCTTATTGTAGGATCTCCTTGAGATCTGAGGTAGGGTTGTGTTGTCAGCCTGAGTGTAGGGTCGATAAGAAGGCCTGAGTGTAGGACTTTGCTAAAAGTCTGAGGTAGGGTCTTGTGAAGACCAGAGGTAGGATTTATGAGGAAATCTGAGTTGTAGGATCCTTGCTGGGGATATGAGCTATAGGAGTGTTGTCACTCTGAGGTAGGGTTGCTGCTGGCACCTGAGGTAGGATTCCCGGAGGGAATCTGAGGTAGGGGTCTTGTTGGGTTTCTGAATTATAAGATCTGATTGATCTGAGTTTTTGGAAGAGTTGGTCGAGTCTAGCACACTGCTAGATAGATGAAGGGGGACAGTAGAGTATCCACACTGGAGAACCACTATAAATCTTTTTGTGTTTTCTTTGGTGTGGTTTGTTTGTGTTCTTTCAAGCTAAATTAGTCTTCAATCTCAAAAAGACTAAAATATTTTAAAACACCTATTCACCTCCCCTTCTAGGTGATTAGGCCACACCCTAGACTTTCAAGTGGTATTAGAGCTAGGTTGTTCAAAGAATGCTTAACAGTTTGAACAGATCTGCCCTTGGGTGTGTCAAGTAATCACCATGCCTCCAGGAGAAAACTGTTGGAACAACCCTATTTCTGATTTGGGCTACGATCACTATATGTTGACTAGGATAAAGTTGACCCCAATGTATAGTCAATGGGTCAAGGTTTTAGGCTGATAGAACTAAGGAAAAGATAAGTTCTCTGCGTTCGACGAACTCCATCCTACGTTCGACGAACGACTTGCTCTCTGCGTTCGACGAACGACTTACATCCTGCGTTCGATGAACGGCTTGCTATCTGTGTTCGACGAACGACATGCTCTCAGCGGTCGAAGAATTGGTCCAGGCTTAGCGGTCGACGAAATTATTCAGTCTCAGCGGTAGACGATTTTGCTCAGTTCAGCGGTCGACGATTTTGCCAGTTCGACGAACTCAACTTTGCGTTCGAAGAATAAGCATCAGATGTTCAGATCGACGAAAGATCTTCTCAGCTCAAATAATTCAACTCTTCTAGCCAGATTCAGTTGAGGTCGACGAACTCAACATTGTGTTCGACGAAAATCTTGAGATCGACGAAAATTGTTCAGATCGGCGATTTCTTATTTCAGTTCAGAATTTTTGAATGATTATTCTTATTTCATTCTCTGAACTCAGATCGTCTACATCAACGGCTCTATTCTTCCAGATAAGTCAGATAATATATTTCCTTTTATTTATTCTCCTATTTCAAAAATAGCCGTTGACATTTCTCGGAAAAGGACATTTTGTATGGAAAAGGAAAAGGATATACGACGTGTCATATTTATGGTTCCCAGATATATTTTATTCCTTAATTCAAGGGATTTGATTTTCAAATATTATAAAAAAAAGGAAGAAGATCTACAGTATTACTTCACAGAGTTTTCACGATAGAACATTATAGTACAACATCACAAAAAATAGCTGTACGGAGAAAAAGAAAGAAGAAGTTTACAGGAAGAAAAAGAAGAACAAAAGCTAACAGATCTTCATCTTCTTCTCAAGCAGCACCCTCATTCACTGAGAACAACATCAACATCTTCTCTCAGTATTTCTACTGCAAGTTCAGATCTTCAAAGAGCAACAATAATCTGAAGAATTTATTCTCTCAGATTCATCAGCTACTGGAAGATCAATATTTTCAAGAGAAAACTCCAGCCATCTACTGTCAAACATTCTATATCAGACAGAGGAGCTTTACACCATCAATCCACTAGAGTCTTCTCTCAGATTGTTGACAGAGAAGAACATCTAAACCCCTTTCTATTGTGAAATTTTCCGAAGATCTAGGAGTGAGCAGGAATAGTATAACTCAAAGCTATAGCCAACAACCAGAAGCACATGAAGCAAAGCAATCTTTATTGATGCTTGCAGGAATCTTCATTACAGAACGAGGTATACATGATTTCGTCAGTACACAAAACCAAAAGGAAATACAAAGCAGAAGGAAAGATAATTAGCGGTCTGAAATCCTGAGACCGCCTGACCGCACGACCTGCGAGTCCGCGCGACTAGAAAGCAAGACCGCCCGAACTGCTCGCCTGCGACTTGAACGCACCAACCGAGAAACCGCAACCTCCCGATCACCATTGATTCTCCCGAACTCCAGCAACCCGCACTGCAAGCCGCGTGACCGCCCGAACACCTTAGAAAAAGAGGTGACCGCTGCTGCCCGCACAATCCGCAGAAGTTGCACAAGGAAATTCAATCAGCTAACCGGCCGGTCACAAAAAAGAGACCGCAAGACTTATGCGCGAGCTCAGCTTACACTTGGTGTGATTAATTTTGCTACTACAATGACTCATATTTATAGGCGTGCGACCTGATCCAATCACCACCCTATGAGATAGAGTCACCGCCTCCTGACCGTGTGACCAAGACCGGTCAACCCGCGCGGTCAGCAGATCGCTCTGCGCCGGTGAGCTCGCCGACTTCAACCTGGACCAGGAGAACTCCAGTCCTCCAAGAAGCCGCGCGACCATAACAACACGCCCGGTCATGTCGCCCACCACCCGTGTTCGCCTATGAGACCTCCTCCAGAGACCGCGAACACAGCCAGGTCGACTAGGGCAACAACCCGCCAAGTCGACCAAAACAACAGTGACCATAAATACCAACTTATCGCCGAAGGACCAGCAATACGAACACAAACCGAAGACCGCACAACTAAGAATACCTTAGTCTGCGCGCACCACCAAACAGCAACCCTGTGCGGTCACCACGAACCAGACCACATAGAACAGAACAGCTCGCCACGCGGTCTCACAACCAGACCGCGCGGACTCACCTCGGCACCTTTGGACAAGGAACAACGGTCAAGCCGAATAAGCCAGCAGCTAGACCGAATAGGTCAGACCGCATAAAGAGACCGCAAGCCCGCGCGGTAAGACCAGACTGCGCGGTCTCCTCCCAGACCGCCAACTTTCACTTCAACATTTTCAACACTCCCCCTTGAAGTGGGAAGTTGAAAACAGCCCAAGTAAACTCCTCAGCCGAGTGAATGGCCCCTTCGCCAGCACCTTTGTGAATATGTCAGCAACGTTGTCCCGACTCCGAACATGCTCGACTGAAAGAGACCCCTCCAGTACCTTCTCACGAATGAAATGATGCTCGATCTCGATATGCTTGGTCCTCACGTGACAAGCTGGATTAGTAACCAGTTTGAGAGCACTCTCATTGTCGCCGCGGAGCAAAGTCGGACCCCGAACCTCCTTATGGACGTCTCCCACCAACCTCCTAAGCCAGATGGCTTCTTGAGCTGCCAAGGCCGAAGCCTTGTATTCCGCTTCCGTGGTAGAGACAGACACGGAATCCTGCTTCTTGCTGCACCATGATATAGCCGTAGGGCCCGCCATAAAGACGAATCCAGACGTCGACTTTCGATCATCCGAATCTCCCCCGTAATCAGCATCCATGTACCCATGCACCTCGAAGCCCGCATCCCTCCGGTATAGGAGACCCATATCTGCAGTCGCCTTGACATACTTCAAAATATTCTTGGCCGCTAGTAGATGAGGCATCCGTGGTTCCGCCATTTAATGACTCACCCTGCCAACTGCATATGCAATATCCGGCCTAGTGATTGTCAGATAAATAAAGCTCCCAACTAGAGCTCGGAACACAATCGAATCTTCCAGAATCCTCCCCTCATCCTTCCTAAGTTTCATGGCCTTCTCCAGAGGTGTACAAATGCACTTCCCTTCCTTCATGCCGAATCGCTCCACGATTCGCTCCGCATATCCAGCATGGGACACTAGCACTCCACTTTCCTTCCTCTGTACTTCGAGTCCAAGGAAATGGTGAAGTTCACCCAAGTCCTTCATCTCAAATATGATTGATAGCTCAGCCCGAAGCTTTGCTACCTCCACCTTCGAATTCCCCGTCACGATCATATCGTTGACGTAAAGCAGCATGATGACTTGAAGCTCCCCGTTCTTCTTGACGAACAAGCTTGAATCAGAGTCTGAAGCATTGAATCCACAGAATAGGAGATATTCTACAATCTTCACGTATCACGCCCTCGGCGCTTGCTTCAACCCATACAGGGCCTTCTTCATCTTACAGACATAGTCTGGAAAATCTTCAGATATGAAACCTGGCGGCTGGACCATGAAGATGTCCTTGTCAATCTCGCTGTATAAGAAAGCATTCTTAACGTCGAGTTGCCAAATCTCCCACCCCCAAAACGCCGCCAAGGCAATCACGAGCCGTACTGAAATCATCTTTGCCATCGGACTAAATGTCTCTTCATAGTCTTCACCGTATTACTGCGAGAATCCCCGAGCCACAAGGCGAGCCTTGTATCGCTCGATACTACCGTCAGCCTTCTTCTTGAGCTTGTAGACCCACTTGTATGTCACAGGGGTAATGCCCTTGGGTTTGGGCACCAGAGACCAAGTCTCATTCTTCTCAAGAGCAACCATCTCTTCCTTCATAGCCGAATCCCACTGTTCCACGCCTTTGGCCTTTTCAAAGCTTACTGGTTCTCGCTCATCCAGGGGACCAGCGAAGAAACATGAGACAAAGCTAACCATGTTTCCTCCTGTATAACGATCAGGGGCAATAATAGTTCGCTTCGATCTCCTCAGCTCCTTCCCCTGACTCGCAACATCCTCAGCTGCTTCTTCCCTAGCTCCCCTTCCAGACGTACTGGGAGCATCGCTCCCCTGCTTCCTGATCTAGAAGCCTCTGTCCCAGAACTAGAAGTAGATGGACCACCTGGTGACACAGGCAGCTCCACCTAAAGATTTTCCACAGCTCTCTCTTGCTCCTCCACCCTGCTTTCTAGTAACTCAACACCAGAACTTCCCTTGTATGACGTCACCTCGTTAAACACAACGTCGCGAGATACAACAAATCTCCGCGTCTCCGGGTCCATGCACTTCCAGCCCTTCTTCCGATCATCATATCCCACGAAGTCTAGCTTCCTTGCTTTTGCATCTAGCTTTGTCCAAAGCGCATCTGGAACATGTAAATAGCAGGTGGATCCAAACACCCGAAGGTGCGCCACGCTTGGCTTTGCCTTGAACATCATCTCATGCGGGGTCAACATATTGATGGGACTGAGAGGCATCCTGTTGATGACGTAGGAAGCACAAGACATTCCCTCCGCCCAGAAGGACCTTGGGATACTCTTGGCATGCAGCCAACACTTGCAGGTCTCCGTTAGATGACAGATCTTCCGCTATGCAACTCCGTTTTGTTGTGGAGTATGTGCATAAGTAAGCTCCCTCCAGATGCCCGCCTTCCTGCAAAAATTAGAGAACTCACCAGAGGTGAACTTTCCCCCGTTGTCAGTTATCAGCTTCTTTACCCGCAGGCCAAGCCGACCCTCCACAAGCTCCTTGAACTCCACAAACTTGGCAAACGCCTCCGCCTTCTCATTCAGAAAATAAACCCAGACATATCTGGTGTAATCATCGATCAACACCAGCATATACCTGCTGCCTCCGAGGCTTGGAGGAGCAGTCGGTCGCATCAAGTCACCGTGGATGCACTCCAGTGGCACACAACTCCTTGTCTGTGACTTATCAAACGGCAGTCGATGAGACTTGCCGAACTGACATCCCGCACAAACATGACCGTCACCGTAGGAAGATAGACTAGGCAGGCCCTTGACCAGACCTTTCACCGCCATAGCCTTCAGCTTATCCATCCCTACATGCCCCAACCTCTCGTTCCATATGACATCACTATCATTCGTCCTCATCCTGTCGACATAAGAACTTGTCGACAAAACGAACAGGTCTTTTGCCCTTCTCCCGACATGAACGACCTCAGCCTTTACCACCTCAACATTTCGAAGAAACTTCACTTCTGTTGGGCCGAACAGAACGTGATACCCAACGTCTACAACGTTGGTCACAGAGAAGAGGTTTTTTCTCATTCCGGGCACATGATAGACACTCTTCAAGGTTAGTGGCCCTCTATCACTGCCCAAGGAAACAACCCCCAGCTTCTCGACAGAATGCACAGTATTATCAGCAGTTATGATGGCATCATTACCTGAGTAAGGCTGCGCAGAAGAAAGCTTCGACTCGTCCCCGGTGAGGTGATGACCACACCCTGAGTCCACGATCCAGTCCTCCTGATAGTTGATAGGAGCCGCAGTTTCGAAAGAAGCCGAGAAGGATCCTCCCCATCCTCCATCATTCTGCCTGGCCTCAGCTTCCTCCTTTCCTGCAGCAGCATGCCCTGACTGAATATTCACCCGACAATCCTTCCTGATGTGACCAAGCTTCCCGCATCTGAAGCATTTGGGCCCTTCTCCCTTCTTCTTCCCTTCAGCCTTGGGAGCATAACCCCTCTCCTGCTGTCCAGAGGTTGAAGGCCCATTGCCTCCAGCGGTCTTCTTCTTCTTATCCCATTTCTTCTTCTTCCCCGTGAAGAGAACCTCGCCTTCCCCCCAGACACTGACACCCCCGCCATCTGCCTTGCCAGACTCTCCTGCGAGGCAAGCAGATTCTCCAGCTCCAGCAGAGATGGCTGATTTGCCCAACCCTGCACCGACGTCACAAAGGCCACATACTCCTTTCGCAAACCACGGATGATGTGCCTCTTCAGCTTCGCCTCAGAAATTGGCTCATCAGGATCCAGTGCTGAAATCTCAGCGCACAGGTTCTTCATCTTCAGGAAGAACATAGAAATAGAAAGATCACCCTGAGCCGACCTAGCCAGCTCATTTTCCAGAAACTGTAGCCTCGCTACATTCTTCTTATTAAACAGCCCATCCAGGGCTCTCCAGATCTCCGCAGCTGATCCACACCCCAAGATGTGATCGAACAGGTCAGGTGATATTGCCCTTTTTAGAGCGAACTCTGCTTTGGCATTGATCCGCCTCCAGTTCCTCACCTCATGACCATTATCCCTGACCGGGACAACTTCCTCTGTGCTATCTCCTCCAACCACCTCCCAGAGGTCCTCACCCATAAGATAACTCTGCATACACGACTTCCACTTTTTAAAGTTAGTCGAGTTGAGCATCTCAATTCCAAGACCTCTTGCTTCCATGGCTCTACCACTGGTTCCTTCTTCACAAAGGCGATGACAACGTTGAGTTATTCACTGCTCTATCCACTCCAACCTACCTCTGATACCATGTGAAATTTTCGGAAGATCTAGGAGTTAGCAGGAATAGTATAACTCAAAGATATAGCCAACAACCAGAAACACATGAAGCAAAGCAATCTTTATTGATACTTGCAGGAATCTTCATTACAGAGCGAGGTATAAATGGCGAGACATGATTTCGCCAGTACACAAAACCAAAAGGAAATACAAAGTAGAAGGAAAGATAATCAGCGGTCTGAAATCCTGAGACCGCCTGATCGCACGACCTGCGAGTCCGCGCGACTAGAAAGCAAGACCGCCCGAACTGCTCTCCTGCGACTTGAACACACCAACCGAGAACCCGCAACCTCCCGATCACCAATGATTCTCCCGAACTCCAGCAACCTGCACTGTAAGCCGTGAGACCGCCTGAACACCTTAGAAGAAGAGGTGACCGCTGCTGCTCGCACAATCCGCAGAAGCTGCACAAGGAAATTCAATCAGCTAACCGGCCGGTCACAAAAAAGAAACCGCAAGACTTAGGCGTGAGCTCAGTTTACACTTGGTGCGATTAATTTTGCTACTACAGTGACTCTTATATATAGGCGTGCGACCTAATCCAGTCACTACCCTATGAGATAGAGTCACCGCCTCCTGACCGCGTGACCAAGACCGGTCAACCATCGCGGTCAGCAGATCGCTCTGCGCCGGTGAGCTCGCCGACTTCAACCTGGACCAGGAGAACGTCACTCCTCCAAGAAGCCGCGCGACCATGACAACACGCCCGGTCATGTCGCCCACCACCTGTGTTCGCCTATGAGACTTCCTCCAGAGATCGCGAACACAGCCAGGTCGACTAGGGCAACAGCCCGCCAAGTCGACCAAAATAACAGTGACCGCATATACCAGCTGATCGCCGAAGGACCAGAAATACAAACACAAAATGGAGACCGCGCGACTAAGAATACCTTAGTCCGCGCGCACCACCAAACAGCAACCCTGCGCGGTCACCATGAACCAGACCACATAGAACAGAACAGCTCGCCACACGGTCTCACAACAAGACCGCGCGGCCTCACCTCGGCACCTTTGGACAAGGAACATCGGTCAAGCCGAATAAGCCAACAGCTAGACCGAATAGGTCAGCCCTCAGAAAGAGACTGCAAGCCCGCGCGGTTAGACCAGACCGCACGGTCTCCTCCCAGACCGCCAACTTCCACTTCAACATTTTCAACATCTATCCCATCTTGTACATGGTTATAACTCCCTTCAAAAGTTAACCCCTTGGTGGCAGGGCACCTGAAAAAAACCTGTAGCTGGGTTAGAGCACCTGATCAAAAGCTCCCTTGGTGTGTGGACACCCGAACAAAAACCCCTTGGTGATAGGACACCTGATCAAAAACCTAGTGTTAAAATTTTTGATTTGAATCGTTTAGGAGTAAGCAGGAGTTGTATCAACTGAGTTAAAGCCAAACAACCACAATACCACACAGCAACACAAGAAACTTTATTGAAACACAATCTTTATTTACATTGCGAGGCATACATGGCGAGACATGATTCATCAGAATCACGGAGATGAGAAGAACAAAACACACCAAAAAAAAATCTGGCGGCTAGACAAGCTGAGACCGCACAGACCGCTCGACTCCAGAAGTCGCCCGGCTTGACCTGAGATCGCACGAACAGAAACCGGATAGAATTCCAGCACTGCAAGACCGCACCTCAGACCGCACGAACTGGAGCTTATTGAAATGAAGAACTGAAGCTGTCGCCAGACCGCAACTCAGATCGCCTAACCGCTGAAGGTCGCCTGATCGCTGAGCTCGCTGCGAGCAGCACAAGAATGAACATAAACCAGTTCTCAGACAAACCGCTGCCGAACTGTTTATTCAAGCCGCTAGGAATCACCAAGGAAGAAGACCGCAACCTGCTGATCGCAAACCTGTGAACACAACAAACAGTCAGCTCCCTTTCGAGACCGCCCGACCTCAAAGTGAGACCGCACGAATTAACCCAGGCTCAATTCTTACAGTTCTCGTTAGGAATGACGGGCCCTGCACCTCTATTTATAGGCGGGTAGACGGATGTCGTCACCGCACAGGAGAGATACAATCACCACCCGTCAGATCGCCAACGGTCTCATAAGGTAGACCGCGCGATCAGACCTCTTAGACGATCACCCGACCAAGACGCAGATCAGCAGACAAGATCGCACACAGGTCGCGCGAACACGAGACCGCACACAAGTCGCGCGGACATAATGGTACTCCTTCCTTAGACCACCAGGAGCAAACCAAGAACCATCTGGCCGACTTCAGACAAGTCGCCAGATCGCCAAGACAGACTGCCCGGATAGACGGTCATATAAGAACAACCTGCCCGGTCTTCCAACAAGGAAGACAGCTCAACCAACAGATCAACTCGGGAACAACCGCAGATACAAAGAACAGACCGGCAGAACTAGCAGTCTGCCAGAGCAAACCAGCAGAGCCAGACCGGCAGAATAAAAACACAAACCGCGCGGTCTCGGCGGTCACCCAAAATAAGACCGCCCGAACACCTCCACTTCACTTCAAAATTTCAACACTCCCCCTTGAAGTGTGAAGTGGAGACTAGCCCGAGTAAACTCCGCAACCGTGTAAACGGTCCCTTTGCCAGCGGCTTTGTGAAGATGTCTGCGATATTGTCCGCACTCCGAACATGCTCGACCATAAGAGATCCTCCCAACACCTTTTCACGAATGAAATGGTGCTCAATCTCAATATGCTTGGTCCTCGCGTGACAGACTGGATTATTAACCAGTTTGAGAGCACTCTCATTGTCCCCGCGTAGCATAGTGGGACCTCGAACCTCCTCATGAACGTCCTCCACCAAGCTCCTGAGCCAAATGGCTTCCTGAGCTGCCAAGGCCGAAGCCTTGTACTCCGCTTCTGTGGTGGATACAAACACCGAGTCCTGCTTTTTGCTGCACCAAGAGATAGCTGTGGGTCCCGTCATAAAGACATAACTAGACGTTGATCTCCGATCATCCACATCTCCCCCGTAGTCAGCATCCATGTATCCATGCAACTCCAAGCTTGACCCTCTCCTAAATAGGAGACCCAAATCAGAGGTCGACTTCACATATTTCAGAATCCCTTTTGCCGCCATAAGATGAGGCTTCCGTGGCTCCGTCATGTACCGACTCACTTTGCCAACTGCATAAGCAATATCAGGCCTCGTGATGGTCAAGTAAATCAGGCTCCCAACCAGAGCTCGGAACACCAACGGATCAGATAGAACTCTTCCCTCATCCTTCCGAAGTTAATGATGCTGTTCCAGAGGTATAGAGCTGCTCTTCCCTTCTTCCATGCTGAATCGTTGAACGATCCGCTCCGCATATCCTTCCTGAGAAATGAGCACTCCGCTCTCCTGCCTCTGGACCTCGAGTCCAAGGAAATGGTGAAGCTCCCCCATATCCTTCATCTCGAACCTGATAGCAAGCTCAGCTCTCAGCCTTGCTACCGCCTCCTTCGAGTTCCCGGTGATAATCATGTCATCCACAATAACCCGAAGCGCCCCCTCCTTCTTGACAAACAAGCTAGAATCAGAGTCTGAAGCAAAGAACCCGCAGAATAAGAGATACTTCGCGATCTTTCCATACCACGCCCGAGGTGCTTGCTTCAACCCATATAAGGCCTTCTTCAGTTTGCAGACGTAGTCCGGACGATCCTCCGAGATGAAGCCCGGCGGCTGGATCATGAAGATATCCTTGTCAATCTCTCCGTATAAGAAAGCATTCATAACATCAAGCTGCCAAATCTCCCATCCACAAGAAGCTGTGCAAGCTCATTATAGATAGCGGTAGCTGTGTGAATGTTATCTCTGAGAACGCTGTTAAACGTATGAATCTGACCACGGAACCACACCCCACACCCTACCAGGTAGCTTGGATTAGCAAGGTTACCGTCCCCGTTAGCAAGCGTTGCCTGGTCCCTCTTGCCTTTAAATCTTACACGGATGAGGTCTGGTGTGACGTCCTCCCCATGGACGCGTGCCACGTGTTATTAGGCTGCCCTTGGCTTTATGACTGTGACGTCACACATTTCGGTCGAGCCAATACTTATGAATTCAAATTCAACGGTAAGACCATCACATTGAGACCGACCGTTCCGAAGGAGCCGGTAGCTTTGGCTAAGGACACTACTGTCCCGGCCGAGAGGAAGGCTTTGAGCCTAGTTGGTAGGAGAGAGTTTGTGAGAGATCCATTTCTTGAGGGAGTTATGTACGCTTTAGTTCTTATGACTGCGAAGGGTGAATCAGACGCGTTGGATGAGTTGCTTAGGGAGTTACGAGCACTTTTGGATGAATATAAAGACGTGTACCCAGACGAGTTGCCTTCTGTGTTACCTCCATTGAGGAAGATACAGCATGCGATAGATCTCATTCTGGGTTTGTCCCTGCCGAACCAACCCCACTATAGGCTTCATCCCGCGGCCCACAAAGAGCTGCAGACTCAGATCGAGGATTTGATGAAAAAAGGATTCATCTGGACTAGCATGAGCCCTTGTGCAGTGCCAACCCTTCTTGCCCCCAAGAAGGATGGTACGTGGCGGATGTGTATTGATAGCCGTGCTATCAACAAAATCACCATCAAGTACCGATTTCCTATACCGCGCTTAGATGACCTTCTAGATGTCTTGTCTGGCACCACGATATTTTCTAAGTTAGATTTACGGAGCGGCTATCACCAGATAAGGATCCGCGAGGGAGATGAGTGGAAGACGGCTTTTAAGTCTAAGGATGGGTTATACGAGTGGCTTGTGATGCCCTTCGGGCTATCCAATGCCCCCAACACATTCTCCCGGATGATGACGCATGTCTTTCAGCCATTCATGGGGAAGTTCGTAGTTGTCTACTTCGATGACATCTTGGTTTACAACACTACTACCACCGAGCACATCTCCCACATGAGAGTGGTTCTTTCCACCCTACGGAAGGAAACTTTATTTCTGAATCTCAAGAAATGCACTTTCCATGTTACGGAGGTGGAGTTTTTAGGCTACATCATGGGAACGGAGGGCATTAGAGTCGACCCTAGCAAGGTTAAGGTGATTAAGGACTGGCCCGTGCCGACCACGATACGTGAGGTGAGGAGCTTCCATTGGTTGGCAACTTTCTACCGCCGTTTCATCAAAGACTTTAGCAGTATCATGGCCCCCATTAGTGACTGCATGAAAAAAGGTGAGTTTACTTGGACGAAGTCCGCCACCTTCGCTTTCCAACGCATCAAAGAGCTTATGACTGAGGCACCCGTCTTACGTTTACCTGACTTCTCGAAAGTCTTTGAGCTTACTTGTGACGCTTCGGGCGTGGGGATAGGAGGTGTCTTGAGTCAGGAAGGGCACCCTGTGAGTTTCTTTAGTGAAAAGTTGGCGGGCGCTAAATTGAATTATTCCAACTATGATAGGGAATTTTATGCGGTCATTAGATGCTTGCACCACTGGCGGCATTATCTCCTCTCTAAGGAGTTCGTGATCCTCTCCGATCACGAAGCATTACGATTTATCAATGGCCAACATAAAATCAGCCCGCGTCACGCCAAGTGGGTATCCTTCCTACATGGTTACACTTTTAATCTCAAACACCTTAAGGGAGCGGAAAATCGGGTTGCGGACGCTCTTAGTCGCCTAGCCCTTTTAGTCACCACTATGGAGGTTAACGTTGTCGGGTTCGAGCGAATCAAAGATGAGTACGCTACATGCCCGGATTTTCAGGATTCTTACCTTTCTGCCCAGGATAGTTCCCCCACCACTATCATTGCGTTCGTTATCAAGGATGGTTACCTCTTTAGGCATGGGAAATTATGTATTCCGCAGTCATCTCTACGTCTCCATATCATCTGGGAACTGCATAGTGGCGGGTTGAGTGGCCATTTCGGTAGAGATAAGACTATCACCCTGGTTGAGGAAAAATTTTATTGGCCAAAGTTGAAGGAAATGGTAGGACGGGTAGTGAGTAGTTGCCGCACTTGCCAAGTTTCCAAGGGCACCAAAACCAACGTCGGGTTATATACCCCGTTGCCTATACCATCCGTACCTTGGGAGGATGTGAGCATGGACTTTGTCTTAGGCCTACCCACCACTTTTCGTCGTCACGATTCTATCTTCATAGTTGTGGATAGGTTCTCCAAAATGGCATATTTTATACCATGTACTAGAACCGACGACGCATCTCATATCGCAAAGCTATATTTTAAGGAAGTTGTTAGTCACCGAGGAGTGCCGAAGACAATTGTCTCGGATAGGGATGTTAAGTATACGAGCTACTTCTGGAAGACACTTTGGATCCTAATGGGTACCAAACTATTGTTTTCCTCCGCCTATCATCCTCAAACCGATGGGCAAACTGAGGTGGTTAACCAGAGCCTAGGGAACCTTCTTAGATGTCTCGTGAGTGATCATAAAGGCACATGGGATCTTCTTCTTCCCCACGCTCAGTTAGCCTACAACAATTCCAAAAATCGGTCCACCGGTTTGTCGCCAAATGAGATTTTCCACGGGTACAAGGCCCCTGTGCCTCTTGACTTGGTTCCCTTGCGCCCAACATACGAGGCAAGTCAATTTGCACAATCCTTCGCCCAACATATTCACGATCTTCATGCACGTATACGAGCTACCTTGATTGCTCAGTATGATTCTTATCAGGCACACGCCAATATACATCGGAGAGTGTCACACTTCAAGGTTGGCGATTTGGTCTTAGTACGATTAGTTCCCGAACGTTTGCCATCTGGCACCGTTAAAAAGTTAGCACCTAAGCGCGCCGGCCCTTTTTGGATCATCAAAAAAATAGGTGACAACGCTTTTGTTTTGGATTTGCCTTCTGAATGGGGAATCTCCCCTATTTTTAACGTCTCTGATTTAACGATGTTCGTATCGCCTCCACATGAGTTGAGTTCCTTGACGTCTTCTCCTTCCACCAAATCTTCTAATGGGTTGGGGAGTGGTAGTACGGATGACCTCTCTCTGTCGGTTCCCACAGGTATTTCACCGGATGGTAAGTCGCATACGTTTATTCCTACTGCTGATATGTTCCCCAGGTTTCCGAAGACTTTTCTCACTCCGGACATGATACTTGCTGCGGAGCCACTTACTACCTCGGAGGGTGCTACTTACCGCTTCCTCATCCGTTGGCGTGATCGCCCTCCTTCCGACGATTCATGGGTCCTCGCGACGGAGCTTCAACGACTGGATGCCGATCTTCTCCGCCGCTACCTCTCGGACCACGCATCGGAGATGCTTGATTTTGAGTGGGGGGGGGGGGGGGGGGATTGATGGCGCGTCCGCTCCGACACTCCTTGATGATGATGACCCGGCTGCCGAGGCGCTGCGACACAAAGATCTGAGGTGCCATAATGATGCTGAAGGAAGTCCGCGTTATAATCTCCGCCCGCGGCGTACCAAAACCGCCATGAAAGATTAATCTTTTATTTATGCACTTTTATTTTATATTAATAAATATAAAATTATTTCATGCTAGATGATAATTTTATATTTATTAAAATGGTTGTAATTTTAATTTTGCACTCTTTATTTTGTTTTGGTGTGTATTTAACCATACAGATGGATGAGATTTTATCTCCATCATGGATGGTTAAGATGTTGTTGAAACTCCTATTTAAGGAGGTCTTTATGAAGGAATGAAGCATTGAAGATTAAAACCCTAAAACCTCCTCTTGGAAATTTCGGCCAAAGGAAGAGCTTCCTCCTTGCCGCCGCCCCCCTCTCTTGGTGTGATTCCAAGGCCGCCTCCCTCCATCCTCTTCGGTGCGACTCCAGCGAGACTTCCGCGGTGCGACTCCAAGGAAGAAAGGGTGCTTATCCATTCAGTGCGACGCCGGTGGAACCGTGGAGAGAGAGAGATTCTCCCACATCTATCTTGTGTTTTCATCTTCTTAGTTGGGTAACCTCTCTCCTTGCTAGTGATTCTTTCTACGCTTTAGTTGTGGAGGTTTTGTCGAATCGTTTTATCCGCGATCTTAAATCTTTTCGCTTGCAAAATCTGAAATAATAGTGTTGTTATTGAATCTCTTGTTGTTTGAATCGGGTAGATCCGGTGCGGGAGCGAAACTCGGCCTAGCCTTGATTTGCTCTCCAAGATTGGCGCACTTGGCGCTAACAAGGGAGTTAATCTCAACTAACGCTTTATCGCCGCTTGAATGTTCACCACCGCTCCAAGAAAATTGCCGCTGCGTTTTGAAATGAATCGATTGATGAAATAGATGCTTGTGTAGGTGCGGTGAGTTGTGTGCTTGTTGGAGAGGTAGGTCTTAAGGACGTTGTATCGAGTCCGGCTTACGGTGAGTTGTGTGCTTGTTGGAGAGGTAGGTCCTAAGGACGTTGTATCGAGTCCCGCATATTTTATCGTTCGGATTTGGAGAGCCAACCGACCCCTTTTCGTTCGCTTTTGGTCGGATCCCTCCTTGTTATTTTATTCTCTGTGATGAATGTGTGTTCCATTAGCGTAACGTCCGCGTCGTCACGGTATCCCTACATCATGAACAGAATTATCAGCCGTAATGATAGCATCGTTACCTGAGTAAGGCACCAAAGAAGAGAACTTTGATTCATCCCCGGTGAGATGATGTCCACACCCTGAATCAACAATCCAATCCTCTTCAAAGTTGATGGAATCCAAGGCCTTAACGGGCATCGCCGTCATATTAGCCGCAAAGGCTCCTCCCCATCCAGCTTCATCAGACTTTGGCTTCTCCTTCTCTGCTACATGTCCCGACTGAAGATTAACCCGACAATCCTTCTTGAAGTGGCCGGTCTTATTACACCTGAAGCACCTTGGTCCATCTCCCTTCTTCTTACCATCAGACTTAGGAGCATAAACCCTATCCTGCTGACCTGAAGTAGAGGGTCCATCATAACCTGGCTTCTTCTTCTCCCACTTCTTCTTCTTCTTCCCAGAGAACAACACATCACTATCTCCCCCAGAGATAGAAGTCCCCGCCATCTGTCTTGCCAAACTTTCTTGCGAAGAAAGTAAGTTCTCCAGCTCCAACGGAGATGGTTGATTTTCCCAACCTTGAACTGAGGTCACAAAGGCAAGATACTCCTTCCACAACCCGCGGATGATATGACTCTTCAGTTTTGCCTCCGAGATGGGCTCATCAGGGTCCAATGCAGAAATCTCTGCTGTGAGGTTCTTCATCTTGAGAAAAAAGGTAGAAATATGAAGATCACCTTGAGAGGCCTTCACCAACTCATTTTCAAGAAACTGTAGCCGAGCTACATTCTTCTTATTGAACAGCCCATCCAAGGATGTCCAAATCTCAGCAGCAGATTTACATCCGATGATGTGATCAAACAGCTCCGGAGAGATAGCCCTCTTGAGAGTGAACTCTGCATTAACATTCGTCCTCCTCCAAAGTCTCACCTCTGCCATATTATCTCCTGCTAGAAACACCTCTTGTGTGTCTTCTCCTCCAACTATTTCCCAAAGATCCTCGCCAAGTAAATAGCTCTCCATACACGACCTCCATTTCTTATAGTTAGTCGATGAAAGGAGTTCAATACCAAGCCCTCTTGCGAATCCGCCTTCCATGGCAATCTATGTGGTCTTTTCTTCACAAAGACGATGGAAACTCAAGTTGATCACTGCTTATCCACTCCAACAACCTCCCTCTGATACCATGTTAAAATTTTTGATTTGAATCGTTTAGGAGTAAGCAGGAGTTGTATCAACTGAGTTAAAGCCAAACAATCACAATACCACACAGCAACACAAGAAACTTTATTGAAACAAAATCTTCATTTACATTGCGAGGCATACATGGCAAGACATGATTCATCAGAATCACGGAGATGAGAAGAACAAAACACACCAAAAACAAATCTGGCGGCTAGACAAGCTGAGACCGCACAGACCGCTCGACTCCAGAAGTCGCCCGGCTTGACCTGAGATCGCACTAACAGAAACCGGACAGACTGCCAGCACTGCAAGACCGCACCTCAGACCGCACGAACTGGAGCTTATTGAAACGAAGAACTAAAGCTGTCGCCAGACCGCAACTCAGATCGCCTAACCGCTGAAGGTCGCCTGATCGCTGAGCTCGCTGCGAAAAGCACAAGAATGAACATAAACCAGTTCTCTGACAGACCGCTGCCGAACTGTTTATTCAAGCCGCTAGGAATCACCAAGGAAGAAGACCGCGACCTGCTGATCGTAAACCTGCGAACACAACAAACAGTCAGCTCACTTTCGAGACCGCCCGACCTCAAAGTGAGACCGCACGAATTAACCCAGGCTCAGTTCTTACAGTTCTCATTAGGAATGACGGGAACTGCACCTCTATTTATAGGCGGGTAGACGGATGTCGTCACCGCATAGGAGAGATACAATCACCACCCGTCAGATCGCCAGCGGCCTCATAAGGTAGACCGCGCGATCAGACCTCTTGGATGATAACCCGACCAAGACGCAGATCAGCAGACAAGATCGCGCACAGGTCGCGCGAACACAAGACCGCGCACAAGTCGCGCGGACACAATGGTACTCCTTCCTTAGACCACCAGGAGCAAACCAATAACCATCTGGCCGACTTCAGACAAGTCGCCAGATCGCCAAGACAGACCGCCCGGATAGACGGTCATATAAGAACAACCCGCCCGGTCTTCCAACAAGGAAGACAGGTCAACCAACAGATCAACTCGGGAACAGACCGCAGCTACAAAGAACAGACCGACAGAACCAGCAGTCCGCCAGAGCAAACCAGCAGAGCCAGACCGGCAGAATAAAAACACAAACCGCGCGGTCTCGGCGGTCACCCAAAATAAGACCGCCCGAACACCTCCACTTCACTTCAAAATTTCAACACCTAGTGGATCCTACCAAGTGTGGTAGAAGAGTAGACGTACCCAGGTTTATTGGGGAACTACTATAAAAAATCCTTGTGTCCTCTGTGTTGTGATTTTCTGTGTGCTGTGCTGTGTGCTCTCTTTGTGTTTGCTTTTATTACTCACTCAATACACATATATTTATCACTAATTTAATTCCGCTAAAAATTAAGTAAAAAAGTTTTAATACTCTATTCACCCCCCCTCTAGAGTAACATTAAGATCTAACATCCACGTTCAATTGGTATCAAAGCGTGGTTGATTATATCAATCACTTTCAACTGATACTCAATTGCACTTTCAATTGGTATCAGAGGGAGGTTGATTTTTACAGGCTAACACCTGGATCATAAAGATCAATTAGATCTTAATTTATTTAGAGTTTTATTTTTCTTAAAAACTCATGGCACAGAACAAAGAATATTCTATCACAAGACCTCCTATGTGCAATCTTAGTAAGTTTGCACTATGGAAGGCACGGATTAGATTGTACATGAATTCTATTGATGAGGAAATCTTTAATGTTATTTTGACAGGACCTCCAGCTCCTACAACAACAACTAGTGCTGAAACCACAACTAACAACAATGTTGTTCCACCTCCTGAGTGGACAGAGGCATAGAAGAAGCAGAGAAGTGCAGATGCAAAAGCTATGAACATATTGGCACAAACAATGTCTGATGACATTTTCCAAAAAGTGGTGGAATGCACTTCATCCAGGGAGATCTGGATCTCTCTCAACAATATGGTTGAAGGATCAGCTGATGAAAGAAAGGACATAAGATCTCACCTTATTTATCAATATGAGAACTTCAAGAACGGAGAAAATGAAAGTGTAGCTGATATGTACAACAGGCTCAACCTCATAATCAATGCGCTGAAGACCTTAGACAAAGTGATCTCTATCACTGAGATCAATGATAAGATCCTAATGTGCTTCCCCAGCACATGGGACTCTAGGATCTGGCCAATCAAGGAAGCCAGAAGACTTAATGAGATCTCAACTGAGAGCTTGTTAGGTAAACTCAAATCCTATGAGCAACTTATCAAATCTAGAGAAGCTAAACAATCAACTTCATCTTCAGCATCCAACAAGGAGAAGAATATAGCTTTCCAAGCTACTGAAGAAGAAGAAAAATCTCCAAGAGATGAGGAGTTCATGAGCCTTCTAGCCAAAAGGTTCTACAAGATGGCTAAGAAGGACTTCAGAAAGAAGGACTCCAGATCCAGAGAAAAGCCAAGGTATGACAAATCAAGTTCTAAAGAAATAATTTGTTATGGCTGCAGGAAACCTGGACATATTCTACTAGAATGTCCAGAGAATCAGAAGAAAGAAAAGAAAAAGGACAAATAAGAAAGAAGGCACTCCAGCAAGTCTTCCTCCCACAAGCACAAGCATACGGGAAGAGGATTTGTAGTAAAAACCTGGAGTGAAACAGATTCTGAATCTTCATCCAGTTCTTCTGAAGATGAAGATAAATCAAATGAGAATGACCAATGCCTGATGGCAATTTATGACTCAAGCAGTGAGTCAAAACTTGCATCTTCATCTGGCTTTTCTGATGATGAAGATAATGAAGAAGAAAGAAGCTTCTATATGATGGATATCAATGCCTCAGCAAACAACTCAGATGAAGAAGAATCAGAATTAGAAGCTGACAATGACACTGATCAGGTAATTTTTAATTTTGATTTCAATTCAATTGAATTCAAAGATGAATTCAAAGTTCTTTGCTTAGACTTAATAAAATCTGAGAAGGAAATAACCACTCTCAGAAATAAGTTGGCTGAAATGAACCAACTTAGTGAAGAAAATGCTAATCTTAAGAAAGATTTGGCTGCCTCTAGAGAACATATTATTCTCATTGAGAATAAACTATCCGAGGCTAAGAAATTTGAAGAATCCCTAAATGGGAGAAGCATCAAACTGATGCACATTACAAGCACAGTAAATGCCAGATTAAGTGGCAAACTTGGCTTGGGTGCATCATCAAGTGAGCCACCTCTTATTAAGAAGAACATACTTTCTACACCAATAAAGTTCATTTCTGCTAAGAGCAAAGAGGTTGTAGATGTAAATAAAAATATTTCAAGCAAGGCTGTTAAGAATAAAGGAATTCAGCAGAATTCGTCAAATGGAGCTCGACGAAATGAATTCACTTCGTCGAACGAAGATTGATGAACTCTGAAGCCAGAATTTCAGTATATTCATTATTCGAACGACGCTCGACGAAAGCAGATCCATTCGACAAATGGTGATCGACGAACTCAGCCCAGTTCGTCGAATAGAAAATATACAGAAAAATTGAAAAATTCTTATTCTTCACATACTTTCAATCCTTTTACTGAATGGATAATTCCTCCAAAGAGATATCATCCAAAAGGTTATAAGGATCAGCCTGAAATGTATTTTATTTTAGATTTTTGTGGTAATGCAAAAGGACCCAAGGTAGTCTGGGTCAAAATCAACTAGTTTATTGTTTCTGTTGTGCATGTACACAACAATCCAAGCAAGAATGAACAATGGTATTTGGATAGTGGCTGTTCAAAACACATGACAGGAAACAAGGCCAACCTGACCAACTACAAGGCAAAGCTTGGACCCAAGGTGATATTTGGAGACTCCAACTGTGGACAAACCAAAGGCTATGGACAGATCAAAGTTGGAGCAGTTACCTTCAAGGAGGTAGCTTATGTCAAAGGTCTCAAGCACAACCTCATCAGCATAAGCCAGTTATGTGATGAAGGTTATCAGGTAACTTTCAATCATTCCTTATGTCTTATTACCAATAATAAAAACATAAATGTGTTATCTGGTATTAGACATGGAAATATTTATTTAGTCAATTTTGACTCTGCCAATTCTGATATTTGCTTATTCAATTCTATAAGTAAAACAAATGAATTATGACATAAAAGGCTTGGACATATTAACCTTAGAACTATATCTAAGCTTTTTAAGGACAATCTTGTTAGAGGACTGACTTCTAGTTCATACAAGAAGGAAGGACTCTGCAGGGCTTGTCAATTAGGTAAGCAAACTAGAAGTAGTTTTAAATCTTTATCCAAGAGTGATTCACCTAGGACTTTGTACTTACTGCATTTGGACCTTTTTGGACCTACTGCAATACAAAGTCTAGGAGGGAAGCATTACTCTCTAGTGATTGTAGATGACTTCTCAAGATTTACTTGAGTGTTCTTTCTTAGGAACAAGTCTGACACCTTCAATGTTCTGACAGACTTTCTCAGGTCCATCAAGATTGAGTACTCTACTCTAGTTGCATTGATCAGAAGTGATCATGGCACTGAGTTTGAATCTCTTCTGATGAGAGAATTATGTGGAAAAGAAGGGATCAGGCAATGTTTCTCTGCTCCTAGAACTCCTCAACAAAATGGGGTAGCTGAAAGGAAAAATAGAACACTAATTGAATCAACAACTACATTGCTTGCTGATGCTCACTTGCCACTCTCTTTTTGGGCAGAGGCAGTGAACACAGCTAATTATGTGTTGAACAGAAGCCTGATACATAAACTTAAGGGCAAAACTCCCTATGAATTACTTAAGAATAAAAAGCCTAAGGTTAACTATTTTAAGATATTTGGATGTAAATGCTATGTGCACAACAATGACGAGAAGTATCTAAGAAAGTTTGAAGCAAAAGCTGCTGAAGGCATATTCCTTGGATATTCACTTTCTAGTAAGTCATATATAGTTTACAACAAATCTACTCTTAAGATAGAAGAGTCCATGCATGTATCTTTTGATGAGACTAACATGTTAATTGAGGAGAGGAATACCACCTCTATCAAGAATACTTTGCAGGTACCAACTCTATGTGAAGAGCTCAATGGACTAGATCTACAGAAAGAAGATTCTACACTTCCATCAAATCAAAATCTTGAAGACAGTGAAGAAGATCATCCAGATCTTGCTGACAGCTCAAATTAAGCGACAGCTGAACAAATTCCCCAAGTGGATATCATTGCTGAACCAACTCCAACTGTTGACCACATCACAATTAGAGATCATCCAATATCTCAAGTGATTGGAGATATTTCAGCAGATGTTCAAACAAGGCATCAACTACACCAAAATCAGATGCACACTTGTTTCCTATCCCAGATTGAACCTCAATCCATAAAGATGCAGAACAAGATCCAAACTGGATACTTGCAATGCAAGAGGAGCTCAATCAATTTGAAAGGAACAAGGTATGGGATTTGGTTCCAAGACCAAAAGGCCATCCAGTTATTGGCACCAAGTGGGTCTTCAGGAACAAGCTTGATGATCAAGGCAACATAGTTAGAAACAAAGCAAGATTGGTAGCCCAAGGATATTCACAGGAAGAAGACATTGACTATGATCAGACCTTTTCTCCTGTTGCAAGACTTGAAGCTATCAGGATTTTCCTTGTCTTTGCTACATTCAAGAAATTCAGGGTGTATCAGATGGATGTGAAGAGTGCATTACTTAATGGAGACATCAAAGAAGAAGTCTATGTGGAACAACCACCAGGTTTCATCTCTCCAACTCACTCCTCTTATGTATTTAAGCTTAATAATGCTCTCTATGGTCTCAAACAAGCTCCCAGAGCATGGTATGAGACCTTAGCTAATTTTCTTTTAGAGAACAATTCTGTAGAGGCATTGTTGATAAAACCCTATTTTTCAGGATACATAAAAATCAAACTTTACTAGTTCAAATATATGTAGATGATATTCTTTTTGGCTCTACTGATTCAAATTTATGCAAAAGATTTTCTAACCTAATGCAATCAAAATTTGAAATGAGTAGTATGGGTGAATTATCATACTTCCTTGGTCTTCAAGTGAAGCAAACTCCCAATGACATATTCATATCACAATCCAAGTATGCTAAGGAATTAGTGAAAAGGTTTGGTATGTCTGATGCTTCCACCATGAAAACACCCATGCCCTCAAATGCTGTTGTTGATTCTGATGAATCAGGGAAACCTGTTGATCAGAAAGTATATAGAGCAATTGCTGGCTCACTACTTTATTTAACAGCAAGTAGGCCTGATATAATGTTTGCTACTTGTATTTGTGCTAGGTTCCAAGTAAACCCCAAAAAATCTCACCTTATTTTATTAAAAAGAATTTTGAGATATATAAATGGTTGTCCTAATCTAGGACTCTGGTATCCAACAACATCAGAATTTGAATTAACTGGATTCTCAGATTCTGATTATGCAGGTTGCAGAGTAGACAGGAAAAACACATTAGGAACTTGTCAGTTTCTTGGTGATAGGCTTGTTCCTTGGTTTTGTAAGAAACAAACATCTGTGTCTACATCAATAGCTGAAGCTGAATATATAGCTGCAGGCAGTTGCTGCTCACAGATATTATGGATACAAAATCAGCTCCTAGACTATGGTGTCAATCTGAATAATTCAATTATATTTTGTGACAATACTAGTGCAATATCTATAGCACAAAATCCAGTTCTCCATAGTAGGACTAAACACATAGAAATTATGCACCACTTTATCAGAGATAATGTGGATAAAAATAAAATTTGCCTACAATTCATTTCTACTGATTTGCAAAGAGCTGATATTTTCACCAAGCCATTGGATGAAAAGAAACATATTTTCTTTATAAATCAGCTAGGAATGATAGATGGAGATTAAATCTGATAAAAATTAAGTTTTCTACTTATCCCATCTCTTCATCGAACTGAGATCGACGAAATCAAGTTTTTCATCGAACGGAGATCGACGAAGTCATCAAGTTCGTCGAACCGAGATCGGCGAAAATCTATTTTTCGTCGAACCCAGTTTTGATGAAGCTTTTATTTCTGACCTGTCATTATAATCAAATCTTTTTCATTTTAACTGAATGCCTACAGAAACTGCTTCTCTTTTCAGTTCCTTTGCACTTGATCTCTATTTTATTTTGCAGGAACAATATCAATATAAAGATTGCATCCTTCCCTACCTCCATCAAATGTCCCTTCTTCAAGGGGCCTAGCTTCATGCCTTCCTGAAACTAGGCAGGGGGAGATGTTCTATGAAGAAGATCCATATGATGCAGTGTTTTGCTCAGGGGGAGTTGTTCTATGAACTAGGCAGGGGGAGAAAGGTGAAGAAACTCCTTTATGATAGGGGGAGTTGTTGTATCAAGAGAAAATGCTGTATGAAGAAGCACATTTTTAGTTCTTGAAAAAGCTCTCACAGCAGTTTGTAGATTTAGTGGGAGATGTTGCAGATTCAGTTATAGCAGATATCAAATTCAGATTATAAAGCTACAGTTCAGTTCAACAGATTCAGAAAGCTGAAAAGTAGCAGCTATCAAATTCAGACATATCAGATACAGTTCAGACAATAAATTCAGAAAGCTAAAGACAATATCAGAATGCAGAATTCAGAAAGCAGAATTCAGAGAAAGGCAAAGGTTCTTTTTATTAGTTTTATTTTCAATGTAAATTTTCAAAACTCAGAGTATCATATTTTTTATATCTGATGAAATATTTAAAATCTATCAGATATATATATGCTCTGTTGTTTTGTTGTTTGTTGTTTTATTCAAATTTTGTCAAATAGTGTCCTAACCCAAATAGGTGGAGATTGTTGGAACAACCCTATTTCTGATTTGGGCTTGGATCACTATATGTTGACTAGGATAAAATTGACCCCAATGTATAGTCAATGGGTCAAGGTTTTAGGCTGATAGAACTAAGGAAAAGATAAGTTCTCTGTGTTTGACGAACTCCATCCTGTGTTCGACGAATGGCTTGCTCTCTGCGTTCGATGAATGACTTACATCCTGCGTTCGACGAATGGATTGTTATCTGCGTTCGACGAATGGCATGCTCTCAGCGGTCGAAGAATTGGTCCAGGCTCAGCGGTCAACAAAATTATTCAGTCTCAGCGGTCGACGATTTTGCTCAGTTCAGTAGTCGACGAATTTGCCAGTTCGACGAACTCAGCTCTGCGTTCGAAGAATAAGCATCAGATGTTCAGATCGACGAAAGATCTTCTCAGCTCAAATAAATCAACTCTTCCAGCCAGATTCAGTTGAGGTCGACGAACTCAACATTGTGTTCGACGAAAATCTTGAGATCGACGAAAATTGTTCAGATCGATGATTTCTTATTTCAGTTCAGAATTCCAGAAAGATTATTCTTATTTCATTCTCTGAACTCAGATCGTCTACAACAACGACTCTATTCTTCCAGATAAGTCAGGATAATATATTTCCTTTTATTTATTCTCCTATTTCGAAAATAGCCGCTGACATTTCTTGGAAAAGGACATTTTTCATGGAAAAGGAAAAGGATATACGACATGTCAGATTTATGGTTCCCAGATATATTTGATTCCTTAATTCAAGGGATTTGATTTTCAAATATTATCAAAAGAAAAAGGAAGAAGATCTATAGTATTACTTCACAGAGTTTTCACGATAGAACATTATAGTACAACATCACAAAAAATAGCTGTACAGAGAAAAAGAAAGAAGAAGGTTACACGAAGAAAAAGAAGAACAAAAGCTAACAGATCTTCATCTTCTTCCTCAAGCAGCACCCTCATTCACGGAGAACAACATCAACATCTTCTCTCAGTATTTCTGCTGCAAGTTCAGATCTTCAAAGAGCAATAATAATCTGAAGAATTTATTATGTCAGATTCATCAGCTATAGGAAGATCAATATTTTCAAGAGAAAGCTCCATCCATCTACTGTCAAACATTCTATATCAGGCAGAGGAGCTTTACACCATCAATCCACTTGAGTCTTCTCTCAGATTGTTAACAGAGAAGCACATCTAAACCCCTTTCTATCCCATCTTGTACAGGGTTATAACTCCCTTCAAAAGTTAACCCCTTGGTGGCAGGGAACCTGAACAAAAACATGTAGTTGGGTTAGAGCACCTGATCAAAATCTCCCTTGGTGTGTGGACACCTGAACAAAAACCCCTTAGTGATAGGGCACCTGATCAAAAACCTAGTGGATCCTACCAAGTGTGGTAGAAGAGTAGACGTACCTAGGTTTATTGGGGAACTACTATACAAATTTCTTGTGTCCTCTGTGTTGTGATTTTCTATGTGCTGTGATGTGTGCTCTCTTTGTGTTTGCTTTTATTACTCACTCAATACACATATATTTACCACTAATTTAATTCCTCTAAAAATTAAGTAAAAAAGTTTTAATACTCTATTCACCCCCCTCTAGAGTAACATTAAGATCTAACCTCCACTTTCAAAAACTACAAAGAGTTAAGCTCTATGAAGATGAAAAGAAGCTTTATTGCCAAGAAATCCAAGTCTCTAAGTGAGTGGTAGGAGGATGACTTTCCTACTGCTAAAATAGGGATAAGAGCTCCCCTCACTCTCTCATACAGTGAATCTGAAGATGAAGATTGCTCTGCTGCCAAAAGAGGGATAAGAGCACCCCACACTCTCTCAGACAGTGAATCTGAAGATGAAGATTACTATGGGCTTGTAGCCCTATGTGATAAAAAAGATCTGGATGATTCTCATCCTACTCAGGTATGCATTCCTCTCACATTTTCACTTCCTGAGTCAAATGAAAAGGCCAAGAGTGCATCAAATGATTGCTCATCATCTGATGAGAGTAATGCTGATAGTGAATCAGAGGATTGCTTACCATGCAACAATGAGAACCATTCTAATCTATTGGAGCAGTTTGGTACTCTCTTGGCTGCACTCAAGAAGAGCAAAAAGTTGGTCAAATCTCAGGCTGAGGAAATAAGGATCCTCAAGCCATTCAGATCTCAAGTAGATGAGAAGACCAAGGAAGTGACTAGATTGTCCAATGAGCTTATTTTACTTCAAAAGAAGTCTGAAGCTCAGAATAGAGTAGTTAGGTCTTTGAAGGACAAACTTCTTGTAGAAAGAAAGCTTGTGGCAAGCTTCTCAAAACCTAAAATTGTTCACTCTATTATAGATAACTTCTCCTCTCAATACATATGAGGACTTGACTATAATAAGGAAAATGGAGAGACTTCCCAAGCAAAAATTATCTTCCAAAAGGTTGTCTCTCCCCTAGAACCATCAGTCAAAGATAAGGAAAAGGCTTTACCTCAAAAGCCTGTTCCTAGAGTGAAGCTTGTGACAATGCAATTATCTTCCAATTCAGTGCACAACCACATGAATATCTTAAGAAGTGCTTGTTTTAAAGCAGCCTGCTCTTCTAATCACCAATACTTCATTCAGAAGGTGACTTGGAAAAGGAGGTATAATAAATTTGAATGTTGGAGTTATGGCAAGATTGGGCACTTTGCTATAGACTGTTGGTTCAACCCAACAGTACCTAGAGCAAGGAATGAGAGGTCTTAGTAATTTTGTAGTTAAGTATCCAGCAGTCAAGGATAATAGGAACCTAGGACCCAAATCTGTTTGGGTTCCTAAGGTATACTAATCTTTGCCTTACAGGATTGTCCAACGGCCAGCCAAAGGCAAATAAGGCTGTTGGACAGCAGATAATCCATGCATAGGACTGGATTAAGAAGCCTTCTATTAAAGAAAATATCATTTTCAACAAGTTAATTGGATCTTGCAATCACACTCATTAAATCTGGGATCAATACCCTATGTTTTCTAGCTCAGGTACACTGAAAGTGAGTTTAGTTCTTATTATAAGTTTAAAGCTCTTGCTTAAGTTTTAGTTTCAAAATAATGGTATATAAATATATAAGTGTTTGCTGAGTAATAAACACAAACAGCTAGAGTGCATAACTAAACACAGCACAGGAAATAAAATAAAGCATAAACAAGAAGCATTCCATGTGACACAAAGAAATATAGTAGTTCCCCAAATCTGGGTAGTCTACTCTTCTACCACCCTTGGTAGGAATCCACTAGGAGAGTTGATCAGGTGCCCTTACACCAATGGAGGTTTGATCAGGTGCCCAATTCACCACAGTCAGGTTTTTGCTAAGGTGACCTGTCACCGAGAGTTCACTTTTGAAGGGAGTAATAACCCTGTACAAGAGAGGAGAAAGGGAAAGGGAAAAATATAATGTTCTTCTCTGTATGGGAAGACTCTTGAAGATCCTGATATGGTGTTGAAAGGATCTGATTATGATGTTGAAGAAGACTCCCCCTGTCTGATAGAGCTTGGTG
Organism: Dactylorhiza incarnata; assembly: GCA_033032865.1. Taxonomy (NCBI): domain Eukaryota; kingdom Viridiplantae; phylum Streptophyta; class Magnoliopsida; order Asparagales; family Orchidaceae; genus Dactylorhiza; species Dactylorhiza incarnata. Next base: position 934,912 of record JAWHQI010000500.1, on the reverse strand, counting down.
ACAGTTCTGGAGGCTCCTTCTCTTGATTGAACTAGCACCTCTTCTTATGCAGTGATGATCCTGAGCAAATGATTGTGATTGTTGTCTCAGGATGTGTATGATCTGCAAGAAGATGTTAGGCAAAAAGAGAGGTTTCTTGTAGTGTTATATCTCTGTTGTATATGCCTGTCTATTTATTTCTATCTCATATTTTCTGCTCTCTATATAACCTGGAGAAGGTATTTGAATTTTTGCCCGGGAAAAAGGAAAGAGATAAAGTCTCTTTGGTAGGTTCCTTGGGAGGATAAGTTTTCCGTCTCTCACTCTTCTGAAAATGGCTATAATCTTTATTGCCTGCAACAGCTATATCAGAAAAGCATGAATATATTAATGTTAGTCCAGTTGTATAATAATAATAAAAGTATTGCTGATAACATATTTGTCGAGCTCTTCTGGATTCGTTGAGCGCCGTTTAGAGAATGCTTAACCGCTGAGATCTATTCTGACTGGAATTTGTCGACCGCTGTTCTGATAGAGATTTGTCGAGCGCTGGCAACAAAACTGTCGAACGCTGGCTGGCTTTCGTCGAGCACCGATCGACATTTGTCGATCACAGAGAATATATACAAATTTTAATTCCTTCTCTTTATTTCTCTCAGCCAAATATATATATATAAATTTCTTAGTATGTTTTATATATATATTATTTTTATCAGCTTTCTTATCTTAATGAGATTTGGTCTGAGTGATTAAATGGTCTATGACCAAAAGGATGGATCCTAACTCAAATCAAAAACTAAGGTTCCAACAATCTCCCCCTATTTGAGTTGGGATCCTAAACCAAATTAAAACTAGTGCCCTGGTACTCTCCCCCTATTTGGTTTATGATGCCGACAGTTTTAATTTATATATTCTCCTTTTCTCTCTCACTTGGCTTTATTTTTCTCCTTTTCTCTCTCACTTGGTTTTATTTTTCTCCTTTTCTCTCTCACTTGGCTTTTAGCAATTTTTATTCTTTGTAAGGTTATTTTTGCACCTTTACTTTCCTAAATTGATTTAAAATTTCCAATTACAGCAACCTTTAATGGATTCATTTGAATGTTGAAGTCAGAAGAACTTTGTCTGATACCTTCCTTCTTAAAGAATCCCTTAAATCAGAAGAGACTCACACTCAGTCACATAACCATTTTTGATTAATGTAACTACAGTAGAATGCTCAACATGGTTTTCAGAGAAATCTATAAGACTGTGAAGTTTTCTGACATTGCTCTTAATGATATAAACATTTAAATGAATTTTATGTTTTGCTGTTTAATTTAGGGATGGAGTTTAATGGTGAAAAACTTATTAATAATTAAGTAAGGAGTTTTTATTAGAGTTGAAAGGTTTAGTATTTTGAAATATGTTTAGCCTTTTTATTTCATTGAAATATAAATTTGAAAATTTTCTTTTATGTTGCTGAACAGACATAATTTCTTTTTCTTTAAAATTCTGTTTGAAGTTTTCAGCTTTAATGAACTTATTTTCTAAGTAAACAAATTGTTCTGCTGTTATTTTAAAATCTTCTTTAATTTCAACAGAAATTAATTTGTTTATTATTAGCTTTTTACTTATTCTGTTTTCAGAAATTATCAAATCTGTAGATGGTGAGTTGAAAACAGATGTAAAATCAGAGGTAATAATAGGAAATGCTGTTACCTCTTTTACCTTTCCTTTATCAAGTTCTACATCAGATTCAGATTCTGCATCAGATTTGTAATCTGAGCCATATATAGCCAACATGCAGAAAGCTGTGGCTTTTTGTTCTTCCTTTTCTTCTTCTTCAGTTAGAGTAACTGATGGTGCTGCATCAAAAATGATGTTAGATAAGGCAGTTTCAACTTGTGGATCCGAAGATAGAAAATTTGCTTGTGCCATTTGAAAAACCCTTTTAAATCAAAATAAGAACTAAGTGATCTTTGTGATTTCAGGTGTTAGCCTGTGTGAAAAATCAACCTGCTTTGATACCAATTGAAAGTGAGTTTTTCTTATTATAAGTTTAAAGCTCTTGCTTAAGTTTTAGTTTCAAAATAATGGTATATAAATATATAAGTGTTTGCTGAGTAATAAACACAAACACCTAGAGTGCATAACTAAACACAGCACAGGAAATAAAATAAAGCATAAACAAGAAGCATTCCAGGTGACACAAAGAAATATAGTAGTTCCCCAAATCTGGGTAGTCTACTCTTCTACCACCCTTGGTAGGAATCCACTAGGAGAGTTAATCAGGTGCCCTTACACCAATGGAGGTTTGATCAGGTGCCCAATTCACCACAGTCAGGTTTTTGCTAAGGTGACCTGTCATTGAGAGTTCACTTTTGAAGGGAGTAATAACCCTGTACAAGAGAGGAGAAAGGGAAAGGGAAAAATATAATGTTCTTCTCTGTATGGGAAGACTCTTGAAGATCCTGATATGGTGTTGAAAGGATCTGATTATGATGTTGAAGAAGACTCCCCCTGTCTGATAGAGCTTGGTGACAGTTCTGGAGGCTCCTTCTCTTGATTGAACTAGCACCTCTTCTTATGCAGTGATGATCCTGAGCAAATGATTGTGATTGTTGTCTCAGGATGTGTATGATCTACAAGAAGATGTTAGGCAAAAAGAGAGGTTTCTTGTAGTGTTATATCTCTGTTGTATATGCCTGTCTATTTATTTCTATCTCATATTTTTTGCTCTCTATATAACCTGGAGAAGGTATTTGAATTTTTGCCCGGGAAAAAGGAAAGAGATAAAGTCTCTTTGGTAGGTTCCTTGGGAGGATAAGTTTTCCGTCTCTTACTCTTCTGAAAACGGCTATAATCTTTATTGCCTGCAACAGCTATATCAGAAAAGCATGAATATATTAATGTTAGTCCAGCTGTATAATAATAATAAAAGTATTGCTGATAACATATTTGTCGAGCTCTTCTGGATTCGTCGAGCGCCGTTTAGAGAATGCTTAGCCGCTGAGATCTATTCTGACTGGAATTTGTCGACCGCTGTTCTGATAGAGATTTGTCGAGCGCTGGCAACAAAACTGTCGAACGCTGGCTGGCTTTCGTCGAGCACCGATCGACATTTGTCGATCGCAGAGAATATATACAAATTTTAATTCCTTCTCTTTATTTCTCTCAGCCAAATATATATATAAATTTCTTAGTATGTTTTATATATATATTATTTTTATCAGCTTTCTTATCTTAATGAGATTTGGTCTGAGTGATTAAATGGTCTATGACCAAAAGGATGGATCCTAACTCAAATTAAAAACTAAGGTTCCAACATACACGCCTCTTCACATTCTAAAATAAGATATATAAATATGTCATTTGTGTTGGAGCATGTGTTCCGCGCTTCTTGGTTTGAGAATAACAAATCCCAGATGTATTTGATCTTGGTATGTGTTTTCTTTGTGTGCAGGGATAACAAATATTTTATGTACTAAGGATTGGCTGAGCAGATCAATGAAGAAAACGAAACTCACAGTATCGCTGGCGTTAACTCTATCGCCAGGCGATAGTGTCAACGGTTGCTGCTGACGCCAGCCATGTTCCATACGTTGCCACGCTCGAAGCCACGTTACAGCGCTATCGCGGGGCAATATCGCTATCGCCGAGCGACAGCACACGATCAGCCACGTTCCGCATGACAGCCCACGTTGTCCAACCACGTTTCAGTGATTTCGCGGGGCGATATCGATATCGCCGCGCGATAGCTGGCGGTTGTAAAAAGTTCTATAAAAGGCCACGAATTTCAGAGATTTGAGTATGTTGAAGGAGCCTTGATTCCCAGAGCAGATTCCAGACGAACTTCCTTGGTCCAGTACATTTTCAAGAGCGAAGGAGATTCGACCGTAGTTTCCAGATTGAAGATCTTCCCATTGGTCGACCATCATCTTCAGAGCTCTTCTTGAGGGAGTTTTAGTTTCATATATTGTATTTACATTTTTCCATTTCATAAATTATAATTGGTTTGGGAAAATCATCGCCGTGTGTGCGGTGTCTAAGTCCGCGTGAGGCTTAGGGGAAATCATCACCTTGTGTGTGGTGTTAGATCCTTGTGTGGTCTAGGGTAAATCATCGTCTTGTGTGCAGTGTCAAGTCCTTATGTGACTTGGGAGAAAATCGCCGCCGTGTGTGCTGCGTCTAGATCAAGATTTGATTTAGGGGGAGGCTAGTGTCTATATCTGGGAGATATAGGCTATAGCCAACCGGTCCTTAGGAGAAGGACCGGTGAAAAGAGACAAGAGATTTTATTAATTGTAAGCCTTTGATTCCAAGCTTTATTGGAATCATTTCTACTCATTATCTTTGATGAAATAAAATCTTGTTTTTAAATTCAATTATTTGTCTCTATATTCATATATTGTTTCGTTTTTTTTATAAAAATTATCAAAGGCTTAAAGTGCACTTATTCACCCCCCCTCTAAGTGCGCCACAAGATCCAACAAGTGGTATCAGAGCTAGGTTAATTCCTTATAAGGTTTAACCACCTGGAATTATGGCGCACCATGATCATGCATTTTCCGAGGGGCAAGGAATAACTAGACCACCATTATTTACGGGTTCCGATTATAATTATTGGAAAACTAGGATGAGGTGTTTTTTTAATATCATTAGATATTGAAGTATGGAATATGGTTGAAACAAATTATACTCATCCTACTTTTACAATTGGTGATATTGTCATGGAGAAACCCAAAGATAAATGGGATGACCAGGACAAATTAAAATGCAAAAATAATGCAAAAGCAATGAACACATTATTTTGTGCTCTTGATAAAACTGAATTTAATAGAACCTGCGCATGTCAAACTGCATATGAAATTTGGAATTTATTGGAAATTACTCATGAAGGTACCTCGCAGGTGAAGGACTCAAAGCTTTTCCAATTGGAGTCAGAATTCAAAAAGTTCAGGATGGAGGTAGATGAGGATGTGGATACCATGTACACAAGATTCACTAAGATAGTAAATGACTCAAAAGTTTTAGGAAAAAATTTCTCAAATGGTGATTTGGTAAGAAAACTTCTTAGATCTCTCCCCCCTAAATTCAATCCCAAAGTGATGGCTATTTCTGAATCTCATGATCTTAAAGCTCTTAATATTGAAAGCCTGATTGGGAACTTGAAAACTCATGAAGTTGAATTGAAAATTCAACAACAAGAGTATATGGAGCCAAAGAAGAAGGGATTGACTCTAAGATCTAAGAAGGAGGAAAGTAGTGATTCTGAGGAGGAAGAAGAAGATGAGGAAAGTTTATTTGTTAGAAAGTTTAGAAAATTTATGAAAAATCCAGAGAGGAGGAATTCATTTAAGAAGTATTTTAAGAAGGAGACGTTTAGGAAGAAAAAAGGAAAGGAAGACGATGAGGAGGAAGAGAGACCGCCACCAGAGTGCTATCACTGCAAGAAGTTAGGACACATCCGAAGCAAGTGTCCAAAGTACTTAAAAGAACTTAAAGAAAAGAAGCACAAAGGGAAGAAGAAGGTGCTGAAGGCGGAAACATGGGATGATACTACTTCTGAGGATGCAAGCAGTTCAGGCTCAAGTAAAGAAGAGGAGGCCAACATGTGCTTAATGGGAAAGAGCGTCATATCTGATGACAAATGCAGTGTCCGAAGTGACACTGAGGTAACTCCTCCAACCTACGATGAATTATTTTTTGAATTTTTAAAGACTTGCAAATTTTTTGAAAAGAGTTTAAAAGATAATGATCTTCTTAAATCTGAAAATGAAATTTTGCTTAAAGAAAACAAAAAATTGTTTAATGAAACTAAGACTATTGGAAAAGGAAAAATTTCTTGCCAAGAGTGTGATCACTTTTTGGGAAGAATTAAAGAACTTGAAGAATCTCTTTCCAAATCTCATTCTACAATAAAAATTCTTACTAAAAAGAATGAGATTTTAGAGAGAGATCTGAAATCTTCAATTTCCAAAGTCCATGAGGGAAAGAAATCTTTTGAACGTAGATGTGTAAATCTAGTATCCGAGAATACAGAAATGAGAAACCAGATTCATGACTTAATGCTAGCCATGAAAAAATTTAGAATGGGCCGAAGATCACTGGATATGATCTTAGGATACCAATGCAATGGATCTGGAAGGTTTGGACTCGGATACACGTCAGGAAGCTATCGCCCGGCGATAACCACTGTCACCGGCGACAACGAAAAGTCCAGAAAATCTACTTTTAAAAATTCTGAAGTTAATAAACTGTCTAATACTGCATCCTCATCCAGTAAAAGTCCAGAAAAGTTATACTCTTCTCAATACATTACATGTGCCAAATGCAATAGATTTGGTCACACTACGGACTCTTGTTGGAGGAAAGGAAAAAGCAAAATTAAACAAATCTGGGTGCCTAAGGCTTCTACCTATACTATGGGTGGAACCACTTGGGTAACCAGATCTTTACTCACCTCTTCTTTCTAGGTGTGTTGGCAGGCTAAGGACAAAGAAGACGTGTGGTACTTGGACTCGGGTTGTTCAAAGCACATGACGGGCAATAAAGAGAAGTTCCTTAGCCTGGAGATGAAAAAAGGAGGAGTTGTTACATTCGGAGATAATGGAAAAGGAAAAATCATCGGCATCGGAGTTGTGGGTAACAAAAATTTTTCAATTTCAAATGTTTTATTTGTAGAAGGATTAAAGCATAATTTGATTTCTATTAGTTAATTATGTGATAAGGGTTTAGATGTTTTATTTGAATCTTCTACAAATTTGTGCAAAATTATTAATTCTAAAACAAATGAAATTGTTTTTACCGCACCTAGATGTCATAATGTATATATGATTAAATTTATTGATTTTTCAAATTCTACTTTAAAATGTTTTTTATCAAAAAAATGATGAATTAGAATTACGACATAGGCGACTTGGACATACTAGTGCCAAGTTAATTACAAAACTTTCAAAAGATAAATTAATTAAAGGTTTACCATTGTTAAATGGAAATTTATCTTCTTCATTATGTGTGCCTTGCCAAAAAGGAAAATTTTAAAAATCATCTTTCAAAAGTAAAAATATTATTTCTACCACTAGGCCACTTCAATTAATACATATAGATTTATTTGGGCCAATTGGAATTTCTAGCTTAGGAGGTAGAAAATATACATTTGTATTGATTGATGATTATTCTCGTTTTTGTTGGACCTTATCTAACCTCCAAATCCGATGCATTTTCAGAATTTTCAAAATTATGTTTGCGTATTCAAAATGAATTTGAGTTAAAAATTAAACGCATACGATCAGATCATGGAGGAGAATTTGAAAATGAAAAGTTTATTTCTTTTTATACGGAGTTAGGAATTAAACACGAATTTTCCGCTCCACGCACACCACAGCAAAATGGTGTAGTGGAGAGGAAAAATAGAACTCTTCAAGAGTTAGCCCGTACGATGCTATCTGAGTTTAAATTACCAAAATCTTTTTGGGCTGAAGCGGTTAGTACGACATGTTATGTAATTAATAGAGTAATGCTTCGCCCTATTTTAAAATTAACTCCTTATGAATTAATTTTTAGTAAAAAACGAAATGTTTCTTATTTCAAAGTTTTTGGTTGTAAATGTTTTATTTTGAATTCTAAAGATTCCTTAGGAAACTTTGATGAAAAATGTAATGAAGGTATTTTTATTGGCTATTCTCCCACTAGTAAAGCTTATAGGATTTTTAATAAAAGAACAAAAATAGTTGAAGAATCTATTCATGTTAGGTTTGATGAGTTTGTTTCATGTATAGAAAAGAAAATTACAGGAAAAGAAGATGAACCCCTTCCTTCGGTGGAGAATGATGATGAAGAACTTGGAGAAAATGAAGAAGAAAAAAAGAAGAAAGAGAAGGAGAAAGAGAAGAAGATAGAGAAGAAGAAGAAAGAGAAGAATATGTGCCTCCATGTGAATTGAGATTTTCAAAGGATCATCCAAAGGAGCTTATCATTGGAGATCCGCAAAAAGGGGTTAGTACTCGTTCATCGTTACATGTTTTATTTTCAAACCTTTGCTTTGTCTCTGAAATAGAACCAAAAGATCTTTCCACCGCTTTAAATGATGAATTTTAGTTTTTAGCTATGAATGAAGAACTTAATCAATTTGAACGTAATAAGGTTTGGAATCTTGTAGAACGACCCAAAAATCATCCTGTAGTTGGAGTTAAGTGGATTTTTAAAAATAAACTGGATAGTGAATCTAGAATTATTAGAAATAAAGCCAGATTAGTTGCAAAAGGTTATGCACAAATTGAAGGGGTAGATTTTGATGAAACTTTTGCACCCGTAGCAAGATTAGAAGCGGTTAGGACATCTCTTGCATTTTCTTGTTTTAAAAGATTTAAATTATATCAAATGGATGTCAAAACCGCATTTTTAAACGGGTATATAAAAGAAGAGGTTTATGTAGAACAACCCCCTGGCTTTATAAATTAGAAATATCCAAATTATGTTTATAAATTAAATAAAGCGCTTTATGGATTAAAACAAGCGCCTCGTGCTTGGTATGATCGATTAACTCAATATTTGTTAAAGCGCAATTATAAAATAGGAAGTGCCGATTCTACACTCTTCATTAAGCAATTTGATCATGATTTAGTTATTTAGCAAATTTATATTGATGATATTATTTTTGGGGCCACTAATGAAGAGTTGTGTAATGAAGTAGTTCAAATTATGAAAAATGAATTTGAAATGAGCATGGTAGGAGAACTTTCATATTTTCTAGGTTTTCAAATTACACAAAAACATGATGGTATTTTTATATGTTAATCCAAATATATTCATGATATGTTAAAAAGATTTGGATTTGAAAATCTTAAGCATGCAAACACTCCTATGAGTGCTTCACTAAAATTAGGAAAAGATGAAAGTGGAGTTTCAATTAACCAAACCCTTTATAGGAGTATGATAGGATCTTTATTATATTTAACCGCATCTAGACCTGACATTATGTTTGCCGTTTGTTTATGTGCTAGATTTCAGGCTAATCCTAAAGAGTCACATTTAAAAGCGGTGAAACGCATTTTTAGATATCTTATAGGAACATCTAAATTAGGATTATGGTATCCTCATAATGATTCTTTTATTCTACATGGTTTTTCGGATTCAGATTATGCGGGATGTTCTTTAAATAGGAAAAGCACTAGTGACACTTGCCATTTTATCGGCCCTTCACTTATTTCTTGGTCGAGTAGGAAACAGAATTCTGTTGCCCTCTCTACTACCGAGGCCGAATATATTGCACTAGGTAGTTGTTGTGCCCAAGCTCTTTGGATGTCACAAACACTAGAAGACTTTGGCATGCAACAAAGTAGTGTAGAATTAAAGTGTGATAATAAAAGTGTTATAGACTTAACTAATAATCCCGTATTACACTCTAGATCTAAGCATATAGATGTCCGACATCATTTTATAAGGGATCATATTAAGAAGGGTAATGCAAAAATCAACTTCATAGGAACGGATTCATAATTAGCGGATATTTTTACAAAACCATTTAATAATTCACGCTTTTCTATGTTAAGATTAGAACTTGGGATCTTAGAAATATAAATATTAATTTTTTTTTTATTTGTAATTATTTCTAGAAATTACATGTATTTAATTTTTTATGTATTATCAAAAATTATTAAAAAATTTATTAAATTATCTACTCTTATAATATGTAATTATACAAACTATCACAGAACAAAGTCAAATTGTCATAAAAATTCTCTTAAACTGCATATGATAAAACTGGAACAGAAAAACAAATCAAAAATAGAGTTTTCACTATCACTGGGCGACAGTGATATCGCCGGGCGATAGCTCAAAATTGTTCAAGCATAAATATTATTACATCCACAGCACGAAAACTATCATTCATCTAGATTTTCTTCAGAAACAGCAATATCAAGGCTAAATTTTTGGATGGTTATCATGATACAATAGCTAGTACATGTGATTGTTAATTTATGAGTTCTTTGAACATTGTTCTTAATTTCTCTTGCTTTAGATATCTACTTATACTTTTTGATGACTAGAAATTGAGTAGAATTGTTTCCGCATGCCTCTAAGTATGAGTAATATTTTATATTTGATAATGTACTAACACTTACACAAGTTGATAATTGACATTTACTTAAGTTTCTTTTTACATGATATTGGTTTGTTAACTTTTTTTCAAAGCTTGAAATGCATAGCTGAATTTTCTTTCATTTATGTTTTATTCACAAATGATTTTCCCAATTATTGGCCATTTTATAAAAACAAAATTGTGTTATTCTCATGTTTGCAATCCAAGTGAATTCGGAGTCCTAAGTCATAATTTAAAAAAAATGATGATGAATAAAAATTGCAAAGTCAAATAAACATGACTAGGTTACTCCATCAAGCTCTACTCACCCTCCTGATAAGTCTTAATGAGCATTGTGAGGTTGAGCACCTTGACAAGAATGGTAAAGTGTCTTGTGCAAACAATCTTGGCCATTTCTTAATCATTGTGACATAAAATCATTTATGAAGATCTTTTAGGTATGAATGTTTCTTGTTTTATATTTTGCAAACCTTCATGTAAAAGTATTTCTTAAGGAATATGTTCACTTTATCGCTCTTCACATATACACATCATTATCTTTTATAAACTTTCTTCTCATAAGAATTGGACCGGAAATAGTTTATCTCTTCTCTTTCATCTGTATTATTGTTTAGATATCTTAGCTTGACTAGTTTCAATGTTTAAATCATACTCATACATTAGCTTTTTTCCACATGTTACAACTTATTACATGATTATATTCAAAAATTTCATTGTAATCCTATTCCATGTTTATCATTGTTGATATTCTACTCCTCTTGTTTTCAAATATCTTTTACTAATTTATAACTCTCTCACTTCTTTACGCTTCTGCATTTGCTACTCAACTGCTAATCTATTTTACCTTTCATACCCCACCTTCTTTTGCTAATATCAAAAGGGGGAGCATTAAGTAAGAAATCATGAATCAAGTAATCAATTGATTAAGAACATTTAGGGGGAGTAATCATTTATTGAGGAAGGACAGCTTTTATATAGGGGGAGCTTATATATTGGGGGAGTTCAGAGTTCATTAAATATCTTCTCGCACTTTGATACATAATGCTCATCTATGTTGTCGCACATTCTACTGATCTGACATGATTTCTTTCTTAGTGGATTTGTTATTATCAAAAGGGGGAGATTGTTGGAGCATGTGTTCCGCGCTTCTTGGTTTGAGAATAACAAATCCCAGATGTATTTGATCTTGGTATGTGTTTTCTTTGTGTGCAGGGATAACAGGTATTTTATGTACTAAGGATTGACTTAGCAGATCAATGAAGAAAACGAAACTCGCTGTTTCGCTGGCGTTAACTCTATCGCCAGGCGATAGCGTCAACGGTTGCTGCTGACGTCAGTCATGTTCCACACATTGCCGCGCTCGAAGCCACGTTACAGCGCTATCGCGGGGCGATATCGCTATCGCCGAGCGACAGCACACGATCAGCCACGTTCCGCGCGACAGCCCACGTTGTCCAGCCACGTTTCAGCGATATCACGGGGCGATATCGATATCGCCGCGTGATAGCTGGCGGTTGTAAAAAGTTCTATAAAAGGCCACGAAATTCAGAGATTTGAGTATGTTGAAGGAGCCTTGATTCCCAGAGCAGATTCCAGACGAACTTCCTTGGTCCAGTACATTTTCAAGAGTGAAGGAGATTCGACCGTAGTTTCCAGATTGAAGATCTTCCCATTGGTCGACCATCATCTTTAGAGCTCTTCTTGAGGGAGTTTTAGTTTCATATATTGTATTTACAATTTTCCATTTCATAAATTGTAATTGGTTTGGGAAAATCATCGCCGTGTGTGCGGTGTCTAAGTCCGTGTGAGGCTTAGGGGAAATCATCACCTTGTGTGTGGTGTTAGATCCTTGTGTGGTCTAGGGTAAATCATCGTCTTGTGTGCGGTGTCAAGTCCTTGTGTGACTTGGGAGAAAATCGCCGCCGTGTGTGCTGCGTCTAGATCAAGATTTGATTTAGGTGGAGGCTAGTGTCTATATCTGGGAGATATAGGCTATAGCCAACCGGTCCTTAGGAGAAGGACCGGTGAAAAGAGACAAGAGATATTATTAATTGTAAGCCTTTGATTCCAAGCTTCATTGGAATCATTTCTACTCATTATCTTTGATGAAATAAAATCTTGTTTTTAAATTCAATTATTTGTCTCTATATTCATATATTGTTTCGTTTTTTTATAAAAATTATCAAAGGCTTAAAGTGCACTTATTCACCCCCCCCCCTCTAAGTGCGCCACAAGATCCAACAATTTGTTTAGAACTAGAGTGCAACCTACATTTGCTCTAAGCCATCACGACGAGTTCTCGAGCTCTCGCGGCGCCAAACCTCTACAAACTCGGCGATCCTGAGGAAATGGCGCTAGTGAAGAATGAAGATGCTTGCAATATTGGTAGTGATCTAGTACACGACGGGTTCAAAGAAGCCGATGATGAGATAAAATCGGTTATTGGGTTAATTGATGCAGTCAGGTTGAAACACATGCCCTTAGAGACAACTGCCATCATGCATAGAGAGCTTCTAGAGTTCTATCACGGACCCAAGATAAGTACTTCTGGGAATGCTATCAAAACTAGGGTTGGAGATACCCTATTGAGAGTACAAAGAAAGGATTCTCCAAGGCACTGCATCTGCCTAGGCTTGAAGGGGATGAGATAGAGAATAAAATCTTATAAGAAGATCTCTCAAAAGCAAAGAAGTGGTGCAGTCACAGTGAACAATCTCATGGTACTTTGAAGAAGGCTAAATTCAATGTGAAAGGGAAACTTCTTGCTGACATAATAGGCAAAGCACTTTTGTGCAAACCTGGATCTCATGACAGGATATCTAAGGATATGTTTGAGATCATGACTAGAGTGATTCTGTGCAAGAAAACTGACTAGGCTCAGTTATTGTTTAGCAAGGTCCAGGGAAGTCTCCAAACACCAAATTTGGGAAGGATACTGTCCACGTGCCTTCTTAACAATTTTCAATTGAACGAAAAGATGGGCCCACCCATTCATCATATGAAAAGAATAGACATCAAAATTCTGGGGAGATGGGAGAAGTTTATCTCTAAAGCTGTTAGGAAAGGGAAGAAAGTAAGTAATATTCAAGATATCCCATCAGCAACTAATGACAGCACACCAAATCCAAACCCTACAAACATTGAGGGGGAGACCTTTGTTGTTGATGTGTCTGTGCCTGAAGAGTCTACTGCTATGAAGAGAAATGCTCTAGTTGAGGGGTAGACTCATGATGAGCTCTCCGCCCAAGAGATTGTGCAATCTATTGAAAGCATGGTTATTGTTGAGGGGGAGTCTCACAACGAGCTCCCAACTCTAGAGGTTGAGGAAGCAATCTGTACAGAGTCTATTATCCAAGAAAACCTAGGAAGTTCTAGAATGGATGTTGATGATACTGTCCTTGAGAAGGAAATTAATGAGAAAGAAAATTTGTGCAGAGAATTCATCCTAATCCCAGACAAAGAAGCTGCCAAGAACCTGAACCTACTCATCAAAAATAGGATTCCCCTGATGATCTCCTTGATGATGAGGCCATGGTTGGTATGCATAAAGATCTGCAAACAAAGGTGAATGAGAAAGAGCAAGATCTACGAGGATCTTCTGCACAACCATCTCATGAGCAAGCTGCAAGCTCTATAGTTAATCAAATAAAGATTCTGCTCACTGATGAAAGACAACACTGTTAGATATGGGCTTGATTAAACTACACCTAGAGGGGTGGGGGGGGGGTGATTAGGTGTTTTCAAAGTTAATTGCTACTTTAAAATCTATCTATCACAGCACAGAAGCAACACAGAAAACACACAGGATTTATAGTGGTTCCCTACAAGACAATGTGTCTAAAGGTAGTCCACTGTCCTCCCACCTATTTAGAAAAGAGCTAGACTAGGCAACTTCTCCAACTTCTCGGATCTGTTCTCAATAAGCAGATCTTACAATCTCAGGCTCACAAAGAACCTTACTAACAACTCAGACTTTACAAGTCTTACCACAACTCAAATCTTCACTAAGATCCTACCAAACTCGGGCTCACAAAGAACCCTACCAACTCAAGATCACAAAGAACCCTACCAAACAAGAAGGATTTTGTTCTGTTGCAGAAGAGAAGACTTCAAGATATAAGCTTTTGAATAGCAGGTCTTCTTCTTCTTCTTGCAAATATAAACCTAGAGATCTTTTGAATCTCAGAACTGCTCTTGAGAATCTTCTTCAAGTAAATATCAAATGATCTTTCCAGCAGGGAAGATGATTTTATCTTCCTTTTTCTTTGATCTTCACAGTACAACAGTGAAGTCTTCTTGTCGAATACTTTTTCTCTCTTTTCTGCTTGTATGTATATGACTAAGAATTGAGAGAGAATAACCGTACCTCCATGTTTTTGAAATCGACAATTCCTCTTTTATATTCTTTTGCAATTTTGCATAAAGGCCCCTTATTGAATTCTTCCATTTTTAGTTTGCCAGATAGGGAAACGATAGAGTAAATTATCATAAATGTCATGCCATTCTTGGAACATGCAAAATATGGAAGTAAATAATATTCATCATTAATGCTGTGTATCGACTATATTCTGTGGAGAATATATCATTTAATATTCCTTGATTAGTGCGCATGACAGGCGGCGTGCATATTCCCTGTATATGAATTTTCGAGAAAAATGACACATTAATTATAGTTCAGCATCTGTCAAGATGATAAATTTCCTTCATGATGATATCGTCTTGATCATGTTGACGATATGTAATCTATACGACGAAATTGTCGACATACATCTTTCTTCAAAACTCTACTTGATATCTCAACGATACTGCTTCTTCTAGACGATATCGTCGAGATCTTTCCTTATATATGATATGTCTTCTTCAAGATGATATTGTCGACATACATCTTTCATTAAGACTTTACTTGATATCTCAACGATATTTCTTCTTCTATCCGATATCGTCGAGATGTTTCTTTTTATAGCTTTCTTCAAGACTTAGACTTATTTTTCAGGTTGATAATCTTTCTTCAAGATGATATCGTCTTGATCTTCTATACGATATACAGTCTTCAAGCCGATGTTATCTACATGATCCTTTCTTTAGGACTTAATGAGTTATCTCGATGATATGTATTCAACCTTCAAGACTATACATCTTCTTCAACACGATATTGTCGAGTCATCTGAACTTACATTTCTCAACGATAAACTTTCTTCAAGATGATATCATCGAGACTGTCTCGACGATATGTTTCCTTTCTCAATGATTTATCTGCCGAGTCTTGAGACGATATTTTACTTAGTGAATTTTTATTACTTTTATAGTCTTGATACTAGTGATGTAGCTTTGATGCATTTCAATGATATGTCCAGTCCTTCTTGACGATTTTGAACTTAGAGAATTATTGGACATATAATTTATCCTCTGCAGTCATGAATAAACTATACCATCAAATACATAGTGCATTTATCATTGATCTGAGCACTTCTTCAAATCAGGAACATTGTTGGGCACTGTTCCTAATAATTTCCCCCTATTTGAAGAAGTCATAACCCACTTCAATGATAAATGTCAAATGATAAATATAATCAAAATTTGAAGATATTCAACAAATGTAACATGATTCATCTATCAACATCACATAAATAGAGATAATGTTTTAAAACAAAATATTTCATAGTCATTTGCCCAAGTCATTTTCAGACATAACATTCATTGATCTTCAGGCCCTGCTGCTGCTTCCCTTTCCTTTTTTTTCTGCCTTTCATAGAAACTGATTGGCTTTGGAATCTTCTTTGGAGATGGAGGAGGACCATGAAGGAATGCTAGTTTGTAATTCCTCCTTTTCTCCATTTGAGTGAGATGAAGATTCTAGTCAGCAGAATAGTAAACTCATTCAAACCCATCTTGATGGTATCCAAACTCCATCCAAGCTTCGGAGATCAGGGTCCTAGAGTTAGGACTCTACTTGCCTGACCGTCCATCCTGCTCAATTTCCCTTAGCCTTTTCTTCCTGTACCTTTTGCTCTGAACCCTCTTCCTTTTTCTTGAACTGGTAGATTATCCAATTTCAATACCATATACTTCTGAGGCAGTGCTCTCAGATGGTTCTTCTAACTCATAGACCGAGGGAGGCTTCTGTAAAGCTTGCTTGACTTGATTTACAGTCCACATGGCTTGATTTGATCTAGCATTTATCATTTCCTTCTCCCCCTTTAGGACTTCTTCAACAATGTGATAATCAAGGGCTACTTGTACCAAATTTATCCTCTCATGTAGGTGTTGCTCAGCATCATCCAAGTTATTTCTTACTTTAGCAGATGTTTATCTAGGGTCTGAGTATTCACATCCATCCTGTTCAGAATTTGATCTCTATCTGAATTCATAAAGCCTGCTATTTTTTGAAAGGCTCTCTCAGTCTTCCTTGACATAGTGCCTTGGTTTTGAATGATTTGGTGAGACTGATGCCCAACCTTGTTGATCTCCTCACCAACATGTTCCATGGCTGGAGCTGCTAAGCGAAAGAAATGAGTGTGCTGAGAGTTCAGATGATGCATGTCATCTTTCACACTCTGCAACTCAGCCTTTATCTCTTGCCTAAGGCCATCAAGTGTCTGTAGAATGAATTGTTCCATCTTCTCCCTTTGAACTTTCAGCAATGATGAGATCATGTGGAATAGGGAGCCTGAGTTATCAGTAGATGGTCCAGCTACATTCACCTCTGGAGATGAAACTTCCTCTACAGGACTTCCATGAGAACTCCCATGACCCTGAAGGTCAGGAAGGTCTACTGGCATTTGCTCTTCTTCCATCAACACTTCTTTGCCTTTGAGAAGAACTAAACCAAGCCCAGCCTGGGATTCAGTGCTCTCAGCTTTTTCTACCTCCTTGCCATCTTCCTTCTCTAGCTCTTGTCCTGTCCTTTCCTCTTCTGGCTCATGGTCTACAACCTCCTCCTGGACTACTTCTCTATAATTTCTTAGGGTAGAGCACACCAGATTGCTCTCCCCCTCAACATTTGCAGTCTCTTGGGCTGAGCTCCCAAGTTAGGAATCCCCCTCAACTGACTCACCTCCTAGAATGGGGATTCTTCTTACTTCAATAACCTCTGTGTTAGTAGGTTCATTCACATCCTCTGAGATTATTTGATTAAGGGCGCTACCTCCTCCTCTGTCAAAGTAGGGTTTGGTCGAGATGGGGCTCCTTCTTCCTCAGTATCTTTGGACAGATTTGGGTCTGCAATTGATGGGGCTCCTCCTTCTTCAGAACTGTTAGAGGACCCTACCTCCTCTGAGTCATCAACTACCACAACTTTCTTTTTCTTTCCTTTTATAGCTGCTTGGGCATCCTTAGGGGTTTTTGAGATAACTCTCCCCATCTATCCAACATCTTTGAATCCAACCTCTTAGAGTAATGTAAAGGTGCTCCCTTTTTTCTCTTCAACACTTCCCCAAGGGAATTCAGGAGGAAGATAGATAAGATTCTTCCAAATGAAGGGGTCCTCAAGGTGTTCTTTATCATCTGGAACAGAAACTATCTCCAGTCTATTTTCTTTGAGACAATGATCCTGCACATGACCTCAAACATTTCCTTGGAAATCCTGTCATGTGAACCACGCTTGCACAGTAGCACTTTCCCTACAATGTCAACTATAAGTTTGCCCTTTTGGTTGAACTCTACTATTTTAATAGACCCATAGGTCTTGCCACTGTGCCCACACCAGGCATATCCTGAAGAGAGGTCTTCAACAGTCAGACCTTCCTCTTCAATCTCTTTCTTTAGTCTTGGCATTCTCCGGCCACTGCTGACTTTAGGATGGTCCCTGAATGATTATATCTCGCTCCTTCAAAGAATTCCAGGAGCTCCTTGTTCATGAGAACACAGGGTTCACAGAGCAGATATTTCAGCCATGCCGACTCCAGCAGTCCAATTACTGACCTAATTTCTTCAAAGCAGGAGTTGAATCCTCCTCTCAGAAGCTCACAACTGGAGATGACTGAGGATTCCTCCTTCTTGGGATCCATTGAAGCAAAAAATAGAAAATGAGCGATTGTTAGAGATGGAACGGAGGTTTGTCACAAAAATGACTTAGGGCAAAAGAAAGTTTAATTTTTTGTCCTAAGCATTTATTCTATTTATAGTAGAGGTAGATAAAGAGGCGCGTACCTTTTTGTCCTGATTAATAGATTTAGAGTCCATCAGACGGATCTGATTAAAGATCCAATATTGCATTGAGTATCTGGGTTGTATCTCGACGATGTGCATATTTGTCGTCGATAGTGTCGTCGAGATTATTTCAACCTTGTCGTCGGAATCACTTCAGCTTTGTCGTCGAGACTCCAGTAATATCGTCGAGACTTAGATTTTATCGTCGAGACATTTTTTTCTGTATCGCTGAGAAGTCATCTATGTCATTGAGACACCCATACTATATTTGTCTGACTTGAGAAGATTATCATCACCTCTTGAGATAATCATCTAGGTTGTGCCACTTAGACTTCCTCCTTCAAATTTCTTATTTAGAGATACTGATTTGACATTTCACTTGATAAGTTTGGAATCCTCTATGGGCTACATAGACTAAGAATCTTTTGTTTAATTCCAATCTTGTAATAGGAGTAAGGGGTCTGGCCAAACTTAATGCCCTTCTCCTGTCTATACCCCTTTTTCAGTTGATGAGTTGAATTATTTCCTCCTGTATTTCTTGATTGACAGCTCTTACAATTTTCTCTAGAGGAAGATGCCTGACTTGTCTAAGAGTAGCTTGCAGTCTTCTGGGAGTCACTTTCATCTTTCTTATAAGATTTAGCCTTGTCTTCAATGAATAAACCTAGTCTTTTCCATGTTTTATGCGATTTCTAGAATCCTTCTTCTTCAATCCTCCTGAAGAGCTTTTCCAGGTTTCTGATTAAAGGTCCAGCTTTCTTGGATTGCTCAGTTTCATCCAACTTGTAACAGTATTATTTACATATGATTCAAAGTGTTCTCTTTGTCTATTTTCACTAAGGTGAATTTTCTTAGATACTTATTTACTCCAGCCATATGCCTGGAGCAACCACTGTCCAAATACCAAATGAGAGACTAGTTGATATTTGGACATACCTGCAAGAAAGATTAATTACCCTTAGGTACCAAATTGGATTTGGGTCCTAGGTTTCTGTTAGGGGAATAAACTGAAATATCACACCTCTGAGTGGTCTGCATTTTTCTTGCATTAGGCACTGTTGGATTAAACCAACAGTCCAAGGAAAATGCCCAATTTTCCATAACACCAGCACTCATACCTATTGTATCTTCTCTTATGCATCACCATCTAGAAATGTTGGTGGGCAGCAGTGAAGATAGATGACCTAACAGGCCTTGGGTGAACCTCACAATTGTGAGTATGTAGTTGAGTTGGTATCACCACTTTTTGATTCACCACCTTGAGAACAAGCTTGGTGGGGACTGCCTTTCCCTTACCTTTGGGTGTTGATGCAGCAGATCCATGGACACGAGGACCTAGATTCTTCATTTGAGTCTCTTCAAGGGGTGCTTTAAAAGCACTCAGTGTTGGATCGGTAGGCGCCCTTAGAGGGGGGGGGGGGGTGAATAAGGGTTTTCAAAAACATAAGTTATATTTTAAAAAGCTTTATAATAATGCAAGAAAAAAGATGATAAGAAGTCAAGTAAAATAAAGTAGAGACATGCTTTATTAATATCAAATAAAGTTTTACAAAAGTTGACTTCTATGATGCTAGAAATCGGTGGCGATGAATAGTAAACTCTTTTTGTTTTCTATCCCGACTTGCATCCCCACGAACCGGTGGCCCTAGCCTTATCCTCCCCAGATTCGGCCTCAAGCCGCTCTAGCCAACCCTTCCCCGGATGTGGCCTCGAGCACCCCCTAGACCTATCCTAGATCTAGTCGCCAACACGAGTCGAGTTTTCCCCCTAAGTCCTACCCAGACCTAGTCGCCAACACGAGGCGATTTCACTAACCATTTACAAGAAAAATATGAAATGAAAATAAAAACTCCCTCTTGATGAACTTCTGAAATTGGAGATGAAGATATGATGTAGAGTAAGCGTTGTAGAATCGGACTTCGTTTGGATCCGGTGTGATGATATTCTCCTTCAGAAGTTTGCAGAACTTTGGTAGGACATCAACTTTCGGCCAAGATAGCCTCTGGAATTCTGGCACTCTATCTCTCTCTGATATCTCTCTAATGTTTGTCTGAAACGAGAGGAGAGGAGTCTTTTTTATAGCCTCAGTGCTAGCGCCTGCGCTAGCGCTACCGCCGGCGCTATCCCATATTAGGACACATTATGCGCGGCAGAATCTTCAATCTGAGGAAAAAATTCTCCCTTTCCTACTGTGCTCCTCGCTATCGCCGGCGCTATCGGATATCGCCTGGCGCTATCTCCTTCTATAAGTTCTTCCTGCAATTTTGCTAAAGCCAAATATTTCATCGATCGAAATTTCGTCGAACACAGCTAAGAGTTCGTCGATCGATAGTTTCGTCGAACGCCTCTAAGAGTTCGTCGAACGACAGCTAGCGCCCGCGCTAGTACTACCGCCGACGCTAGTAGATGTTTTGGATTTGTTGGCTCAACTTTAGGGGCAACCTTCTTATGTTATCCATGAGTCATGTGGACTATGTTATCCTGCACACTTAAACACACAAGATCAAATACACATAGGATTTGTTATTCTCAAACCTAGGAGATGCGGAAGACCATGTTCCAACAAACTCCCCCTTTTGATAATAACAAATCCATTAATGATAAATCAAAGCTTTATAAGCATGAAGAAACATACTTGTGTGTGTGTGAGAGTGATGACTTAGGATAATTTACGATTGTAGCATTTAGAATTGCTCCCTTTAAATACATGCTCCCCCTAAGTGAATGCTCTCCTAATATGTAAACTATCATTTTAATTAAGCATTATATTATTTTGATAGCAGATTAATATTTATTAATATTTATCATGTTAGTTCTCCCCCTTTTGTTATTAGCAAAAGCGGGTAAGGAGACACCACTAAAAAGTTGATAATAAGATAAAGACATGATCGAGCTTTTAGAGAATGAAATGATAAGGAGTTTTAGAATTATTTTCATTGAAATAGATCAGAGTTTGAGTATCACACTATTTTCATAAATAAGAGTTTATAGCATAAACAAATATAAGGTAAGTGTAAAGTTGCGGAAGACTTAGAAAAATACAAGCAAACATCTTTTGTAAGACATGATAATGAAAAAAAATATAGGAGTTTAATTTTATAAGGAAGATGTTTTGTAAATCATTGTGTAAGTAAACTCTTTAAATTCAATAATAAAGTGACCAAGCATGAAGTAATGTTATCAAAAAAATAGGACTACAATGTTATGTTAATTCATAATTTCAAAACATACTAAACATTGTAGAAAGCATGCTAGGTTATCTAGTGCATTTCATAAATGAAAGAGTAGTATAGAATTAGCATTAGGATCCAATACTCATGAGAAGAAGTGTTATGGAAGATAATGATGTGCATATAAGTGTATTTTTGAGTAGAGTAAACAAATGTTATAATCAAAAATACAAGTAATATGTAAAGTAAGAGCACAATAAAACACAAATAATTTTACTTCCACACACTTCAATGCACAAAAAAATGTACAACTACCAAGGTGCTTTGCACAAACAATGCTCATTAAGACTTATCAGGGTGCAAAGTAGTGCTTGAGGATCACATATTTTATTTTATTTTAATATTGAAACTAGTGATCCAGTGTACTTAAGAATAAGTGGTTTTTTTTGAAAGAAGGATTTGATTTGCACAAGATACTTTACTATTCTTTCCAAGGTGCTCAACCTCACAACGCTTATTAAGACTTATCAGGAGGTTCAAGTAGTGCTTGGTGGAGTTATCTTTGTCACTTTATTTTATGAGTTTTGTTTGTACAAAGTTCTCCGAATACACTTATTTTGCAAACCAATATAATTTATGAAAAATATAACCACTTTTCTTAACTTTTAAAAGTGCAAATAAAGGAGTGTAGGTAAGATACTTGTGCAATTTTAATTCATTATACTAATACAAAACATACACAAGTATTTTTAGATTAAACACAAATGTAGACAATGCCAAAATAAGTGAGTGAATAATGATCATTATCAAACATAAAACATTTACTCATACTTAGAGGCATGCTAAGCTTAGTTCTACACAACTTTTAAAAGATACTTGATGAACATATTAATAGAAATAACAAAGCATTATGAAAAACAATGTTTAAAGAGTTTGAAAAGTTAAATTGCAACATCATAGAAGTTCTAAGAAATAGATTAAATCATGCTTGATTCTCATAGGAGAATCCATACAGTTTTTTTTGATAGTTTTAGTGTTTTATATTATTGTATTTAATTTTACTTTTCAAAAAAGACAAACTTTAAACAGAAGGCAAGACATATTTTTTGTGATTTGAATTTTGTAATTTTTGTATTTGGTTTTTGCATAAAAAAATAGACTTTAAGCAAAACATATTTTTTGTAATTTTAGCTTTTGTATTTTTGTATTTGATTTTTCAAAAATAAAATATAATCAGAAGTGCAAAAACAAATAGTACATATAGATTAATATATTTTTAGGAATTTTTCAAAATTTTAAAAATACAGAAAAATGCATAAGTACGCTAGCGTCGGTGTTAGCGCTAGCGCGGGAAACAGTACACGATTTTTTATGATTTTGAAATTTTTAATTGTTGATCTTGATTAAGTGTTCCAATAGTAGTTTCATGCTGAAATTTCATAATTTTAGGAGATGTTTTCGATGTTTAACAAGTACAAAATTGCATTTGTGAATGTGCTTTAACTTTAAAGATTTAGGACATCTAACTCAAGTCGTAATAAACTGAATTTTGCATCACTAAGCAGCACAAATAGTGGAGAATAAATTTAGGAATATTATAGAGTTTTGTTTTTTAGAAAGGTATGATATCGCCTGCGCTAGCGATAGCGCTGGCGCTATTGAACCTCTATATAGATTCCCTTTACTCTTTCATTTCGGTCATTTCCATTTACTCTCTTCCAAAAAAACCTAGAAGACGACCCAGCCCGTGCGTAGATCTGAGGTAAATCTTCATCTTTTCTTATGATTTTTTTTTAAACTTGATTTTGATGTTAGATATGAAGATATTTGAGGTTTTTAGGTGGTTTTAGAATCTAGATCTACAATGGATGATTCTTTTCTTCAAGAGTTTTGTTTTAACTTTTTATGAGGATTTTGGTTTTGATTTTGGTTTGGATTATGTGGGTTTCTTGGATCTAGCAAGTTATTATTTGAAAATGTGTTATTTTAGGAAAATTTTTACTGTTTTTAGAGCAGAGGATTAGTGCCGGCGCTACTGTAGGCGTTATTAATAACGCTGAGCACTATTGATAGCGCTGGCGCTATTGAATGTTGCTTAGTTTTAATTTTTCTTGTAATGTGGCAGATGGCACCTGGATCTAAGGGGAAGAAGGCTACAGATATGGCCGTGGAAGCAGTAGTGGTGGGTGTACCTTATATTGTGGAGTTTGACATGCCACGTCACCACCATATAATGCAGTTATTTGTTGCTTATGAGATATTCAATTTATTTTCTCCAGATGGGTTTTGTTCAGAATTAGTTCGGGAATTTTATACGCACTTGGAGAACCCATCACACACAGAGCTGGATGGAGGAGTGCGGTCTATGGTGCAGGGTCACGTGGTGATAATTACTCATGACCATCTGAGGAACGTGTTTGGATTGACACAACATCCAAATCGTTTGGAGATTGTTTAAAAGTTCAGAGTAGATAGAGACTGGACCCAAGTGAATATGGTGATGCACAATAGGGATTGCAGGAGTTTGATCTCCACAGTGTCGTCACTCACAGTAGATGCCTTGGTCGTTCAAGATGTACTACGACACACAATCCTACTGAAGTTGGGTGATACAGCAAAAGTCACCGCACAACTAAGTTATGTCACCTACTTCATTCTAGAGGAGGAAAAATTTGATGTGGCAGATTTGTTGCTTTCCTTGATTCATTATTCATATAAGTTGCGGCATCCATCCTGTCAGAGATATAACAACTTGCCCCTAGGTGGCATCATTCAACAAGTTATTCAGGTGATGTATCCTTCTATAGAACTGGGTTTTTACTTGATGGATTGCTTTCCTCTGATTTATAGTACTTCACACTTGCGAGCTACATCCCACCCGGATGAGCCATCATCGTCTGCTCGACCACCACTTCGACTAGGAGCGTCATCTCGAGGGGCTCGAGATGATTCATTTGAGTCTTTTCGAGAAGAGATGGGAGAACGGATGACAAGAGTGGAGAAGGATGTTTCTGGTCTAAATAAGATGGTGAAGTTTATGATCAAGGCATTAAAGTTAAAACCATCTACACCGGAGCGGAGGGAGTGGGACAGCCCAGAACAGGATCCACCTCATCATTCGGTTCGGAGGACCCGCAGAAGACAATCCCCAAGTCCTAGTGTGGAGGAGATAGACGAGGAAGAGTAGTGGAGTAGGAAGGACCTGAGGGGAACACGTTTTCAGTTGTGTAATAATACAGGAATTTGAACACATGATTTTGGATGTTGTTTGCTAGCGCGGGCATTACCAGCTAGCGCTAGCATTATCTGCAATGTTTCATTTTGTTGTTTCTGGATGTTTTTTTATCTGATCTTTCTTTGTGATTTTTTAAAGGTTTTGTTATACATATTGTTTGTGAATTTTGAAGTCATGAAATAGAGATTTTTAGGCAATTTTAATATCATATGTAGTATATTTTACAAACTTATGGTTAGAGATTTTAATACCACATAATAATTTTGAAATCAATTATTGATAAATGATGTATATATATAAGAATAATAGATAGTTTACCAAAAAAATGATTTTGAGTTTTTATAAACTTACTAAGTTAAAGCATATCATGAAGTAGAATAGTTGATACTTTATATTTTTTGTTGATTTCTACTTCATGCATTTGGTGATACTTAATGAGTAAGAGATTTAGGGATCCAAAGGGGACCAAGAGTGGTGGTTCCTTTGGGTACCCAAATATATCGTGTAGGTTTATGGGTAGATATTGATGAATGAGTCCTTTCATGTGATGTTAATGTTTCAGTTTTAGATTTGGGCCTCCATTCAAACTTTGGTTTAGTGTTATTCTTATATGTGAAATTTCCATTGTGATAATGTTTATATTGATGATTATTGAAGGTATTTTTCATAGGAAAGTTGTGAGCATTTAATTTTATGTTGGAAGAAGATTGATGTTGATAATGATGATAGTATTTTGGAATTTCATTTTCAATCTTTTGAAGTCTTTTATTTCCATTGTTTGGTTTATTCATATTTTGAGATATCATATTTAACTTGCTTTTGGAGTTTGTTTGATATTGAGAATTTTTCTTTAAGATTTCCTTAAGCAAGATAATTTTAGTTTCTAATTCATTGTTCTTAAGTTTCAAATTATATCTAGCTTTATTATACGTAATTGTGCTATTTTTAAGAGTAGAAACAATTGAATCAATGTGATTTTGGTATTCATTTCTGTATTCCTCAAATGTTTCATCCATCTCTTCAATTTCAATTTTATAACTTTTGCATGTAGCACAATCAACTTTTAAAGATGAATTTTCTAAAGATAACTTTTCATTATGTTCTTTTATACAAATATTTTCTTTTTCAAGTTCCTTAAGTTTTTCCTTAAAATTATCACAATCAAAACAAGGTTTTGTGTTTTCAAGTAAAGGACAAGATGGTGAAACCACATCACAATTTGATTCTAAATTAACATTAGCTTTTAATCTCTTAT
Source organism: Dactylorhiza incarnata (assembly GCA_033032865.1). NCBI lineage: Eukaryota > Viridiplantae > Streptophyta > Magnoliopsida > Asparagales > Orchidaceae > Dactylorhiza > Dactylorhiza incarnata. The sequence goes on along the minus strand of JAWHQI010000500.1, from coordinate 909,041 downwards.
TTTCTAAATGTTAAATTTTTAATAGTGATTTTCAATTTCTTGATCTTACGTTTAGCAGTTTTTAGTATATTGAAACTAGAGATGGAAGTTATCACACAAGAAGAAGATTTTGACTTTCTTATAGCGCTTTTGGCAGAGGCAAAATGTGAGCATGAAGTTCCTTCGTTATCTTTTGGGCCTTCCTCCATTATAGATGAATTTTCATCTTCTTTTTCTCTTGATGTATTGCTCTCTTTTTCCAAGTTAGTTTCCATGATTTCCATGGCTTTGCTACGAGAGAGATCTTCTTGAATAGTAGTGGATGCTTGTATGTTCTTCTCCTCCTGTGTTTGATCTATATCTGCGAGAGAAAAATCATACATTTCTTCAAGAAATTGCCAAACTTTGTATGCACTAAAAAAGCAATATATTAATTTGAAAATTTCATTTGATAGAGCACAAAATAAATAATGTTTGGCTTTTGCATTTAGTTGACGTTCTTTTTTATTTAATTCATCCGTAGGTCTTACAATGGCTAAATTCCATACATCGATATCTAAAGTCTTAATAAAATTTTCAATTAAAATTTTCCATCCTTTATAATTTCTCCCTTCGAATAAAGGTGGTTTAGGAGATTTTTATTCTTCATAAAAATTTACCCCACTAGTAGAAGCGAGATCATGAGACGCCATTATTCCCGGTTGTTAAGCCGATTTGGAATAACTTGGCTCTGATACCACTTGTTGGATCGGTAGGCGCCTTTAGAGGGGGGGGGGTGAATAAGGGTTTTCAAAAACTTAAGTTATATTTTAAAAAGCTTTGTAATAATGCAAGAAAAAAGATGATAAGAAGTCAAGTAAAATAAAGTAGAGATATGCTTTATTAATATCAAATAAAGTTTTACAATAGTTGACTTCAATGACACTAGAAATCGGTGGCGATGAATAGTAAACTCTTTTTGTTCTCTATCCCGACTCGCATCCCCACGAACCGGTGGCCCTAGCCTTATCCTCCCCGGATTCAGCCTCAAGCCACTCTAACCAACCCTTCCCCGGATGTGGCCTCGAGCACCCCCTAGACCTAGCCTAGATCTAGTCGCCAACACGAGGCAAGTTTTTCCCCTAAGTCCTACCCAGACCTAGTCGCCAACACAAGGCAATTTCACTAACCGTTTACAAGAAAAATATGAAATGAAAATAAAAACTCCCTCTTGATGAACTTCTGAAGTTGGAGACGAAGATCCGCTGTAGAGTAAGCATTGTAGAAGCGGACTTCGTTTGGATCCGGCGTGATGAGATTCTCCTTCAGAAGTTTGCAAAACTTTGGTAGGACATCAACTTTCGTCCAAGATAGCCTCTGGAATTCTAGCACTCTATCTCTCTCTGATATCTCTCTAATGTCTGTCTGAAATGAGAGCAGAGGAGTCCTTTTTATAGCCTCAGCGCTAGCGCCTGCGCTAGCGCTACCGCCGACGTTATCCCATATTAGGACACATTCTGCTCGGCAGAATATTCAATCCGAGGAAACAATTCTCCCTTGCCTACTGTGCTCCTCGCTATCGCCAGCGCTATCGGATATCGCCTGACGCTATCTCCTTCTATACGTTCTTCTTGCAATTTCGCTAAAGCCAAATATTTCGTCGATCGAAATTTCGTCGAACACAGCTAAGAGTTTGTCGATCGAAAGTTTCGTCGAACGAAAGCTAGCGCCTGCGCTAGTACTACCGCCGGCGCTAGTAGATGTTTTGGATTTGTTGGCTCAACTTTGGGGGCAACCTTCTTAAGTTATCCATGAGTCATGTGGACTATTTTATCCTGCACACTTAAACACACAAGATCAAATACACATAGGATTTGTTATTCTCAAACCTAGGAGATGCGGAAGACCATGTTCCAACACTCGGCCCAAAGCCTACTCTTCTATGTGTGTTAAAGGGTTTACTGCTTCTTGTAGAGCGGGCATTGGTCAGATGACCAGATGCAAATTCCTGGTCAAAGAAATTTGATGCCAGTAGCTTCTTCTTGAAAGAAGATTGGGTTTCAGAGCCTTGCCCTTGACTGTCTCCTTATCAAATCATACACCACCTTTGAATGGTGCAGAGAATTTGTCAATGATGGGAAGGACAGTCTTGGGCATTGAGAAGATGACACCAATTTTCTTCTCAGCCAATAGCATTTCCTCAAGGTCCTTGATAACCCTGTTCTTCTAACCTAACTCAGCATTTTTGAGCTTTGTGACATCCTTGAGTTTGTTCATTTCTTTGCTCATAGCAGTCAGCTTTTCAGCTGTCTCTTGGAGCTCAGATTGGGCAGATTTCAGGAATGCTAACTCCTTAGATTGAGATCTAAGAAGCTTCTTACTTCTTTTCAAAGCAATCCACAAGGGTTCATTATGTTGCTCTAGCTCAGATTCAACCTCATGTGGGGATCTTGAGGGTATGCGATTGCAAGCAGATTCACACTTACTATCATGCACAGAATCTGCCATTGATCCAGAATCAGAGACAGACAAGGGAGCTCTAATACATACCTTCCCAGGAGAGGTGTTATCATCCTGGATTTCTTCAGTTATGGTCATGAGGCCAATGAGAGCTTCCTCCTCAATTTCTGATAAATCAGAATCAGAATCACTAAGTGTTCTGATTTTCTTAGCAATGAATCCTTTGTCAGATTTCTTTTTGTCCCTTAGACTTCTTCTATCATTATTCTTCTTTGATTCTCTCTTCTTGGAGGGGAAGTTAGCAATCATGTGACCTATCTTCTTGTAGTGATAACAAACTAAGTTAGTCAAATCGATTTCACTGAGTTTAGAGTTATACCTTTCCTCCTTTGAGGATTAGGTGTTTTCAAAGTTAATTGCTACTTTAAAATCTATCTATCACAGCACAGAAGTAACACAGAAAAAACACAGGATTTATAGTGGTTCCCTACAACATAATGTGTCTAGAGGTAGTCCACTGTCCTCCCACCTATCTAGAAATGAGCTAGACTAGGCAACTTCTCCAACTTCTCGGATCTCTTCTCAATAAGAAGATCTTACAATCTCAGGCTCACAAAGAACCCTACCAATAACTCAGACTTTACAAGTATTACAACAACTCAGATCTTCACAAAGATCCTACCGAACTCAGGCTCACAAAGAACCCTACCAACTCAAGCTCACAAAGAACCCTACCAAACAAGAAGGATGTTATTCTGTTTCAGAAGAGAAGTCTTCAAGATATAAGCTTTTGAATAGCATGTCTTCTTCTTCTTCTTCTTACAAATATAAACCCAGAGATCTTTTGAATCTCAGAAATGTTCTTGATAATCTTCATCAAGTAAATATCAGATGAACTTTCCAGCAGGGAAGAAGATTCTATCTTCCTTTTTCTTTGATCTTCACAGTACAACAAAGAAGTCTTCTTGTTGAATACTTTTTCTCTCTTTTCTGCTTGTAAGTATATGACTAAGAATTGAGAGAGAATAACCGTGTCTCCTTGTTTTTCAAATCGACAATTCCTCTTTTATATTCTTCTGCAATTTTGCATGAAGTCCCCTTATTGAATTCTTCCATTTTTAATTTGCCAGATAGGGAAACGACATAATAAATTATCATAAATGCCTTGTCATTCTTGGAACTTGCAGAATATGGAAGTGAATAATATTCTTCATTAATGCTGTGTAACGGCTATATTATGTGGAGAATAGATCATTTAATATTCCTTGATTAAAGAGCATGAGAGACGGCGTGCACATTCCCTGTATATCAATTTTCGAGAAAAACAACGCATTAATTGCAGTTCAGCATCTGTCAAGATGATAAATTTCCTTCAAGATGATATCGTCTTGATCATGTAGACGATATGTAATCTATACGATGAAATTGTCGACATATATCTTTCTTCAAAACTCTACTTGATATCTCAACGATACTGCTTCTTCTAGACGATATCGTCGAAATGTTTACTTATATATGATATGTCTTCTTCAAGACGATATCATCGACATACATCTTTCTTCAAGACTTTACTTGATATCTCAATGATATTGCTTCTTCTAGATGATACCGTCGAGATGTTTCTTTTTATATGACTTAGACTTATTTTTCAGGTTGATAATCATTCTTCAAGACGATATCATCTTGATCTTCTATATGATATAAAGTCTTCAAGCCGATGTTATCTACATGATACTTTCTTCAGGACTTAATGAGTTATCTCAACGATATGTCTTCAACCTTCAAGGATATACATCTTCTTCAAGACGATATCGCCGAGTTATCTGAACTTAGCTTTCTCAACGATAAACTTTCTTCAAGACGATATCGTCGAGACTGTCTCGACGATATGTTTCCTTTCTCAAAGATTTATCTGCTGAGTCTTGAGACGATATTTTACTTAGAGAAATTTTCATTACTTTTATAGTCTTGATACTAGTGATGTAGCTTTGATGCATTTCAACAATATGTGTATCATCTCAACGATATGTCCAGTCCTTCATGACAATTTTGGACTTAGAGAATTACTGGACATATAATTTATCCTCTGCAGTCATGAATAAACTATACCATCAAATACATAGTGCATTTATCATTGATCTGAGCACTTCTTCAAATCAGGAACATTGCTGGGCACTATTCCCAATAAACACTATCAAACATATATGGATAAGGCTGTTAAGGAAATCAAAGATGATATGTCTGCCCAGATGAATGAGATAAAGACAAACATTGATCTCATCAATGCTCAGATCATCAGCTGGTTCACCAAGGCAGGAACAACTGTAGAATATAATAGGAATGATCTTCAATATCTGGGGTGAAAGACTGGACTCCTCTCTACAATCCAATCAACAGGCATAAGAGAATTTGGAAGTGCAGTTAGATGGCTCACTGCAAAAATAACTGACAGTCAGAAGATGATCATAACAAGGTGTATTAATTCTAATTAATTCACCCATGAAACTCTCAACACCAAATCAAAGCAATGTACTCAAGATATTCTACAAAGAATTATTGGGGAAGTCAGAAAGGGAGAGAAGACTGGAAGTAATTAAGATGTCTGCATTATCAATCAACTTTATCACTCCCTGGGACTCCCTACCATAATGTATGTCCCTGTACAACTAACATGCCCTCAAAACTCTCCAAGACACTTTGCTAAATATACTTCTGAGAATGCTCAACAAGCAGGTGAATTAAGTCAGAGAAATAAGCCAAAGTTGTCAGATGAAGACATGTCTCTTAAAAGGTAAAGGGAAGAAGAGAGTGCCAATGATCCAAATTTTGGAGCCTGGAGCCCAAAGTCAAGGGACATTATATCAAATACATGGTGAGACTTTATGGACATTGACAAAGACATATCCAAACATTACCCCTCAAATGAATGGGATAAGCATAAGAAAACAGAATTCATGAGAAGGCTCTACAAAAAGCATCAACATGAAAGGACATTGCCAAAGAATGCACCTCCCATCCCTGACAGATACATTCCCAACCCCTTCTAATGTTTTCAAAGACGAGCAGAAGCAACAAAGCAAGGAGAAGGAGACAGGAAAGAAGAAGACTCACTAAAGGCAGTACATGAACCTGTGTTGGCTAAAAGCAAATGTAGTTATTAATCTATTTGAAAACATTTGGTTTGCTTATAATATCTTGCTGAAATTTTTGAAATACTTGTTCATTCTTTATTTCATTATTCTGCTCTCTCATACATGCTCTACCTGTGCTGAAATGTTGTTGATTAATGATGAGTCCCATTTATATATATATTCTTGGACTCATTTGGGCTGTTATTCTAGTGTTTGCACCACATTTTAGGCACATTTCCATTCATATGTACTATTCCATGCTAGGTGCACTTTTAAGCCCTTTTCCGTGTGCAATTGCATTCCTTATTGTTGGGGGTAAGCACATTGTGCTCCCCTTCCCTACTTTTATGTATTTCTGTGCTGGATGTGTATTCCCAGCTAGTATATCTTGTTTGCAGGTGACCTGATTGCCCCATTTTCCCATAAGTAATTTCTGTGCATATCGCACGGTCGTGCGTTTCCTTGACGCACGGTCTGTGCGGTCGTGTGTTTGTGTCTGGGTAAGAAAACGGAGCATCGGAGTTTACTCGTGCGTTTTGACGCACGGGGGGATTCGCCCGTGTGTGAACAAAACGCACGGTCGACCTGTGTCTTGCTGATTTCAGAGCATCGGAGTTTACCCGTGCGTCTTAACGCACGAGCGGCGTTGGTCGTGCGTGAACAAATCGCACGGGCGGTGCAGCGTCTTCTCCAAGCCTTATTTCTTCCGTTAATATCGCACAGTCTGCGCACGATCGTGCGTTCGACAGTGCGTGACCAATTTTCAGCCTGTTTCCTATAAAAGCTGCAGGAATCAAGGACGAAAAGGAGGACGACCAGGGCATGAGCGGGAGCGATTCTGAGGGCGGGAAAACTCTTCCTTCCCGCTGCTCTTGAGGGTTGAAGGCTTCTCCTTCATCTCCTCCACTGTCAAGGCCATTTCCGGTGACTTTCCACCTCCATCCTTCCATCGAGGAGCACTAGGAAGCTTCATCCACCATTAAGTCAAGCATTCCTCGCCAAGGAGACCAAGGAAGCGCTGAAGATTGTATGAGCGGTGACAGCCTCCTTTTGAGCCAAGCTCACCATCTGAGGGCCGAGTCCGGAGAGAGCCCGACAACCTCTCATTCCGGCCATGAACCCAAGACGTGATTTCTTCGTTGTGGTCCTCTCTAACCCTTGTTGCTTGAACTTGTTTGCAGTTGCTTTATGAATGCGTGTTAAGTAGATCTTATGGATTACTGCTTGTTTTCATATGCAATGTTATTGTGGTGGCATGAATAGCCCCTTTGTTTCTTGCTATTTTCTGTGTTACGTTGTGGTTGAAGCCGCTAGCAAAAGCTAGCGGTGATGTTTTGAGAAGAGGTGTGTGCGACCCTCATCCGTCATAGTGATATTCCGCCCACGCACCTTCCGAAGCACGGCATCGCGGCCGTTGCACCCATCTCGCCGTGCGAAGCGGAGTTTAGACCCACATCTTTCTTCATTCTGCAATAGCATAGGAAACCAAATCAAAACCCCTGTCATTACTATTTTTTCCTTTGAACTGATTTCCTGCGAGAGCAAATCGTACTACCCAACTTGCGGTCCTTGAGAGATCGATATTCGGGGAGTTCCTCCCTATTTTATTACTTGACAACGACCGGTGCACTGCCGTCGTATCGCATTTCGTGCCTGCTAATTAGCAGTGCCAAAATAGCGCATCAAGTTTTTGGCGCCGTTGCTGGGGACTGCAAGCATGTGTGATTTGTTTTTCTTTGGAGATCCGTTTTAAGGTCTTTTTATTTTTTTTTATTTTTTTTGCTTTCGTGTTGAAGAAGTGTATGCATAGAAGAGATCCCGGTGAGCGCGCAGCATTTGATCCTGAGATAGAGCATACACTACGGGCGCGTCTACGTGCTGCTGCCACCATGGATGTTAATGGAAATCAGGCTAATTCCGGAGTGGGAAATGCACCGGCTGTGGCTCAAGCTGCTGACGAGAATGAAGTGGCTAGGCCACGACCTAGGATTATGAGAGATTACACTACACCCACTGTTGGGAGTGTGTACCCTAGATTTGGCCCGGCTATCACCAACAACAACTTTGAGATAAAGCTGGCCATCCTGAACATGATCCGCAATCAGGCCCAGTTCTCTGGATTAGCAAGTGAAGATCCCCATCTTCACTTAATTGAATTCGCTGAAATTTGTGGAACATTTCGTTATGCAGGGCTGGCTGACGAGACGGTGAAGCTCAGGCTATTCCCTTTTTCTCTATGTGACAAGGCAAAGGCGTGGCTCCACACGATCCCTGCCGGTACAGCTACCACTTGGGACGCCCTGCAAGAAATTTTTTTGGCAAGGTTTCACCCTGTTGACAAAGTTGTGAACTTGCGGAGGGAAATAACAACCTTCCAACAGCTCGATCAGGAGGCTCTCTCAGAATCTTGGGAGAGGTTCATGAACCTTCTCCGGAAATGCCCCCAGCATGAGCTGCAACCATGGACCATAGTAGAAAATTTTTATTTTGCTATTGAACCTAACTACAGGGCCATGATTGATGCTGCTGCAGGTGGAACTTTGATGAACCACACCCCTGAAGAAGCTTTGTGGATTGTCCAAGACACTGCCATTCACAGTTCCTTTTGGACTGCTGGAAGAAACGCTCCAAGGAACACTCGAGGTCTTTTTGAGGTGAACACGTCTGGTACACCTGCTGAAAGTGCCATGCTACTTAAGAGGCCTACCCTCCCTTCCGCCTCAGTGATGATGATTTCATGTCAAGGTTGTGGAAACCCAGGGCATCATGCATATGAGTGCCCCACAGGTGAGCAACCTACTGAAGTTTCTTTTGAAGAAAGTGTTAATTATATAAATGATCAAAATCAAGAGGCACAGTTCAATAACACTTATAACTCGGGCGTGAGAAGTCATCCGAACTTCTCTTGGAAACAAAATGTTCCAGGCCAACGATGGCAAGGAGGCTCGCATCAATACGATGCTCAAGCCTCTAGTAGCCAACCGCGGCCGCCTCAACCGAGTTATAATCAAGGTGCCCCAACTTTTAAGAAGAGCAACCTTGAAGAAATGATGGAAAGGTTTATGCATGCCGCGAACTCTAACATGGTTAACCAAACCGCGTCCATGCGCAACTTGGAGACGCAATTGGGCCAATTGGCTCAATTGTTAACCGAGCGGTCGCAAGGGACCCTTCCTAGCAACACGGAAAAGAATCCTATAAATCAAGGGAAGAGTCTCACCGACGCGGATGTGGTTGACCCAAATGAATTGGTGATCAATTGTTCTATTAATAATGTTCAAACTGCTGCCTTATGTGACTCCGGATCGTCCCGCAACGTCCTTGCATGGCAAGATGTGGCTAAACTGCATCTCAAAATGAACCCGGATGATCAGAAGTCTTTGGTGCTTGCTAATGGGACCATTATTCAGTCGGAGGGAGAAGTGAAGAATGTTGAAATCATGGTTGAGGGGACGGTGGTGGTTACTGATTTCCAAGTGTTGGGACCCCATGAGAATAACTCTATCCCAATCTTGGGAGTACCGTTCTTGAAATAGAGCGGTGCCACTTTGGATTTTTCCGCTAGGAAAGTCATCATCCCTACTTGCCCCAAAATTGTGACTGAAACATTGCCTTGCTTTCTCCAAAGTACTTCTGACATATCTCTTAGTGATGCAGGAATCAAGGTTGAATTTGTATTGTTGGACGAAGAAAAGGAGGAGAAACAACCATGCAGAAAAGGAGAAGAAATAGATTTGAGAAAGGACTGTGACCCGAAAAGGAAGGAAGATCTGGTGTCTGAACCCATTCTGCTGAACTTAACTCGGGACAATGTCCCATTCTTATCTAACAATTAATTTTGTAATAAACTTTTTAAACAGACGGTCTCTTGGGCTGACCCAGTTGCCACTACGGTAACGGGAGTGATGCCATCCACCACTAAGGTGGGAAAATCTGACGGCTACCAACGCTGGCGCTCTCCTACCGTGGAGAGGCTGAAACTTGAAAGAAGAGAGCGTAGTGCTCGCTCCACTGCTTCCAGTGGCAAGTTGGCAGAGGCTAGGGGAAAATTGGGTAATACCAATTTTGGCCCTAAAGCTTTCACCTCCAGCCTACAAGCCACTGGGGACGTGCACTACAAAAGCGCGTATAGCTGAGTTCCTTTTCTTATGCTTTGATCTGTGTCTGCAAAACTTTTCTTTAGATTCTCTGCTGCTTAAACAATGATTAATACAGGTATTTGGTCCACCTCAAAGGATGTTAAACAAAAGGGCTTCTTGGGAGACAACCCATGGGGAACCACCCGGTTCCGTCTATCTTTTTAATCCTTTTTGCGTATTGTTATTTCAGTTTTGCTAACATTGTAGGTGAAGCTTTGCTCTCGCGTGGAAGGAGATTTATTTTTAGAGAAATTGGGATTACCGCACTTCTGGCATGCTCCTTTGTGAGCATAGGTCAACTCTACCCCTCTCCTATTTATGTTTGAATCGTTTATTCTGGGGGAGAGAGCGAGCTGTGCAAGTGCACACACGTTGCATGACATGCTAGAATGTGCTGAGTTAGGATTTTTATTTTGTTGCATACATGTGCACCTAGTTCACGCGCACTTGATCACGCGTGCTTATTGGGTATCGCTGCGAGGTTTTCCCGCTCGTAAGAATTGAATTATTAGCATGTGAGTGAGTAGTGGAGAATAATGTTGAATCGAGTAGTGCTCTAGTCAAGTGCTCCCGTCACGCCTAGAAATTCGATTAGAGTAGAATAAAATTCAGAGTTGTAATGTACTTATTTCTGTTATAGTAGATGAAATTTATTTTACTTTAGTGGTGAATCCGGTGAATCCAACGGTAGCAATAGGTCGAGTGTAGCAGACTAATAGTAGCTTTTTACTAGGGTCGAAAGGAGGGACAACCTTTCTCGGTGGCTAGAACTTGCACTAGGTGACTCTTGACACAATTATGTTGAAATACTCGTCATGAAATGTGATATAGGCCATCTCTTGATCCGTTTGTGCTTTTGAAATCCTAACCTACGTAATCACCATTGCAAGCCCACTTGAGCCTACCTCTCCTCTTTGTTTAGCTCCACTATTTAATGTAACCATGGCCATACAGCCGAACCTATGTTCGCACCAACCGCTGAGCTGAAAGAAATTTCTGTCTCGATCGTATTTGGTGTCATCTATGTATGTAGGGCTGCTTTAATGTAGCTAAATGAACTGTTTTATTGTGTGTAAAAATGTGCTTTTGCCGAAAAGAGAAAATAAAGAAAAGAAGAAAAATAAAATAAAAGAGTTGTGCAATAATAATTTTCTCTCGGCAAAATTTTTATTTATTTCTGGCTCAACACGCACCTTGTGTTCAGTTGAAATCCGGGGGTGTCGTGTAAGTACTGAAAATGTTATTTTGGTGATTGTCATTCTCTTGAGTGCGACGGTTGTGTTGTGTGCGATTCCCATCGTCCTTCTACTTACCTAGCCTATACTCAACCTATGCCTAACAATTGCCTATAAGCCCTTTTGATTTTAGATACGAGTTATCTCATGCAGTAGAGAGAGTGCGGACGTGCAAGCCTATGGATACCGACTTTGATGGATTTCATAGGAGATTGTCCCTAGCATCGATTCAAGTAATACTCTACTCATTAGTCACACTATTTTCCCTTTTTGCGCAACCGAAAGATTCACCTGGATTCACCATCCAAGTAAAGTAAATTCCAAACTACTATTTTAGAAATAATTAGATACAACCTTGAGTTTAATTTTTTTCTAATATATTTCTACGCACGAGAGCATGCGACTTCGCATAATTCTCTGCCGCTCAAACTCATGCTAACACTCAATTGTTCCAACAGGAGAGCTGAGTAGTTTGCCCGAGACGTGCAAATGGTTAAGTCTGGGGGTGTGATGAGTCCCATTTATATATATATTCTTGGACTCATTTGGGCTGTTATTCTAGTGTTTGCACCACATTTTAGGCACATTTCCATTCATATGTACTATTCCATGCTAGGTGCACTTTTAAGCCCGTTTCGGTGTGCAATTGCATTCCTTGTTGTTGGGGGTAAGCACATTGTGCTCCACTTCCCTTCTTTTATGTATTTTTGTGCTGGATGTGTATTCCCAGCTAGTATATCTTGTTTGTAGGTGACCTGATTGCCCCGTTTTCCCATAAGTAATTTCTGTGCATATCGCATGGTCGTGCGTTTCCTTGACGCACGGTCTGTGCGGTCGTGCGTTTGTGTCTGGGTAAGAAAACGGAGCATCGGAGTTTACTCGTGCGTTTTGACGCACGGGCGGATTCGCCCGTAAGTGAACAAAACGCACGGTCGACCTGTGTCTTAATGATTTCAGAGCATCGGAGTTTACCCGTGTGTCTTAACGCACGGGCGGCGTTGGTCGTGCGTGAACAAATTGCACGGGCAGCGCAGCGTCTTCTTCAAGCCTTATTTCTTTCATTAATATCGCACGGTCTGCGCACGATCGTGCGTTCGACAGTGCGTGACCAATTTTCAGCCTGTTTCCTATAAAAGCTGCAGGAATCGAGGACGAAAAGGAGGACGACCACGGCACAAGCGGGAGCGATTCTGAGGGCGGGAAAACTCTTCCTTCCCGCTGCTCTTGAGGGGTGAAGGCTTCTCCTTCATCTCCTCCACCATCAAGGCCATTTCCGGTGACTTTCCACCTCCATCCTTCCATCGAGGAGCACTAGGAAGCTTCATCCACCATTAGGTCAAGCATTCCTCGCCAAGGAGACCAAGGAAGCACTGAAGATCGTAGGAGCGGTGACAGCCTCCTTCGAGCCAAGCTCACCATCTGAGGGCCGAGTCCGGAGAGAGCCTGAAAACCTCTCATTCCGACGGTGAACCCAAGACGTGATTTCTTCGTTGTGGTCCTCTCTAACCCTTGTTGCTTGAACTTGTTTGCAGTTGCTTTATGAATGCGTGTTAAGTAGATCTTATGGATTACTGCTTGTTTTCATATGCAATGTTATTGTGGTGGCATGAATAGCCCCTTTGTTTCTGGCTATTTTCTGTGTTACGTTGTGGTTGAAGCCGCTAGCAAAAGCTAGCTGTGATGTTTTGAGAAGAGGTGTGTGCGACCCTCATCCGTCATAGTGATATTCTGCCAACGCGCCTTCCGAAGCACGGCATCGCGGCCGTTGCACCCATCTCGCCGTGCGAAGCGGAGTTTAGACCCGCATCTTTCTTCATTCTGCAATCACATAGGAAACCAAATCAAAACCCCCGTCGTTACTATTTTATCCTTTGAACTGATTTCCTGCGAGAGCAAATCGTACTACGCAACTTGCGGTCCTTGAGAGATCGATATTCGGGGAGTTCCTCCCTATTTTATTACTTGACAACGACCGGTGCACTGCCGTCATATCGCATTTCGTGCCTGCTAATTAGCAGTGCCGAAATAGCGCATCAATTAACTCATTGTGCTTGAACACTGTGAATGCTAGTCAACACATTATAGTTAATATGGGATAAGTAAGAGTATTAATTGCTAGCATCACTGTATAGTCTAGTGTCAATAAGTTGACAATGGATCTGTATGAAAGTATGCAGACTGCTGAGTATAACACTGCAACTAACACACAAGATGTGTTCATGCTGGCTAAATAGTTGACATTATTTTTATAACAATTTTCTTCTAGTAGGTGCTAGGTCACTAACCAAGCATGCTGGTTGTCACTAGGACGGCTGAGAGTAACTTACAAAGGAGGAGTACATACTGTTTGTGCATAAAAGCAATCAAAGACTATCATTTTGTCCACAAAATGATATCATTGTGTTATCAAAATGATACTATATTATTTAACTGTCAAATCAGAAATCCTTAATGAGGTAATCTCAGGCATTGTATCTGAATTGATCAAATCTCAGGTACGCGACTTTTCGCTTTCCACAATAAAAACTATAAATAACGGTCAAATGTATTAAAATTAAAGCATAAGCTACATTTGCCCTAAAAAGCTATCGCGTGATCTCCGTCTTGTGGAAGTAGACAAGTCGATACCGCTTAGATCTCCTTCAAGTGGCTAAGAAATGGCTCCAAAAGGAAAAAAGATATCTATATGAAGACAGTGAAGTGGTGAGAGATGGATTTTAGAAGGCCTCAGAAAAGATTCAAGCAGTTATAAGATGACTCGACTCCATCGACTTGCAGTTTATGCTGTCTGAACCTATCGTGATCATGAGAAGGGAGGTTCTTGAGTTCTATTCCAATGCCAAACTTGGCTCATCTGGGAAATCTATAAAGAGTAAGATAAATGGAATAAAAGTGAAGGTAATCTCCAAGAGACTGGCCAAAGTTCTCAAGCTGCCCCCATTTACTAATGGAGAAGAAGATGAAGAGGTCACTAAGCAGGACCTAGATGATTCCCTAGAATGGTGTGGGCACTGTAAGAAGACATATGGGTCCTTGGAAAGGAAGCACTTCAATCAGCGAGGAAACCTGCTAGCTGATATAGTTGGGAAAGCCCTCCTCTGCAAGGTAGGGCCCCATCATAGAATCTCCAAGCCAAAATCTGACCCGATGCCAATGATAATTCTAATCAAGAAAACAAATTGGGCTAAAATTATCTTACAGAAAATTCAAGAAAGCTTTCAAGTACCAAACCTTGGCAGAATACTATCCCTATACTTGCTCCAGTCATATCCTGATCACTTCAACAAGAAATTGGGAGTCGAACTCCATCACATGAGAAGAATGGATATTAAAGTACTACAAAGGTGGGAGAAGGTTTTAACAAAGTCTCCTAAAGGGAAGAAGGTAAAGCTGTAGAAAGTGAAGAAGGAAGCTCCTCCTCAGAAAGCGAGCCAGTGCATGATCCCAATAATTCAAGTTCTGAGGAGGAGGTGGAGCACAAGGACTTAACAGTCCAAATTTTAGTATAGAGCACTGAGTCAAGAGCCATTGAAGGTGTTGCTTAAGGAAAAGAAATGGAGCTAGCTGTAAATCCTAATGATTCCTTGGGGAATATGTCTGACAGAAGAAGTGCAAGTGATGCTGCAAGTGAGGGGGAGCATGACACTGAGCTCCATGCTCATGTAGTAGAAGTGATCAACAACATCAATGAGGTTGAGGATGATATCCACACTAGGTTAGCTGTCCAAAAGGACCAAGTTGATGCTCCCGAGGAGATGAGCCAAGAAAAGACAGTTGTCAACTCATACATGGAGCTGATAATTGTTGAAGCCACCATTATTCCTATGGATGAAGTGAGACAAACTTCTATCAGAAGATCTCCTTCTCCAATGTATGAAGAAGTAGAAGGAATGGAAGATCCTCTCCAAAAGGTAATGAAGAAGAAAGTTGAGCCTGAACCTAAAAATCCAAGCTCCTCCATAGGCCAAATGCTAGAAAATTCCTCAATGCTGAATCAGATAAAGATACTCCTGGATGAGCAAAGATCTAAGCTTGAAGCTTATGTTGACACTGCAGTTAATGATTTAAGAAGAGATGTCTAGTGAGACCGCATGTCTAATATTAAAAATAAAGCTTCTCAAAGAAAACACCATCAATTTCTTTATGAAGGCATCTCCAGTAGTAGATCATACTACTAAACATCTCGAACTCACACAAAAGGGCCAAACTGATATTATTGAAAATCATTGTACAACATCTGAGAATCTAGAGGAGGCTTTCAAAGCTACAACTAGGGAAATGGTTGAGCACAGAAGGATCATCCAAGAAAGATTGGACATCTGTAGCCAGGAGCAGGACAACCATATTTTAGAGACAGAATCATTTGACTGGTGGAATTAATATGCTGAAGGACAAGATTCTAAATCTTCAAGTCAATCTGCAGAAGGACCTATCTAAAGAAGTCCTAAAGGGGGAGAAATCCATGATAAAGGCCTGTGGTGAGCATGCCATATGGACCTCTAATTCAATCAGGGAAGAAATGAACATTCCACCTATCTATTATGCTGAGCCTACTGAAATACCTATTGTTGTACCTGCTACTATACATACTGCTGCTATACCTACTGCTGCTGCACAAGGCAAATGGAAGGAGATTGCTGATGAGGATGAGATAAAGCTAAGAAAGAAAAGATATAGGGAGGAAATGGAAAAGAAATGGGATTATGAGCAGTGGAGCGCCAAATCAAGGGAAATTATTATCTACATGGGAACATATCAAATCAAAGAAAACAGAAAGGCCCAAATTGTATAGCACCCATGAGTGGACCAAGTATGAAAATCAAGAAGAAATAAGAAGAATCCTTAAAAGAGACAAGATGACAGGAAAGATTTTAGCAGATGCAGAAGAACCATTGAGATATCATCCAAAGCCTTATGGCTATTTCACCAGACAGTCTGATAAGAAAAAGGAAGCTGATGCTAAGAAAGCAAGAGGTGGAATAGTCATAAGGGAACACTGAAGCATAGTTGGCTTTCATTTCATGGGCATATGTAGAAATGCGTTAAAATTTAAAACATCTCCACTCTTATGAATTTATAATATGCTAATGATATTCCTTGTGTTGTGCACTATATTGTTCTGAATAGTTTCCATTCTCTGCTCTTATTGTCTGTTAATTTTCATTATTGTGCTTTATCATTGACTGTGTTATGACTTCTTCAAATATGTGGAGATTGTTGGGAACACTGCCTACAATGTTCTAGATTTGGAGAAGTCCATAAGTCAATGATAAGTATATTTTGTATTTGATATCTATCTGATGTGACATGAGCAGGTTGGAACATCATATATCTTATATACAATGTTTGGATATCAAACACCAAATGTCTAAGTTAAATATCATCGTGTATATGACACTCACACGATGATATCATTTTGATCACACACATAAGGCAACAAAATAAGTCAATCAACAATTGACTTGATAATAAGAAGAACACGACGACATCATCATGTTAACAAGGCCCACACTATGATATTGTTGTGAGGACTCAATGAAAGTCATCTAAGGTATATATCATCTTGACAACAAGCTCCACATGACTATATCGTTGTGAGGACTCAAGGAAAGGCAGCTAAGGCATTTATCATCATGACAACAAGCTTCACGCAACGATATCGCTGGGAAAGCTCAAGGAAGAATTACTAAGTCATTTATCGTCATGACAACAAGGTGCACACAATGATATCATTGTAAAAACTAAAGAAAGACTTGCTAAGTCATTTATCGTCGTGCCAACAATCCTCACACGTCGATTTTGTCTTGTCAAGCTAAGAAGGCGATATTTCAAATTGACGAAGTCGACAAAGGCAGATGTCAAATCAATCACTTCTGAATAGTGCTCTGATGAGTAATTTATATACTCATCTTTTAGTATAGTTTTAATATATTTTTAATATGAAATGATATAAATTATATGAATTATATCATATAAATCATTCCCTTTTTTATTTCATGAACTAACTTAAGTTTTTTTATGTGTTTTTCAGGTTTTCTGGGCACTCTGAGCAAGATTGTCAAGTACACGCCCAAGGTCACGGGCGTGACCAAGGGGCGTGTAACCCATGAGGTGTTCCAGACCTGTTTCTGCCACCCCGGGGTCATTCCATGGAAATTCGCCAAGTACATGCCCCCAGGTCACGAGCGTGACTAGGGGGCGTGACCCCATGTCACGGCCGTGACCCGTCACTAACATCCAGATAAGCCTGCCACATCAATTAAAATTACACGCCTCAGGTCATGGGCGTGACCATGGGGAGTGTCATCTAGTACACGGGCGTGACTCATCCCGCTCCACTTCCCGCCGAAAGTTTCCCGCCAGCAACCAGTTTTAAAGTTACACGCCCCTAAGTCACGGGCGTGACCTAGGGGCGTGACACACACATAACGCCCGCAATTATTCTAGAAGGCGCCCTCTCCGCTGCTGCTTTGATCAGACCCCTTACACGCCCCTTGGTCACGGGCGTGACCAAGGGCGTGTAACACCAAAATTTCAGCTATTTAAAGGGAGCTTCTCCAGATGATCAAGGATGAATTTTGGGAGTTCAAATCTCCTTTTCTTGTTTTATTTTCGTGTTTTTAGCATTTCTAGTAGTTCTTGTACTCCTTTCTTTCTTGCAATTGTTCTTTGAATTTAATAGTTTTAATTTCCATTTTAATAGCTTGTAATTCTCTTCCTTGCAATTTTAATAAAATTAGTTCTCTCTTCTTATTATTATATTCTATTTTTCATCATGAACTCTTTTACTTTTATTGATTCTACCATCTCCATGAGTAGCTAATTTTCTATTAGTACTCGATCGAGATGATCCAAGGAATAATATAAGTCATGAAATAAATTAGAGTTGTTCTTTCTCTGTTCTAAATGCTTAAGATTTATCCTTGCTTTTAAGATAACGAGATTATATTTTTGATATATAACTCTTGTTCTTGTTTTCATACTTTAGTTAGCCGAGAGGCTCGTAATGAGAATCGATCACTCAAGGATAAAAAAGAGTAGAATGCAACCCTCGAGAGAGGATGACGCTACCTTTCCGGATTGGAGTAAAAGCCAATAGCAGGATTCACCCCGTAAAGCAAGTATTAGGTTATCGATTATAGAATGAAAATTTAGTTGATATTTCCTAATCTTAGTTGTGCGTATGCGTTCATAATTCGGGAATCCCCACGGTCAAAGCTATTTTATTAAGAGAATGCAATTTTGTTTTTTCTTCTTATTTTTATCTCCGAGGTGATTCAAAGATCGAGTGCTAATTGCTCTTGTTATTGTTTTAATCATTATTTTAATTTCTCTTCTGCAAAACCAATCAAAGTTCTATTGATAAAATAATAGAGATTTTCCAAAGTAAGAGTACTCAACCGCCCCGAGTCTAATACGACCTTGGTTTCTATAACCTATACTACCTTCGTTACGGTACACTTGTCGTTATCATTTGCAGGCATAGTTTTGCGCATCATGCTCTGACAACAATATTCTAAGGTTTTGACTATTTGATGGCTCAAAGATATAAAAGCATAATAGAGGGATAGCAAACCCTAACTTCTGGGAATATCTTGTGCCATAGTATTCTTTGAAAAGCTTGTCGACTGCAGAGCAATAAAATAGTAAAAAGCAAGCCTTTTCAAAGAAAGAAGAAGAAGAATAACAAGAAAAGCCAAGCTTCAACAAGAAAGCTCTCACTCTTGAGAGCAAGAGGACTTCTTCATACAAGAAATCTCAGCACTGATCCTAGTAAGAAGGCTCATCTATTGAAGATCCAGTGTTGCTGCTAAAAAGAAGACTTTCTTTCCAGAAAGATCTAATAAGACTCAAGCTGCTTAAATCTATATCTTTCATAGTCCAAACTTGTAAAACATTATTCTAATCTCTTATTGTAGGATCTCCTTGAGATCTGAGGTAGGGTTGTGCTGTCAGCCTAAGTGTAGGGCCGGTAAGAAGGCCTGAGTGTAGGACTTTACTGAAAGTCCGAGTCAGGGTCTTATGAAGACCTGAGGTAGGATTTCTGAGGAAATCTGAGTTGTAGGATCCTTGCTGGGGATCTGAAATGTAAGAGTGCTGTCACTCTGAGGTAGGGTTGCTGCTGGTACCTGAGGTAGGATTCTAGGAGGGAATATGAGGTAGGGTACTTGTTGGGTTCTTGAGTTGTAAGATCTGATTGATCTGAGTTTTTGGAGGAGTTGGCCGAGTCTAGTAGACTTCTGGATATGTGAAGGTAGGTAGTGTAGTACCCACATTGGGGAACCACTATAAATCTTTGTGTATTTTCTGTGGTGTGGTTTGTTTGTGTTCATTCAAGCTAAATTAGTCTTCAATCTCAAAAAGACTAAAATATTTTATAACACCAATTCACCCCCTCTAGGTGATTAGACAACACCCTAGACTTTCAGCCCCCACTATCATTTTCCTCCCATTTGTGCAAGAGTTCCATGACAAAAAGAAAATCGAGAAAGTTAATGATCCTCTCTTCCTGATTTTAGAATTACGCTTTGCTTTCTTCTAAACAATTTTTGTGAATTTGGTACACCTCTCTAATTAGAGGATTTGGGATGACCACGGTTCTTTGTGAACCACCAGAGCATGATATTGCGACCCAAAATGCTTGCATTAGATGCCCAGGTTTGATTTCTGGATAGACGCTGTGTGCAAAGCCTAATCATGGCCAGTGGCCTGATTTGGTGGTGGATGATTTGACATTTACATTTGGTCTTTTCGTAGGTGAGAATGCGTCCATAGATAGTTATAATGCCTAATTTCGTGGGGGTTGACCATGTGGAGGTTAGGGTGTGGAGTGTTGGGTCCAGCGTTCCTTCACTTGACCCGTGATGCTTTGCTACTTCATTAAGGAAAAAAGTAGCACCCTTTCCACAAGGCCGGGCTTTTGGAATAGTTGGGTAAATGCTCTATCCTACTAGTGGTATCAGAGGAGGTCACGAGTTCGAGACCGGGGGGGGGGGGGGGGGGTGCTATAAAATCTCAAAATTGGTCTTTACCTATATGGGTCTCGCGGGCTACGCGGTCGTAGCCATATGGCAACCCTACCTCTAAGCCATGTGGTGCGCCACCTCTGAGCCATGTGGGGCCCACCTTTGAGCTCACGGGTCATGCTGGATGCTGGGGGGGGGATTGTTGGGTCCAACATTCCATCACTTGACCCGTGGTGCTTTGCTACTTCCTTATAGGAAAAGAGTAGCGCCCTTTCCACAAGTTCGGGCTTTTGGAATAGTTGGGTAAGCGCTCTATCCTACATGGAGATTGAAAGACCCCCTCTATGGAATTAGACACGACCGATAGGAGTACCATGCCTAGAGCAATCATCCTATGGTAGTGCGACACTCAGACTAACCTCTAACACATGGCACATACCCTGTAAGGCAAACATCATCACAT
This sequence comes from Dactylorhiza incarnata, assembly GCA_033032865.1. NCBI lineage: Eukaryota > Viridiplantae > Streptophyta > Magnoliopsida > Asparagales > Orchidaceae > Dactylorhiza > Dactylorhiza incarnata. Next base: position 888,689 of record JAWHQI010000500.1, on the reverse strand, counting down.
CACACCCTAATATAAGTGAAAGTAAAGATATCATCAAGTCGACTAGCATCACACATGACATAAAACATATAAAATGTCCTATACTACATAAGCATCAAAATTAATGGCTAACACATGCCCTACAACAAGTCTAAGGCTAAAGCATAATGTAAAGCCCTCACAACTCTCCTAATATCCTCTAGGGTGGTAATTAGAGTAGTAACTATAGGTACCACTACAATCGTCGCCTCAAAGTCAATAATGTCATGCAGGTTATGGCGCTGCTGTTGCCGCCGTGGTGGTGTCAACTAAAGGATTATTGAGAGACTAAATGGTTCCATTTCCTCTCCTCCAATGCATCCTAAATAACCAGAAGGGGAAGGAGGGAAATCTATAATAAGAGAGAGAGAGAGAGAGAGAGAGAGAGAGAGAGAGAGAGAGAGAACATATATATATATAAGAATGCTCATGCAAACTTATTTGATAGGAGTCCATGTATAATATAAAGAAAGAAAATAATTTATCATATAAAAGGGTCATACAAGCTTATATGATAAGGATCCATATGCATATAGTAATACAATGCAATATATGAGTATGAAACATGCAGATAAAGAACACGCAAGATCACATGACTACAATCAAACACTCTATGTCGACATATATAACCATCCAACTTGTTAGTGGGTAGAGAACCTCACGGGAATCATCCTTGTGGCCAAACGATAATATCGGATCAGAGACCTCCTCTTCTAGGTAAGTGACACACTATAAACCTAGGTCTGCAGAGTATGGATCCTGCATGAACAATGTCGAAGTAATAAACACGAGCTCAACAGTAAATGTGTAACACCCCACCCGTTGCACAGTATATAACAGTAGGTCCGGCCGGGACCCCACGCCATATAAGGTGAACAAGCAAGAGGGTTACGTATTCAGTTACCCAACCAACAACATCTCAGAGGTTACGCGGAAGCGGAAGCATAAATTAATTAAATCTTGAACTAGAGAATATGTCCACAACACAAAATAGGAATGACTGATATATATATATATATCAACACGTAAAACATCGTCACGCAGGCCGACAATACATGAAGTAAAAGCACTCAAAACACTTGGGCCTTTAAGGGCCAGCAAAGCGCAGCAGCTGCGGTTCCAACCCGCTATTTCTCGCTCATCTTGCTAGGACCTGTAAAGCACAAACCACCAAGCAGTGGGAAAAACAGGTAACCGGTCAGCTTTAGCTGACTAAGATTATAACGACCCCACCCCATGTCCGGGGCGGTGGTACTCCTTCCCTGCAAACAAGCAATACCAACATATATTTCATAGGTGCGTCTACGCACCACATACATACTATCACCACATACGTCGACTCAAGGCCACACGTATCGTGCTCTCAAGGCACACTCCATCCACAAGTCCTTTTTCAACTTGGATGGTCATTTGAGCTAGGTCATACACACGAAGTTCCGGCTAGGCTAAACACATGAAGTTCCAGCTAGGTCGTCCACACGAAGTTCCGACACTCCTCCATAGGATGGCGTACCGAGGGCTCCCCTCGCACCGAACACTATGGACGATTTTAGATTCATCTATTCCCGGCTCAATCATCGCAGCACGATGCCGATAACTTTCACCTCAGCCCGATCACATAGACAACCTCCTCCGGGTCATCATCAGCGCACGCTACGTGATATCATATCACTGGCACTAGCGCCGACGCTAGCACTAGCGCTGACGCTAGCTAACAGAATGCAGTTCTGCCAGCTCTTTCGGGTATTTCGTGAAGGTAACCTCCAGGACTACCTATAATACATCACAACACCCAGAACCTGAAAACAAGCATACATACTCGAAGTCTTCTTTGGAGTGCAATATAGCAGTATCAACATCACCAATCCAGACCAACCTGTCCAGATGGGCTTCAAACAACATGTCTATGCCCGTACAACGATCCGGACTCTATATGCAATTTTTTACGGGAATAATCCATATCGACCTGTCGGAAGAAACCTATCCACTAATTAGTGGAAATCTTCCTGCTATTATGCAAATCAAAGGACTAGCATGTCCATAGAGTAAGGAGGAGAATCGTTACCCTTGATGCTCATTTCGGTGCGGTCGGACCAGGATTCCTCTCCACGGATTCGAAGACGGCACAAGCACGCAAGAGATCTTCTACCTCGGACTTGGCTAGCCAAACGGACCCTTCCTCTGCTTCCTTGCCCTTGGAGAGAGATGATCAAAGAGAATTTAAGGGAAAACCACAGATTTGATGGCTTTATATATAAAACCGCTACCGCCGGCGCTACCTACTACCGCAGGAGCTAGCCCAAAGGCGGTACAACCGCCGCTTAAGGAATTCATCGAGAACGCTACCGCTAGCGCTAGCGCCTGCGCTATCTCTAGACGAGTTGACTTCATGCGCACTCAACATGATTCGTCAGAATACATTCGTTTGGACATAAAGTCGTCGAGAGAGCTACGCCGGTGCTAGCACTCGACGATTCGTCTTGATGTTTTGACGATTCGCACATGTCCTTTCGTCGACACGCAACCATTTTGATGATAAGAGCTATCGTCGACGCTAGCCCTAGCGCTAGCTCTTTAGCTTAAAACTTCGTGAACTCTTTGCACCTGAACACTAGGGGTCTTAAAATCCCCCTCCCCTTAAGAAGAATTTCATCCCGAAATTCTAACGGTGCAAAAACTACAAAGATGCAAAAGTTAACTTTGTACCTCAACAAAATAACTCAGGGAACTCCTCAAGCATGGTCTGCTATCGCTCTTACGAATGCTCCTCACGCCCGCAATTGTCCCAGTAGAATTTGACCATTCTTATCGATTTGTTCCGAAATTACTTGATTTCAGTGTCTTCAATCTGAATGGGCTTCGCCCTTGTTGCTAGCCCACTTTCGATCGGCACTTGAACATTATCCACAAACATTTGAGTAGGCTCTTGCACAGCCTTCCTCAACACAAAGATGTGAAATACATCATGCACACTGCTCAACTCTATCGAAAGAGCGAGCCGATAGGCAGCCTCACCAACACATTCCAGTTTCTCAAACGGTCCAAGGTATCTGGGACTCAGCTTCTTTAAGCATCGAATCCTTGACACACCCTTGAAAGGTTTTACTTTAAGATAAACCCAGTCACCCACATCGAACTCGACGTTCCTGTGTCTGGCATTATTGTACTTCGCTTGCCTATCTTGTGCAATCAACAACCTCTCTCGGATTGTCTAAATAGTTGAAAAAGCATCTTTGACTTCCGTTCGCTTAAACATCTTAGTCTCGCCCGTCTCCGCCCAAGCCAAAGGTGTACGACACTTTTTACCATAAAGGGCTTCAAAGGGCGCCATTTGTAAGCTTTTTTGATAGCTGTTGTTATAAGCGAACTCGATCATAAAGAGATGTTCTTCCCACCTCTTGCCGAAATCCAAGGCGCATATTCGGAGCATATCCTCTAAAGTCATGTTGGTCCGTTCAGTCTACCCATCTTTTTGAGGATGGAATGCAGTGCTAAACTTCAGTTTGGTACCCAACAGTTGGTGGATTAGCCTCCAATCATTTGAAGTAAAGCGCTCATCTCGGTCACTTACGATGCTAGGGGCAAACTGTGTAATCATACTATGCTATCAACATCTAACTTTGCTAACTTTTCCACTGAATTGTCTCGCCGGTTTGGAATGAAGTGTGCGACTTTCATCAACCGGTCCACAATCACCCAAATGGCATCGTTCCCGGACTGCGATCTCGGCAAACCATGCATGAAATCCATAGATATGTCATCAAACTTCCATTCCAGAATCGGTAACGACTTAAAGGAACCACCAGGTTTTTGGCATTCAGCTACGTATAAGTCGATGTATTTCTTTAAACCCAGCCACCAGAATAATTTCTTCAAGTCTTGGTACATTTTTGTGCTCCTCGGGTGGATTGAGTACTTGATAAAATGTGCCTCGTACATCAACTCCTCCCGCAATTTACCAACATTGGGGATGCACAGATGACTATCTTTCCATAAAAGATCGTCTGCAATGGAGAACTCGGTATTAGACTCATCCATGGTCTCTACCACATACCGTTTCATACTTTCATCAAGGTCCAATGCCAATCAGATTCTGTCCGAGGGGTCACACTGTACCTCTGTCCAGTTCAAACATGTTGTGGCACTGGTTCTCTTGTCAACGCAAATGATGTCTAAGGCCTCCAAGTCCCTGGTTAGACGCTCATCGTGCATCAGAATCTAGTTTGCTTGTGCAGAAGCCCTCCGACTCAAAGCATCAGCGACAACATTCCCCTTCCCGGGAGTGTAGTGAATCTTGAAAGTGTAGTCCCCCAGGTACTCCATCCACCTTCGCTGTCGCATATTCAGCTCCTTCTGATCTATTAAGTATTTCAGGCTCTTATGGTCCGTAAAGATGTCGATCTTCACGCCATATAGATAATGCCGCCAAAGCTTAAGAGCGAATATCACGACCGCTAGCTCCAAGTCATGGACCGGATAATTCCTCTCATGCACTTTCAGTTGGAGAGAGCCATAAGCGATAACCTGACCATGCTGAAGAAGAACGCAGCCTAAGCCTCTCCCTGATGCATCACTGTAGATTTCAAAGCATTTTGTACCACATGGTGAAAATAAAATTGGTGTTGTGGTAAGATGACTCTTCATCTCTTCAAAAGCTCACGCGCACTCTGGAGACCAAATGAACTTCTGATCTTTCCTAGTCAATGTCGTGAGAGGCAGAGCTATCCTCGAGAAGTTCTCTACGAAGCGCCTATAATATCCGACAAGTCCTAAGAAACTTCGGACTTTCAGCACGGTAGACAACACATGCCACTCCCGTATCGCAACTATCTTCGTAGGATCCACTGCAATGCCCTCTCCACTTACCACATAACCTAGGAATCCCACATAGGACAGTCAAAACTCACACTTAGAGAACTTGGCATACAACTGACTGCGCCTCAGGGTATCCAATACAATACGCAAATGAATCGTATGTTCTTCTTTCGACTGAGAGTATACCAAAATATCATCTATAAAGACAATAACAAAATGGTCTAGGCACTCTCGAAATGTTCGGTTCATCAGACCCATGAATACCGATGGTGCATTAATCAAGCCAAACGGCATCACTGTGAACTCAAAGTGCCCATAACGGGTACTAAACGCCATCTTGGGAATGTCATATTCCCTAATCCGCAACTGGTAGTAGGCAGATTTCAAATCCAACTTTGAGTACACAGTCGATCCAACGAGCTAATCGAACAGTCATCGATTCGCGGAATCGAATACTTATTCTTTTCTGTCAGCTTGTTCAGTTTGCGGTATTCTATACATAGATGCAGGCTTCCGTCCTTCTTCACAAAAAGGACCGGTGTACTCCAAGGGGATGAGCTTGGACGTATATAGCCTTGCTCCAGCACCTCCTGCAACTGAACTTTCAATTCTGACATCTCCTTTGGCGCAATTCGGTATGGTGAGCGTGCCACAGGTTTGGCACCTGGCAATAGCTCAATAGCGAAGTCAATCTCTCGCTGAGGTGGAGCACCAGGAAGATATTTTGGGAAAACATCTGCATACTACGATACAATGGGAATGCCACACAAACTGGGATTTGGCTTAGAAGTCTCCAACAGCGTGAACAACAACTCTGCGCCTTTTCGAACCGCCTTGACTACTTGGAAAGCAGATATCACCATCTTGCTCGATCCTCGCAAACCGATAAACGTAGTCTCAAGTTCAGTATTTTGCCCTAGTTTGACCTCCTTCAAATTGCAATCAATGCATGCACATTGCTGCGAAAGCCAATCAATGCCAAATATTACATCAAACATGGATATCGATAGCATTGATGCTTCCAAGTCAAACTCCTGACTTCCTATCCGCACCTGAACATAACAAACTCTGTCTGCATGCATTCGACACTCATTTGGCAGCATGACATCCAATCTGACCTTTGCCATGAACGAAGGCACACCAATACGCAGTATGAAGTCCTCAGACAGAAAGGAGTGGGATACTCCAGTTTCATATAAAGCTCTCGCCGGACAGTTCCGAATTAGGACAAAGCCTAATGCACACAGGGTATACAAGCAATCGCACACAAGTTATAAAATACATATAGCAATAAATGATATATACTAAATCATACCTGTCATGACATCACATTGCTTAATGGCCTCTTGCTGGCCAAGATTATATACCCGCAGTTGAGCTGGAGTGTAGTGGGATGCAGATGACTCCGCTGCTTTCCCTTTCTTCACCGCATAAGCCGCAACTGCCTTTTTGCCGCATGATAGTCCCGAGCAAAGTGGCCCACCTTGCCACAATTATAACATGTGACTGAACCTCGTCTAGTAGTTGCTCCTGAAGCAGAAGAGGAAGCCGGTTCTGAAAACCTGGACCTCTTTCTAAATCGTCAGGACCCAAACTTTACAGAGCTTGGTACTTTAAACTCTGTCGTTGCCACCGCCCGGTCCTTGTTAACTTGGACCCTCTTCATATCCTTCTCAAGGGATCTGACAGTATTCACCAATGTCAGAAAGCCTTGCATCATCATGCCTGACAGAAGCAGCCGCAAATCATCGCGCAGACCTTCATAAAACCGGTTGGTCTTTCGCTTTTCATCATCAAAGGAATAGCCCGTATACCTTCCAAGTCGCGTAAACTCATGGAGGTATTCATCCACCATCCTATCCCCTTGAGTTAACCTTTGAAATTGGTTCTCCATTTCGATGCGTTGAATTGAAGGGAGATACCTTGCCAAAAACACTCTCGAGAACTCTTCCATCGAGATGTCTGTCAGTTGCCTGTCGGCATACTGATGCCTTTCCAAACGTTCCCACCACAGCCTAGCCTCTCCAATCAACAGATAGGTCGCTAGGGTTACCTTCTACCTTTCCTCCGTCTCTGTATCCATTAGGGTTCTCTTCACCCGAGACAACCAATCCTCAGCTTGAGTTGGCGTTCCTACCCCTTCAAACGTAGGAGGGTGGAAACTTAGAAATTGTTGCAAGTGATGGTTTATCGCTTGTGTCGGCTCAACCGGTATTGTGGGTACTGGTCTTTCCACAATAGGCTTAATTGCGGCAACCGGTACCAGGCCACCCCAAGGGAAGGAGGTTGTACAGGCCTTCCTGGTTGCTCATTGATCATTGCAAACACCGCTCCAGCAATCAATCGTATTGTTTCAGCTGAAGGAGAAGGCTTAGGCATCTCAGCAGATGCACTACTCTCAGAAGCATGTCGGGGTTGGGACTGCCCCGCACTACTTCTAGTCACCTATAATCATGTAGGACACAAATTAGTGACTAAACACACAACAAAATAACAAGCAAGGAACACGCAGGTTCCACAATCATGCAAAAACATATATATAATACATTCCTAAGTGGACATTCTGGTTATTTAAATGAGTTAAACAGTGACGCACACACGTGCTCACCACCCCTTAAAGGAATTCGACCACGAATTCACATGGAAGGGAACGAGCCCTGTAGCTGATACTAAATTGTAACACCCTACCCATTGCACAGTATATAACAGTAGGTTCGGCCGGGACCTTGCACCATATAAGGTGAACAAGTAAGAGGGTTACGTATTCACTTACCCAACCAACAACATCTCAGAGGTTACGCGGAAGCGGAAGCATAAATTAATTAAATCTTGAACCAGAGAATATGTCCACAACACAGAATATGAATGACTGATTTATATATATATAAAGAGTTTGAAACTACGAACATACATCACATAAGTGTTTTTATGTTTACATGATTTCCAAACATCGACACGCAGGCCGGCAATACATAAAGTAAAAGCACTCAAATCACTTGGGCCTTTGAGGGCCAGCAAAGCTCAACAGTTGGGGTTCCAACCCGCTATTTCCTGCTTGCCTCGCCAAGACCTGTAAAGCACAAACCACCAAGCAGTGAGAAAAATAGGTAACCTGTAAGCTTTAGCTGACCAAGATTATAACGACCCCACCCCATGTCCGGAGCGGTGGTACTCCTTCCCTGCAAATAAGCAATAACAACATATATTTCACAGGTGCGTCTACGCACCATATACATACTATCACCACATACGTCGACTTAAGGCAACGCGTATCGTGCTCTCAAGGCACACTCCATCCATAAGTCCTTTTTCAACTTGGATGGTCATTTGAGCTAGGTCATACACAGAAGTTCCAACACTCTTCCATAGGACGACATACCAAGGGGCCCCTCGCACCGAACACTATGGACGGTTTAATATCCAGCTATTCTCGGCTCAATCATCGCAGCATGCTGTGGGTAAACTTTCACCTCAGTCCGATCACATAGACGACCTCCTTTGGGTCATCATCACAACACACCACGTGATATCATATCACTGGTACTAGCGTCGACACTAGTACTAGCGCTGGAGCTAGCTAACATAACACAGTTTTGCCAGCTCTTTCAGGTATTTCCTGAAGGTAACCTCTAGGACTCTCTGCAGCACATCACATCACCTAGAACCCGAAAACAAGCATACATACTCCGAGTCTTCTCCAAAGCGCAATATAGTAGTATCAACATCACCAATCCAGACCAACCTGTCCAGATGGGATTCACACGACATGCCTATGTCCGTACAGTGATCTGAACTCTATATGCAATTTTCTACGGGGATAATCCATATCGACCCATCAGAAGAAATCAATCCACTAATTAGTGGAAATCTTCCTGCTACTATGCAAATCAAATGACTAGCATGTTCAGAGAGTAAGGAGGAGAATCTTTACCCTTGATGCTCATTTCGGTGCCATCGGACCAGGATTCCTCTCCATGGATTCAAAGATGGCACAAGCACGCAAAAGATCTTCTACCTCAAACTTGACTAGCCAAACAGACCCTTCCTCTGCTTCCTTGCCCTTGGAGAGAGAGGATCAAAGAGAACTTAAGGGAAAACCATGGATTTGATGGCTTTATATATAAAACCACTACTGCCGGCCCTACCTACTACCACAGACGCTAGACCAAAGGCGGTAAGACCTCAGCTTAAGGAATTCGTCGAGAACGCTACCGCTAGCGCTAGTGCTAGCGCCCCCGCTATCTCTCGACGAGTCGACTTCACACGCACTCAACACAATTCGTCGGGATACATTAATCGGGACATAAAGTCGTCGAGAGAGCTACCACCGACACTAGAACTACTGCTGATGCTAGCACTCGATGATTCGTCTTGATGTTTTCGACGATTCGCACAAGTCCTTTCGTCGACACGCAGCCATTTTGATGATAAGAGCTACCGCCGGCGCTAGAGCTAGCTCTTTATCTTAGAACTTCATGAACTCTTTGCACCTGAACACTGAGGGTCTTACAAAATGTTCCTCATCAAAGATAGCTAGAGGGGGCATCTACCAAGGACCTAACCCTAGTGAAATAACTAAAAGCTATGATCCTGACACCCAACTCCCTGTCAGTGTGTTTTGTTCAGACGAGCAAATCAGACTCGCCTCATAATTCAATACACACCATAACACATAATCCGAGGGTGGAAAATACCTCACAACCTCTCAAGGATAATGTGATCTACTGGGCCTCCAGTCGGTACAAAGCACGAGTCTTAGCTACACCTTCATCAAACACACCACAAGGACACTCCTACTACCACTTATCCTCTACCTGCAATTTCATATCGTTTTGAATGCTAAGAGTAGGTGTAGTGGAGTCACCCCTGAGAGTGGGTGCTATAATGATAGTGATTCCCCAAACACTATCCCTAAACAATGTGCTTCACTACCGGGCTACCGATTGGCTAGTGTCATGTTTGCCCGGAAGCCCGTGACTTCTCCTTTTCGGTCAGAATGGTCGGTCCCAGCGGTCTCAATTTTGGGAGACCGCCCAAACCGCCTGTCACCTCTCCGACAATTTTTCCTAAGGTACATGTGACCAGGTTCCAGCGAGATCGCCAGACCGCGTTGTCTGGTCTTTTCTTGTTTTTTGCTATTTGCACCCCCTGTAACCTCTCTTCTCTGCCTCGGTTCTCGTGCACCCTGGGCAGTCCATAATTTTTGGACCTGCCCATTTGGGCAGGCCCCCGCATCTATAAATAGAGGGGTAAGGGTACCAGAAAAGGGACTTTTGCTTCGAGACTCCAACTTGCAACCTGTGCATGCGGCCTCGAATTCTGTCACTTTTCTACCTCTCACCCTTACCTGCATTAAATCCCCTCCGGTAATCCTTTTTGAGATCAATCGAAGCAGTTTTTCTCTTAGAGATCTCTTCTATGGCATCCCTCGTCCCGAGTAACCTGCACTCCCCAATATTCCTCTATCTCTTTCTAGTGTGAGTTTTGGAGGTCCACTTTTTATGCCAACATAATGAATATGCGGCCTTCAGATCGGAGTGCCAATGCGAAACCAGCGAACAATCGAAATGTTAGACCGTGACCAGCCTAATCAGTTCGTCGGAAGTCTCCCCCCTCCTGACCGCATGAACTCCCTTGAAGCTCTTGAGCTTCGTTTCGAGCTCCGCCTCGAGCAGAATCGCCATGAGACCGCCCGTCAGTTGGATTCCATGAATTAGCTCCTCTCTCTGCGCATCAAGTTTTTGTCGTTTGCAAGCCGCCGGCCATCTCCACGCTGTCAAAGCAGCTTCCGGCCACCTCCTCCAAGATCATGAAGATGCAGTTTCGCCACCTCCAACGCTGCGGTAGCTCTCCATGTATGCAGGCCAACCACTTCAACAGCACCACCACCCTTGCATGAAGCTGCCAACTTCCAGCCCAAGCCTCCTCCATGTGAGCCCACGTCAGCAATCCACGCATGCGCGCCTCCTCGTCAGCGATCCAGCCCGGAACAATCACTGTCGCTGCTGCCGTTTCACTCCAACCTCCAGCCCAAGCTCCTCCATATGCGCCTCCTCCGCCGATGACGCCTCCAGCCTCCTACGCCGCGAGCCCTGCCGTTTCACGAAGATCCCACCACAATTATCGCCGTCAACCTTCGCCCAAGCCCTGTCCAGCCATCTATAAATTGCTTACCTCGGGAAGGAGGAGAGGATCATATTTTTATATATTTTTTTACTGAGTGTAGATTTATTAGTATTAGGTGGAGGAGTTTTGGAGGCATCCGCAGAAGAAAAGAAAAAAAAAGAATAGTTTTTTTATGAGATCTTTTGGGTTTAGAGAAAAAAAAAGAAATTTATTCTATTAAGGTATTATGTTTTTGTTAGACTCTAATTTAATCGTGTACTTTTCTTTCAATTTAGAATTTTCGTGTGTCCTCGCACTTTTATTTCCTGTAACCTCTCTTTCTACTTGCAATAAAATATTATTTTGATTATTTCTATTTCAATTTCTGTCACAATCTGCCTATCATCATTTTCTCCCTATTTCATCATGTCGTATAATAATGACTTCTCCATCTCCATGAGCGGCTAATTTCTATAGTTCTCGATCGCGATGATCCGAGGATGAGATAAGTTTTGTTATGATTTTTAGATTTGTTTTTTCTCTAATTGTTGAACGCGTACGATTTACCGTTGGTCAACTCATTGAGGCTATATCTTTTATATAGTTTTCATAATGGTTTTCGCTCTTTAGTTGGCCGAGAGGCTCGTAAGGCGAATCGATCACCCATCGGTAAAAGGAGTAGAACACAACCATCGAGAGAGGACTGCGTAACTCTTCCGGATTGAAGTAAAATTCAATAGTGAGGTCCACAACCTAAGGCAAGTCTTAGGCGATGCTATTTGAGAATGAAAGTCCGGTCGATACACCTAAGCTTAGTTGAACCTAAACCTCGAAAGAGGAGTGTTCATACTTTGGGAACCTCCACGGTCAAAGCCTCTTCAACAAGAGAATTGCATTTTATTCTCATTTCAATATTCTCTTTTTCCGAGATGATTCAAGATCGGGTGCTATCTTTTAAACCATCAAATTAATTCTATTAGTATTTCTAGTTTGTACTATTTGCAACCCATAACCCAATTTGTATTTGATAAGATAATAACGATTTTCAAAGTAGAATTACTCAACCACCCCGAGTCTAATACGACCTTGATTTTATAAACCTATACTACTTTCGATACGGTACAATTGCCGTTGTCGTTTGCAGTCATAGTTTTGCGCATCAAGTTTTTGGCGCCGTTGCCGGGGAATTCCTAAAAATTTGACCGAATACCTGAGCTTCAACATTCCTTCTCAGAAGTTTTCCTTTTTCTGGAGAATACCTTTGGTATTATCTTCCTTGCAGCAAATGTAAGAGATTCTTCATCTTGAGCAGCTTCTTCATTGATTTTATCTTCCTTGAGAAGCTCCCCTAGAGATTATGCATTCTCCTCAACATCCTGAGCAGCTTCCTGTGCAATTTTTGATACTTCATTTAAGGCTAGATCATCTTCAAGGATCCCCCCTGAGTTGATGGAAGCTCCCCCTGGATTACTGTAGGCAATACTTCAGCATTTTGTACTGGATTATCTTGAGGACTTGTATGAGGCTCCCCCTGAACATTTGCATCTGGACTTACTGTTTGGAATACAATAAGTTTATCAGGATTTTCAGCATCCTTATCCTTCTCTTGGTCATTCTTTTCTATAGTAGACCATTCCTCCTCCTGAATTTTCTCCCCCTTCTTAACTTGGCTGAGAAGAGAGGTTAAGAATTCTTTAGTGACCATGGAGGAGGACACAAATTCTTTGAGAGCCAGGAGAGACCCTCTTGAATCAAGTATTTCACTTTCCATCTGAGAGTACTTTTTATTAAACCTTATGGCTTGAGTGGCCATTATGTCAGCAAAGGTGTTGGAAGCCAACCCTACTGCCTTTGCAATTGCTTGCTCAATATCAATTGGGGGTGTAGAATGGAAGGTAGGGGCAGTTGGAGGTGTGGATAGGATTGCTGGATGAATTGGAGTGAAATTCTCATTCAGATCTGGAGCGTCTTGGTGAATAGGGGAGAGAGATTGATGGGTTTCTAGAGAGATATGGTATGATGGTGGTGGTGGAGGTGCAGATTGATTGTCTGGGAGTAGGGTGGATGATTGTTGCTGAGGCTGGAGATGAATTTGAGGTGCAGGATCTGTGGCAGGGATGGATGAGCTGGCTTGGTTGAATGGGGTTGGTTCAGCATCTGGAACACATCCTGTTGGGTTGCTGGATTGTCCTGAGGAGGAGAATTATCCCTTGGGGGATCTCGTAGATGTCTCTCTAAATCTTGAGGAGGTGGAGACGGAGGGGGTGAGAGTGCAGTTTGACCAGGCTTTAGAATTCACCTGGTCCATTTGGAGAATATTCCAATGTTCATTCTTTTCCCTGATGGAATTTGCACACCTTTGGATTTGCAGACCATGGGGTAATGATGAAACATTACCTGACTCAATATTCTCATATATTCATTCTCTTTATGAGAGTATTTGTGGGCAATCAGCTTAAGGAGGCACCTCCCCCAGTTTATTTTCTTGTTGAGGACTAGAAATCCCATAATCTGCAGCTGCTGCTTAGGAATAACATCATGTGCTGAGATTTTGCATAATAGTACCTTCCCCACAATATCTACCAAGAACCTATATTCTTCAGACACATCATTCTTCTTCAAATTTATTGCCTTCTCTTTGCTGAATTTCATAATCTGTAATGTCATGCTGGTCTCTTCTGCTAAAAGTTCATCAGAATCACTACCAGATGGTAGATCATATGTTTGAGTCAACATCTCCCTTGTGATGTTGATGACAGTTTCATATATTCTTCCATTTATGGAGCCATCATCCCCTTTGTGAAAGATGTCCTTTAACTCTGTCAATTCAATGTCCAAAATCTTACACCTTGTAGATATCAGTTTTGTCAGTCCAGCGGTTTGGAACAAGCCGAGGATGGCTTTGAAACTTTCTGCAGCAGCATTAAAGGAGTCAACATCCACATCAAAGCTAGAATTTATCTTTGGTGGAGCCATTGAATCAGATATACCTACAAAAAGAATACGAAAGAGAGAGAGAGAGAGAGAGAGACAAGAGCATGAAAGAACTGGAGAAGGGGAGAGCACAAGAGCAACGAGAAGAGAATTCGAAAGCGTAAGTAATTCGATGCTGAAGTTGCTTAGAAGAAGATGATTCATCGCAACTTAGGGTTTTATCTGAAGCATCGCCGAAAACATTAATAGACAACGCGCCAAAATGTGTCTAAGTCGCTTATAGAAGTGAAGCTGCGCGCGCTTGGCATGTTGACGTTGCGTCGATTAGAACTCGACGCATCTTCGAATTTGACGAGCAACTATTAATTCGACGTATCCGTCGTTATGAAATCGACGTAGCATCGAATGCTATTCGAATTGCCTGATTTAGACGACTCTTGAAGCTAGCGTCGAATAAAATTAGATGGTACGTTGAATTCTATTCGACGCAACTCTGAATGAATAGTTTTATTTACTTAGAAAGTTCTTGTTATTTTTCCCAGCAATGATTTTAATTGAAAATAGTATTTACACTATATTTTTATAAACTAAGGAAGATAATATGAAGATTTAAAGTAGAAATCACTCCCATGTTGGATTTGGGTCTTTATTAGACCATAGTTCTTCCTTCCCCTTCCATTATCTCCTAGGAGGGATCCTACCTACTTCTGCACACATAGCTCAAACATTAGAAGGAACCCAGGTTACCTTAGGCCCTTTGCTTTTACCATTGTAAGGTTCTATGAAAGAGTAGGAGGGCCTTTCATGATACCTGTTTTGGATGGCAGAAAATAGGTCTATTTAACCAATGTTTATTATCTTGATATTTGACATTTGCATACAATATACCTCAATATAGTAGATCTGTAGTGTGCCTAATAATTTTTCTTTTGGTTTTAGTTCTTTGATTGAGATCCATTGGTTTTCCTAAATTATTTTTCCCTGGAGTTTTCTTTTCATTAGTTGACTTCACTTTATTGAAAGTAGTGATTTTATCAGGATGATTATTGTTTATGGATTTTTCAACAAGATGTTTGCCGAGTATTCCTTGTTGATTATTAATATTCACCATATTGAATATTGTAACTTTATTAGGATGATCATATACCTCTTCACAAATTTCACTATTTTCAATTACTTGATTCTCACCAGATCCAACCAAAATTATTAGATTTTTCCAGGCTCCTAAACCAAGATGTGCTAGTGGATGGGTTTGCTCCTAAACCAAGATGTTTAAATCTCATGATGAGATTTTGTGTGATGTCTTTGAGTTTTTGACTCCTCCCATTGAGTGAGTCTTCAAAGGCTTTTGCCTTAGTAAGCTCTTCCTTTAGTTTTAGATTTTCAACATTTACTTCATTTATTTGTTTTCTTAACTCTCCTACCTCAATCCTGAGTTGATTATCATAGTGATGATTTTCATTTATCCTGTGACCTTTCAGTTCTTTAACTCTTTCCTAAGTATTTTTATTTGATTTTCTGCCTCTAATTGATCTTGGCAGAACTCTTTAAAGCAAGTTTTAAATTCATCTGAGGAGAAATCAAAATTATCAAAATATGGTACCTGACCTTCTTCATTATATGAGGAGGCCTCCAAAGCCATCAGACAGACTTCTTCAGCAATACTTTCTTGCTCACTTCCAGATGAGGAGCATGACTCAGATTCTGAGTCACACCAGGTTTCAGTTGGGAATATTCTTCCATTCTTCTGTCCCTTCATATCATCAGAACTCTCTTCAGCTATACTGATCACTGTGTCCCATATTTCTTTTGCAGACTGGCATTCAGTCACTTCCTGAAATATATCATCTGACAGAGTGGATAATAGTATATTCATAGCCTTAATCTCACAGGCTTCTGCATTCTTTTCAGCCCGTGTCCACTCATTCCTTGGGACAGCTTCCAGTGTTGAGGATCCACTGGTATCTTGTCTGACTAGAGATGGAGGACCTGAAATTATAACATCAATGATGTCTTCATCAATAGAGTTCATGTAAATTTTTATTCTGGCCTTCCAGAGTGCAAACATTTTTAGGTTATACACTGGTGGGCTTGATGATGCATAATCCTTAAAACACATTTTCTTTACAAAGTAGTTTTAATTAATTTCTAAAATAGATAAATGAGAGTTTGAGATCTTTTGATCAAGGTGTTAACCTTTTAATGATCAACCTAGCTTTGATACCAATTGAAAGTGCACAGTGTGCCTCTGAGAGTTCTCTAGAGGTGGGGGGGTGAATAAAGATTTAAAATATTTTCTATTCCTTTTATGCACACACAATAAAAATGCTAAGGTATAATGCAATCAACAAAAACCAAAGGCAGAATAAATGAAATAAAGTTTGCTGAAATAAACACAAAATAAGTAAATGGGATAGCACAGAAAATCTTAGAGCAAAGACGCATGAATTTTATAGAGGTTCCCCAATATGTGGGTAGTCCTCTATTCTACCTTCCTGGTAGGATTGCACAACCTGTGCCTGAGTCTTTTGATAAGGAGACTCTTAGAACCAATCCAGATATTTTGATAAGGAGATCTTGAACCACTGAGTCTTTTGATAAGGAGACTCTTAGAACCACTAAATCCTTCAGAAGAGGGATTAATAAAACTCTTTACAGGAAATAGTAAGAAGAAAATAAGAGGGAGAAGAAAAGAATTCTGTTCTCATTATTCTTCAGAAGCTCTGAAGCTTCTTCTGTATTTCTTTCACTGGATCTATAATGATGAACCATTGATTATGATAGTGATGATTTGCAAGGGTTATTTTGCTTGATCCTTTTCTCTCAGCACTTCTTGTATTCCAGCTGTTGTATGATGATGAAAAAACAGCTATGCGTATTCTTGTGCAGAGAGAGCACTTCTGTATAACTGTCTTTTAGGGTTTGAGGAGGAAGAGGATGAAGACCTTATTCGACAGACATAATAATGTAATTACTCTTCTTACTTTCTTCTCCTCTTTTTGCATACTTAGTCTGTATGATTGGGATTTCAAATCCTTTCTTCTTTTGGGTTGTCCTGAAAAGGAATTCACCTAATTTCCTTTCTTCTTTTGTTCTCGACCTGTCAATCCATTTTGAATACCTTCCAAAGATGATGTGTTGTGTCCTGGAAAGCTCCGTACCTTTCTTGGCAATAAACGAGCCGTTGGAGAACAGTCTCTAGCCTGGTGGTCCTTCTGAAAAGGTCTCAAAAGGACAGCTGAAAAAGCTTCCTTTTTCTGACTATATTCGACGCTGCGTCGACTTCATCAATCTTCATGTCGACGCACCTCTGAGTTCTTTTTGACGTAGCTTCCAATTCCTTCTTAGCTTTCGCTGAACTCAGATGTCGACGTTACGTCGATTCCTTATCGACGTGTCCGTCGAGTTGAATCCTTGGACTTGAGCTTCTATCTTCTTCATCAAATTGTAGTCAAAGTTGCGTCGACTTCTGAGATAGCTTCGACAAACTCTTCCTTCTGCGTCGAGTTCCTTTCAACATTGCGTCGACTTGACTTATACTTCAACAGACTGAATAAGTGGCTCTAACTTGTAGTTAGAGTTACGTCGATATCAAGTCAAAGTTGCATCGACTTTTATTCGACGCAAGTCTTAACTTAACTTATTTTGTAATTATCTTGACTTGGCCTTGACACTCTAAGGTGAGTGTGACATCCTAAGACATCTAATGACCAATTTACCCTTACTATACAATGTGGATAATATAACCTAATAAGTAAAATCACTTATAGTTAATTTATTAAGTTAAATCAAAATGAGTTTTTCCCAACATATGGGTCTCTGGAAAGGAAGAACCTTAATCAGAAAGGAAAGCTACAGGCTGAAATAGTGGGAAAGGCCATTCTCTGCAAGGTAGGGTCTCATGATAGGATATCCAAACAGATGTTTGACGTAATGACCAGGTTAATCCTAAGCAAAAGAATGAATTGGGCTCAGATCATTTCCAAAAGAATACAAGAGAGCTATCAAGTGCCCAATCTAGGAAGAATACTATCACTTTACCTGCAGCTGTCATATCCTGAAAACCTCAACCAAAAATTTGGAGTCAAAATCCATCACATGAGAAGAATGGATATCAAGGTACTGGAGAGGTGGGAAAAGGTCATAACAAGGTCTCCTAAGAAGCTGCAGGCTGAATTGAATGTTATGAGTGAAGAAGAATGTTCATCAGAAGACAGTGAGATCATCCGCAATCCACAATTGTTTGATTCTGAAGAGAATGTGGAGCAGAGGAATGCTGAGACTGAGGGGGAGCAGGACACTGAGCTCCCTGCTCAAGTGGAAGATGGCATCCACTGGCTCACTATGGATGAGGATGCTATCCATACTGGACTAGTAGTCCAAGAGGATCCAAGTGAAGCTCACCAGGAAGCTAATCAAGATGATCCTGCTGATGAGACTAGCAGAGACCTACCAATTGCTGAAAAGCCAAATGTGGCTGAGGATAAACCAAGACAAACACCTCCTAGAAGATCTCCATCCCCCATGTTTGAGGAGGCTGAATGGATGGACATCTTTCTCTCCAACTTACTGCAGAAGAAGGCTGAAGGACAATCTGAGAGGCCTAACTCTTCCACAGAGGCAAGACTAGAAAACTACTCACTGCTGCCTCAAATAAGGATGCTCTTGGAAGAGCAAATGCTCAAAATTGAGAGCTATGTTAACACTGTTGTCAATGAGATAAAAAGAGACCTATCTAATAAGACTGTAAGTTTAAAGGCTGACATGAAGAATCTGCAAGAAGACACTGCCAAGCAGTTAACAATTACTCATCAGGATATAACTGAAGTTCTGGAGAATCAAGGGATGATATGCAACAATATAGAGAAAGCCTACATAGCCACAAACAGGTGGATGAATAAACATGTACAACCCCATATTCGCCGAGTGTTTTTCCGATACCCAGGGGTCCTTTAGAGCATTGTGTGGTAGCATAGTCCCAGGAAGGAAGAGTAGGGGCAAAGGGGGAAAACGGTGGAGGCGGAGGCCTCCTGCTCACCCAGCTTGTGTAGGAGGCGAGCAAGAGGGGGGAGGCCTCCTCTCGCCCCCGCTCCCAAAAGAGGGGGGTGAGCTCCTCTCGCCACCGCTCCCTTAAGAGGGTGGCGATCTCCTCTCGCCCCCGCTCCCCAAAGAGGGGGGGGGGGGGGGGGGCGACCAGGGAGGGCGGCCAGCCCCCTGTCTCTCCCCAGTTCCCTTAGGGGCGAGCAGGGAGGGCGGCCAGCCCCCTGTCTCGCCCCAGCTCCCTTAGGGGGCTAGCAGGGAGGGCGGCCTGCCCCCTGTCTCGCCCCAGCTCCCTTGTGGGGCGAGCAGGGAGGGCAGCCAGCCCCCTGTCTCGCCCCAGTTCCCTTAGAGGGCGAGCAGGGAGGGCGTTCAGCCCCCTGTCTCGCCCGAGCTCCCTTACGGGGCGAGCAGGGAGGGTGGCTTGCCCCCTATCTCTCCCCAGCTCCCTTGGGGGGCGAGCAGGGAGGTCTGTCTGCCCCCTGTCTCGCCCCAGCTCCCTTAGGGGGCGAGCAGGGAGGGCGGCCAGCCCCTGTCTCGCCCCA
Source organism: Dactylorhiza incarnata (assembly GCA_033032865.1). Classification (NCBI taxonomy): domain Eukaryota; kingdom Viridiplantae; phylum Streptophyta; class Magnoliopsida; order Asparagales; family Orchidaceae; genus Dactylorhiza; species Dactylorhiza incarnata. Next base: position 869,235 of record JAWHQI010000500.1, on the reverse strand, counting down.
GCTCCCTTGGAGACGAGCAGGGAGGGCGGCTTGCCCCCTGTCTCGCCCCATCTCCATTGGGGGGCGAGCAAGGAGGGCGGCGAGCCCCCTGTCTTGCCCCAGTCCGCTTGGGGGGCGAGCAGGGAGGGTGGGAAGCCCCCTGTCTCGCCCCAGCTCCCTTGGAGGGCGGCCTACCCCCTGTCTCGCCCTAGCTCCCTTAGAAGGCGAGCAAGGAGGGCGGCCAACCCCCTGTCTCGCCCCAGCTCCCTTGGGGGGGGGGGGGGGTGAGCAGGGATGGCAGTCTGCCCCCTGTCTCACCCCAGCTCCCTAGGGTGGCTAGCAGGGAGGGAGGTCAGCCCCCTGTCTCGTCCCAGCTCCCTTGGGGGGCGAGCAGGGAGGGCGGCCAGCCCCCTGTCTCGCCCCATCTCCCTTGGGGGGCGAGCAGGGAGGGAGTCCTGCCCCCTATCTCTCCCCAGCTCCATTGGGGGGCGAGCAGGGAGGGCGGCCTGCCCCCTGTCTCGCCCCAGCTCCCTTGGGGGCCATCAGGGAGGGCGGCCTGCCCCCTGTCTCGCCCTAGCTCCCTTGGGGAGCGAGCAGGGAGGGCGGCCTGCCCCTGTCTCACCCCAGCTCCCTTAGGGCGCGAGCAGGGAGGGCGGCCTGCCCCCTGTCTCGCCCCAGCTCCCTTGAGGGGAGAGCAGGGAGGGCGGCCATCCCCCTGTCTCGCCCAGCCCCAAGAATAGGGGGCAGTCTGCATTTAGCACCGTTGAACAACGGGATTTGGCTATCCGCAGCCATTTCCGAGGGTATTTCGGTAATTTTAGGGACAGGTTTTGGCTACTTGTAGCCCAAGTTCAGGAATTCTATAAATAGGACAAGGGGGCACCCTTTGGAGGCAAGTTTGTTCTAGGCTAGCTCTCTCTCTCCTTTCCCTCCCCAAATCTCTCTAGTGGAGTGAGGAGAGCCTCCAGTGGTGCCCAAGCCCGGCATTGGCTTGGGAGGGGAAGCGCTCTAAAGATCTTCCGTGTATGTGGTGGGACCTCCTCGCCGAGCCCTTAGTCCAGTTCATAGTTCCAACACCTTCAACCTAGAGCTCTCCCTTGGGGGGAGTAAGAGTTGGCCACCCCTCAACTTGTTGGGGGCCCCGAACTCCACAGAGGCCGAGAAATCGGTTTCAACAAAACGTAAGACCAATCTCCATGAAAAATTAGATCAATACAATCAAGAAATGGATAATCATCTGCTGGAGACAAAGAATCATCTAGAAAAAGGAATTCACATGCTTAAAGATAAAATTCTGAATCTCTAGGGGAACATCTAGAGGAAAATATCAGAGAAGAAGTCATAAAGGGGGAGAGATCAATGATAAAGGCCAGTGGTGAGCATGCCATCTGGACCTCCAATACTATTAAGGAAGCAATGAATCTCCATCCCCTGAACTTTGATTGCCCTGGTGATCAACCTGATGATATTCCTACTGCTGCTGCTAATCAAAATAGGGGAAAGGAGATATTAGAGGAAGATAAGGTAAAGATGAGAAAGAAAAGATACAGAGAGGAAATTGAGAAGAAGGATGACTCTAAGAGGTGGAGCACCAAATCCAGAGCAATAATATTAAATGCATGGGAGCTCATGAAAGTAAACAAATCTGAAAGATACAAGTTGTACAGCTCCCAAGAGTGGTCTAAGTATGAAGATCAAGAAGAGGCAAGAAGAAGTCACAGAAGAGACAAGCAAGCAGGAAGAATTCCAGCAGATACTCCAGAACCACTCAAGTATCATTCCAAGCCATATGAGTACTTCACCAGTCAATCTGAGAAGAAACAAGAAGCTGCTGCCAAGAATGCAAGGAATGAAACAACTATAAGGGAACCAGAGACATAGATGTCTGACTCACCAAGGGCATATGTAGCAATGATAAAAATCTCAAAACATAAGTCAATATTTAGAATTTTTCATTGAAAGAATGTGTGTGTTAAACTGTCTCCAATCTGGAATGTCCCTATTATATGCTGATTTCTTTTAGATGTACCTTATCATTGAATGGGTTATGAATTCTTCAAATAGGGGGGAAATTGTTGGGAACAGTGTCATGTATTGTTCCTGATTTGAAGAAGTGCACAAATCAATGATAAGTACAATTTGTATTTAATAGTATGTTGAGTTTATGCTTGCTGAGATTAAGTCATATGTCCAGTACTTCTCTAATCTCACTAAGTCTAATATCGTCAAGAAGGACTGGAGATATTGTCGAATAAGCACGTATACATCGTCGAGATTATACTCAGAGTTAAGCAGAAGGATCATGTCAATTATCGTCGAGATAATATGGACATTCCGACGATATCGTTGTGACATCAAAGTACACAAGACAATATCGTCATAAGAATAAGAAGAATCGATCTAAGTCCAGTATCGTCATGTCAACCAGAATTACACAACAACATCACGGTAAAGTCTATGAAGAGCTGTCAAATATTTGTCTATGTCGACGACATCGTCGTAAAAGAAGCCTTGTCGTCGAAAAAGCTAAGGGAGAACTCTTGAACACAGCTTATGGAAGAAGAACTGCTTGTCGTCAGAATGATCAAGACAAGATCATCAAAATGACAGCATGATTTTGACGACATCGTCGATATGACAGTATGGTTTCGACGACATCGTCGATAGGACACTATGGTTTTGACGACATCATCGAGAAGATAGCTAGTTGACAACAAGATTATGATGACACATTTAAGATGACTTTATGTCGTCGTAAGTGCAAGTGCAGCTGTGATATCTTGTATCATCGAGATATCACTGTCTAAAGAAGATTGAAGAAGACTTGAAGATTTGTCCAAGTCCAAGATGGATCATCGTAATGGCAAGTTCTGTCGTCGATATGTTGCAAATATCATCGAGACAGATCAAGACATTTCAAATCGCGTTGTTTGCATTTAATGTCGCCGCGTGATGGTCCAATCAGCGTGTGTCATTAAAGAATGGGCCTCTGACACTTATAGTACATACTAGGAGACCGTTAGCCGGCTCCTCAGTCTTATAAAAGAGATAAGTGTCTGCCCTAATAAAAAAAAGCAAGAATCACAGAACATTCAAGCCGAATCAATAGAACAGTAAAGCTGCGAAAAGAAGGAACAAGAACCAGAGAATAAAACTTCCTCATCAAGCGTTCTCCAAGTTTAAGTCCAGCAACATCGGCTGATAAGTATTGTTCCAGAGTGAAGAAAGGATTGAAGAAGAATCTGTCTTGTCCAAGAAAAGATCAGAAGCATTCTCTTCAGATCCAAGAAGCCAATCTAGGTGATTTGACAACATCCATAACTTACAAGTGGTATCAGAGGAGGTTACAGGTTTAAAAACCCAGGGTCGTTTCTGGGGGGGGGGGGGGTGTTAGGAGGTACGATGTATGGCGCTATGGTCCAGTTGTTGCCTTTTGAAGTGTAAGTGGAGTCTGGGCAGTCTGCTTTTGGAGACCACAGAGTCCGCTCGGTTTGTGTGAGCTCGGTTTTGGCGGACTGCTATGGTTAGCCAAATTTGCCCAAGTATATTTCTGTTCTTGTAGAGACTGGGCAGTATGATACTTGACTAAGCAGAGACCGGGCGGTCTTCATGGGCTTGCTCTGGCAGACTCTCTTAGTTGGTCCGGTTTGCTCAAGTTGGTTATGTTCCTATTGTATTCGCGCGGTCTTGTTCTGGTGACCGTGCGCTCCAATAAGGAAGGTGACTGTATCCCTCTGAGGTGGTGATTACATCCGTCTGCTTGCCTATAAATAGAGGTGCAGGGGTCGTCATTCAAAAGCGAGAACTGTAAGAACTAAAGTTTGGATTGTTTGTGCCTGTCTCTTTTTTGAGGTCGCGCGGGTTGAAGTTTCTTGATCGATTTGTTGTGTTCGCAGGTTAGCGGCCAACGGTCTCCTGTAAGAAATCTTCTTATATTTCCAGCTTTGAATAACCAGTTTGCCAGCGGTCTCGTCTGGGCGATCTGTGTTTGTAGTTCTTGGACTGTTTGTAGCAAACTCTGTGATTAGTCGACCTTCAACGGTCAGGCAGTCTCGAGTTGAGGTCTGACAGCAGTGGGCAGTTCTTTCTCTTCTGTTCACGGGATACTTCTATAATTTAGTGACTGTGCGGTCTGGCGATCAAGAAGTGCAGACAGGGTGTTTTCTCAGCAGTTCAATAAGTGAGCAAGTTGTGCGGTCTGAGGTTGGCGGTTTGGCAGTTAGTAGGTCATCGATCTGTTCTATTTCGGGCGGTCTCAGGGTTGCCGTATGGTCTTGCTGTGCTCAAGCGGTCGGTGCGGTCTCAGTTTGTCTAGCTGCTAGATGCTTGTCTTGTTGCTTGTTCTTCTCATCTCAGTTTCCTTATAAATTATGTCTCGCCATGTATGCTTAACTTTGTAAAGAGATAGTCAATAAAAGATTTATTTGCCCTTCTATTGTCACTGGTTACTTAACTTGAAATTGATTGAAGTCTTCCACTGCATTGTCTTCGATCCATCAGAAATTTTTTAACATGGTATCAGAGCTAGGTTCCAAGCAGTGATCAGCCACAGAATCTTGCTTGTGTCTCTGAAGTTATTGTTAACCAGTGTGATAGCAATGGAAGGAGGAAACGCTAGAGGTCTTGGTATTGAGCTCCTTACGCATACTAACTTTAAAAAGTGGAAGTCTTGCATGGAGAGCTATCTTCTTGGAAAGGGTTTATGGGAGGTAGTCGGAGGAGATGCGAGACAAGCAGTGATAGCTGAGGAAGGGAATGCTGAGCAGGTAAAGGCTTGGAAGAGAACAAATGCAAAGTCAGAGTTCACTCTCAAGCATTCTATCATTCCGGAGCTATTTGATCACATTATTGGATGCCGATCTGCTGCTGAGATTTGGACAGCCTTGGATGGCTTGTTCAATAAAAAGAATATAGCTCGGCTACAATATCTTGAGAATGAGTTGGCGAAAGCAACTCAAGGTGATTTGTCTATTTCATCTTTCTTCTTGAAAATGAAGAACCTATGTGCAGATATATCAGCGTTGGACCCCGAAGAGCCTATTTCAGAAGCAAGGTTGAAGAGGCACATAATCCACAGCTTGTAGAGGGAGTATGTGGCATTTGTCACTTTTGTGAAGGGTTGGGCCAATAAATCATATTTGTTAGAGCTGGAAAACTTGCTTGCTTCGCAAGAGAGCTTGGCAAAGTAGATGGCTGGGATATCTGTCTCTGGGGGAGAAAGTGAGGTTCTCTATTCTGGAAAGAAGAAGAGATGTGACAAGAAGAAGAAGTCATCTGTTAGCGATGAACCTTCAACTTTATATAAGCAGGAGAGGAGCAATGCTCCTAAGCGTGATGGGAAGAAGAAGGAAGGGCCAAGGTGCTACAAGTGTAATCAGCTTGGTCATTTCAAAAGAGATTGCATAGTCAATCTTCAGCCAGGGCATGCTCCAGAAAAAGAAGAGGCTGATTCCAATGCTGGAGGTAAATGGAATGATGGAGCTTTCATGACGGGCACTTGTGTTCGGGCTTTGTCTTCTATCAACTATCAAGATGATTGGATTGTGGACCCTAGGTGTGGTCATCAACTCACCGGAGATGAGTCAAAGTTCTCTTCTTTGCAGGCATACTCAGGTAATGATGTTATCATTACTGATGATGATACTGTTTATACTGTTGAGAAGGAGGGTGTAGATTCTTTGAACGGTGATAGAGGTCCACTCACATTGAGAAGTTTTTATCATGTGTCGGGTATGAAGAAAACCCTCTTCTTAGTGACCAACGTTGTTGATGCTGGCTATCACGTTCTGTTTGGTCCAACAGAAGTGAAGTTTCTTCGGAATGTGTCAGCTGTGAAGGCAGACGTCACTCATGTAGGAAAATGGATGAAGGACTTGTTTGTGTTATCAACAAGTTCATATGTTGATAAGATGAGGACAAATGACAGCGTTACTATCTGGCATGAAAGACTTGGGCATGTTGGGATGGATAAGATGAAGGCTATGGCGGGAAGAGGCCTTGTGAGAGGTTTGCCTAGTCTGTCATCTTTTGGTGAAGGTCATGTTTGTACAGGTTGTCAATATGGTAAGGCTCATCGCCTTCCATTCGACAAATCACAAAGCAGATGCAAAGCACCATTGAAGTGTATTCATGGTGATCTGTTTGGACCTACCACAACTGTCAGTCTTGGAGGTAGAAGATATATGCTAGTCTTGATTGATGACTTCACTAGATATACTTGGGTATATTTTCTGAAGGAGAAGTCAGAAGCATTTGAAAAGTTTGTGGAGTTCAAGGAGCTAGTGGAGGGCCGACTTAACCTGTGGATCAAGAAGTTCAGAACTGACAATGGAGGATAGTTCACCTCAAATGCGTTCTTCAACTTTTGGAGAAAGTATGGCACCCGGAGAGAGCACTCTTGTGCTCACACTCCACAACAAAACAGAGTTGCAGAGCGGAAGATCCGTCATCTGACTGAGACCTGCAAGAGTTGGCTTCATGCCAAGAGCATTCCAAAGTCCTTCTGGGCAGAGGGAATGTGTTGTGCAACTTATGTCATCAATCGTATACCTCTAAGTCTCATCAACATGAAGACCCCCATGAGTTGATGTTCAAGGTAAAGCCTACTGTGGAACACCTTAGAGTGTTCGGATCAACCTGCTACGTGCATGCTTTAGATGCTCTTGGAACAAAGCTAGATGCCAAAGCAAGGAAGCTAGTGTTCATTGGTTATGATGACCGGAAGAAGGGCTGGTGTTGTTTATTGGGTGTCAACTTATCACCTAGAGGGGGGTGAATAGGTTTTTCAAATTATATTATCCCCTTTTTAGTGTTCTTGATTTCTGGTTAATAGATCTATACAGTAGAAAGCACAACACAGAAATGCACACAAAGATGTTTAGAGGTTCCTCAAGACTGGGTGTCTTGAGTAGTCCTCTTTCCCTCTGCGCCAACCTAGCAGTGTGCTAGGCTCGGCAAACTCCGCCAAAAACTTCAGGCCCTCAAGCCTTACACCACAGACCCGCAAGTCCTACAACCTAGGCCCACAAGCCCCTACTGCACCCGAGCCTGCAAGCTCGGCACTCTGGCCCTCAAGCCCTATACAACACAGACCCGCAAGTCCTGTGCCTATAGCCTAGGCCTCCAAGCCCCTACTGCGCCTGAGCCCTCAAGCTCGACAAGATCGGACTTGCAAGTCCACTGCCCTGGCCCTCAAGCCTCACAGCTCTCCAGCCCTCAAGCAAGACGGTGTCGGACCCGCAAGTCCACTGCCCTGACCCTCAAGCCTCAGATCTCTACAGCCCTCAAGCTAGACGAATAGGTCTACAAGACTTACAAGAAATTACAGTGAAAAAGACTGCTTCTTCTGTCAGATGAAGATCGACAACTTTAGCGTGATGGAGATCGGCTTCTTATGATTGAAGAAGATGTTTCTGATTTAGATCTTGAACACACAGTTCTTCTTCAATCCTCTCTTAGTCTGATCAGGAACGGCTTCTTTTCAGTCGATGGAGATGACTGATTCTTCAGAGAACACTTGATGCTTGTTCTCTACTTGATCTTCTTCTTCTCCGCTGAAAAAAAACTGTTCTATTGAAGTGTAGCGACGGAATTCTTTTTCGTTCTTTTTCTCTATTTTGAAGACCTCTTTTCTAGGGCATCACTGTTCCCTTTTATAGGACAGATGAGCCGCATAACGGTCACATGTGATGTCCTTTAATGTCAGACGCCCATTCCTTAAAAGCACACGCTGATTGGACAATTAAGCGGTGGCATTAAATGCTGACAGCGCATCCGCAACATTTGAATCTGTCTCGACGATATTTCCATTGTTACTATGACATGGATGATATCTCGATGACAGGACTTTATCGATGCTTTGAACTTGGTAGACTTTCAATTCTTCTTGCTTCTGCCTCTGATGCTGGTATCTCGACGATACGAGACATTCTGGCACTTCTGTATATACGACGATATGCTATCTCTGACCGTGTCGTCGTGATCACTTTATTCTTTCGACGACATGAGCGATATCATGTCGACAGACTCTGCTTTAGCTACGGCTTGCTGTCTGCTGACCTTCTTCAGTCTTCTCGACGTCACGCCTTCTTTACGACGATATAGGTTCTTCTCGACGACAAGGCTACTTTGTTGATGTCGACGATACTGCATCTTCTCGACGACATTCCTTCCTTTGATATCTTCATGTCTTCTCTTCGTTCGACGATCTTCATTCTGCGTTTGACGATCTTCATTATGCGTTCGACGAACTTCCTTCTGTGTTCGACGAACTTCCTTCTGTGTTCGACGAACAGCATTCTGCGTTCGACGATCTTCCTTCTGTGTTTGACGAACAACATTCTTCATTCGACGATCTTCCTTCTGTGTTCGACGAACAACATTCTGGGTTTGACGAACTCTTTCTTTTATGTTCGACGATCTTCCTTCTGAGTTCGACGAACAGCATTCTGCGTTCGACGATCTTCCTTCTGTGTTCGACGAACAGCATTCTGCGTTCAACGAACTCTTTCTTCTGTGTTCGACGATCTTCCTTCTGTTCTTCTCGATGATATAGTACTTAGTGAAATAACTAAAGTACTTGATATATTGTTGATCTCTGCAAGCATGAACTAGATGGAACATTAAATATAACTTGCACTTATCATTGAGTTGAGCACTTCTTCAAATCAGGAACATTGCTGGGCACTGTTCCCAACAATCTCCCCCTATTTGAAGAAGCCTTAACTTACCTCAATGATAAATGCCACTTATGAAAAGAAATTTCAGATGATAACATCACACATAAAGCAACGATCACATAAAATGGATTAAACGTTTTTCACAATAAATGCCAAGCATATAAATAGAATAGATGTTCATGAATAAACATTAGCATTCATTTGCCCCAGCAGAATAATTAAGATTTTAATTTGGTGTCCCATCAGCGTCTGCTGCTGCTTGCCCCTTTTGTTTTCTGCCTTTGCCTCTGATGGTAGTTGATGGGCAGGGGAATCTTCTTAGGAGAGGGAAGAGGACCTTATGGGAATGCTAGCTTGTGATTCTTCCTCCTCTCCAGCTGCTTCAGATATTTCTGCCACTCAGCTGACTGGTATGCCCTCAGATAGTCCTCCTAAGGATATCCAAACTGAATCCATGATTCAGTTATTATTTCTCTTGAGACACAACTCCACCTTCCTGATTGTGGATCCAGCTCAATTTCCCTCAGCCTCTTTTGCCGATACTGGCTGCTCTGAATTTTCTTCCTTTTCCTGGAGGTTGCTGATTCTCCGAATTCTATTCCATACTTAGCCGATTCAGTGCATGCAGAAGGATTGGCTGCCTTATATAGTGATGGGGGTTGCTTCATTGTCTGCTTTATTTGATTTGTTATCCACATCGCTTGATCTGAACTGACATTTATTATTTCATTCTCCCCCTTTAGGGCTTGTTCCATCACCCTTTCCTCAAGTCCTTCTCTGACTAGATTCAGCTTTTCATGCAGGTGTTGTTCAGTCACATCCAAATTGTTGTTTATTTCAAGTAGATGAGTATCTAAGGTATGAGCATTCTCATTGACCTTATTCAGAATTTGATTTCTGTTATTTGCAGCATCTGTCTCTATCTGCCCAAAACCATAGTATACATTGTTTGAGAATGTTTCTTGCTCTTTCAGGATTGTGTGGGTTTGATGTCCCACTTTGTTTATTTCCTCTCTCATCTTCTCTATGGCCGGGCTGCCAAAGTGTAGAAGTGAGCGTACTGAGTGCTGAGATGGAGTATATCTTTCTTCATTTCCTGGATCTCCCCCTACACCTCTTTTCTTAGATTTTCCACAGTCTTTACTATGAACTGTTCCAGTTGTTTGCGCTGAGCTGTCAGTAGAGCTGATATCATGTGGAAGAGAGATCCTGCCTGAGTCAAAGATGGCTCAGCAGTTTGTTCTTCTTGATCTCCTCCTCCCTGTGGAGCTGCTTCACTGACATTATCAGATGATTCTTCACTAATATGCATTGTAGCCTTAGCCTTCCCACTAGAAACTTCTGGCAGTGTCTCACTTGGAGCTATGAGCACAATCTTGCTTGCTACCATTAACTCTCGGCAGTCTGAGAGAGTAATGTCTTCCGTTGGCTCAGGCATAGCGCCTCTACCTTCTGGGATAGAGGGTTCATTCCCTTGTTCTTCTAGGGCAGAGTACCCAAGATGGGTCTCCCCCTCAACTTGAGCATCCTCCTGATGTGAGCCTCCAACTGAGAGCTCCTTATGAATCACTTCATCATCTTGGGCTGAGCCCCCGAATTGGGGCTCCCCCTCAACCGGTTCACTCCCCAAGTTGGGGTCTCTACTTTCTTCAGTAACCTCTATGGGAGCAGGTTCTGGTACTGTTTCTGGATAATCCCTTTGGGTGGAAGTCTCCCCCTCAGTTGTACCATGGATTTGTTGTTGGTGCTTCCATGGTGATCTGGAAGTGGTCAAATATCTAGTCTCACTGCCAACGTGATATGAGCCTATAGGGTCGCACATAAAATGTGCTTGGAGAAATTGGAGAAAGAATTGAGTTGATCTTGCTCATAATGGATGTGAGTAGAGGATCATTCTTTTGACTGTTTGGAATTAAGTTGAGAATGTCTCAACGGGAAATCGTTTAAAGTGTTTAAATGATTGGACTTATACTAGACAAATTTGGCTAAAGTGTTTAAACGAACTGGGTCAAATTCGGCTAATAAGTTTGGATGAATTCGGATAAAATGTTTAGACGATTTCGGCTAAGTCAAAATTTGGCTTAATGGTTTAATCGAATTTATATATCCAAATTAGTATAGTCGAATTCGTCTATAGGGTATAGGCGAATTTGTTTAAAGGGATTAGTCGAACTGGTTTTTATTTCATTCGTCGAACGCAGACATCTGCCGATTCGTCGAACGCAGATTGTTGCTGGTTCGTCGAATGCAAGTTGTTGCGGATTCGTCGAACGAAGTTTTTGCCGGTTCGTCGAACGCAGTTTTCTGCGGGTTCGTCGAACGCAGGTTTCTGCGGGTTCGTCGAACGCAAGTTGTTGCGGGTTCGTTGAACCCAGGTTTATATAAATCAGTTCGCGATTTAGGTTTTCCTGACGGCTGAGCTCTTACATTTTATGGAAGACGGAAACTTAGACCGCCCCCTTTTGCGATTTGTGAGAGCAGCGCCGGAATCGTTCCACTAGAGCTTTTCTCCTCTTCCGACAGTCGCCGCCTCTTCCTATAATTGAACCTAGCAGTTCGTGGAAGACGTTGAGGTCGCCCCTTCTCCGACCTAGTTCTTGTGTGACTAGAAGCTAGGGTTCTCCTTCTCTTGTGTGGACTTCTGTATAGGTGTGGACACAATTCTACACTTACTCCTCTGACGAGTAGTCGTTTGTTGACGGAGCAGATAGCAAGTGCAGAGCAAGGACTTGGAATAGGATTCCGAATCCTAGAAGATTTTTCTTGGAGCACCTTGGTTGAGTATTGACTCAATCACGCGAAGGTATATATTGTATTATGCTTTCTTCGATTTCTTGATTCATGGTTTTAGCAAGATCCATATGTCTCTTTGGGTTGTTCTTGATATATTCCGCTGCGCACATATGATGTGTATACCCTTAAGTAAAACCCAACAGTGGTATCAGAGCGAGGTTTTTTCTAATTCCATGTTTCAGAAATTGTTCCCTTCGCAGTAATCATCTGTCTCTATGATAGTTTGTGAAACTAAAGACTAGAGAGACATGCTTGTCTACTTCTTTAAGGGTGTTTGCTTTTGCTAGCATCCGGTACATGTAAATCCGAAGGTTTAGAAATGTTCTAAATACTCAGATTTAATCCATATCATCAAGTGTTGATGGTTTTGTGCATCTGGAATGTATCCGGATTATGCTTGGTCTGTTTGTGAATTGTGTGCACAATGATTAAATGTTAATCATGATTAAATGTTAATCACGATGAAATGTTCATCAATTGAAAGATAAAATCCCTTATCTAATATTAAGTATTCAGATGCCTTCCGGTGGATGACACTCTTCCTGCCTCGATCGATGAAGTGTGGGCTTGCCAAAGCAAGGTGCATTAATCTATCTTGGTAAGGGTGCGAGCGGATAATTGTGGTATCCCATTATCGACATTGGGTCCAACTTAACTAAGTGACCTCAAAGGTTGAGTGCTTAGAGGCATAGGGTTGGCATGCACCATATGATGGATGCGAATAAAGAGTTATTCACCAACCATACAAGAGTTGCATAGTGATGCAATTGACAAGTGTTGTCTACCTAAATAACTGCATCATGAGAGAAACGCCAAAGCAGACTCATTATGTTGGTGAAATACGGATCTTGTCCACTAAGAGAATAGCTCGCATAAACTCTCTGAATCGAAATTAAGGGTTATCGATTTGATTAAAATAGTGGGAGTATTTAATTCAAGCCCTTATTAAAATAAAATGTATTTTGAAATATAGTACTGAAAATCTTTTGCAAATTTATTGTAGAATTTCCATGGCAAATACATCACACTCCACGTTGTCCCTGAGAGCCATCCTTGAGAAGGACAAGCTCAATGGGACGAACTTCCTCGACTGGTATAGGAACCTGAGAATTGTTCTCAGGCAAAAGCGCAAGCTCTATGTCTTGGAAGGGGAAGCCCCTGCAAAGCCGACCGGAAATGCTCCGAGAGCAGACAAAGATGCTTACTGTTGGGTATTGTATCCACAATAGCCGTGATTTGAAGAAGTCCCCTTCAAACTAAGACGAATTGTAATTGTATTTGATTATGCACTTTAGCTGTGATGTGACAGGTTATTTAACTCTAAGTACAAACCAATGTCAGGTTTCAATGAGTCGTCAAACACAGGCCTATGCAATGTAATCCCTCATTGTATAGACCAAAGTGTTGGCTCATATGAAATCTCTCTATTGGGATGTTCTTCATTTACAAAGTGCTAGAGAAGAAGGACTGGAGCTGATGATGGAATCAATTGAGAATGGAAAATAACCTAAGTAAAATTCGATTATATCATTTGGAACATATAGTCGAATTCGACTATATGGTTTGAATGGATATAACCGAATTCGGCTAATTCCTGTCCGAAAGGTTTATTTTTCTAAGTATAAGAATAGTCGAATTCGGTTATTGTAATTCGGTGAATTGGTTTAGTCGAATCCCTAGAGCTGCCGAATTTGACTATATGGTTTAACCGAATAAATTCGGTTAATGCCATTCGGTTAATCCATTTCGCCGAATCGGTCTGCAGGTATTCTCCGGTTCAATTCGACGGCGTATTCTTTAGGGCTTTCTCCATGTACAGTACACGTGGAGCTAGATCCCTAATTCGCGCTTATGACTGTTGGAAGAAGACTCTATAAATACCTAAGGATTATTTCCAGATAACCCCAATCGTGAATTGAAAAAGAAATCGCAAATTACTACTGACGGCCGACTGTTCTCACGAAAGTGTTTCATCTCCGACAAAGCCAGCGATTCGTGTTTCATCTTCTAAAGATTCAATCGACAAGATCAAGATCCGATTAGCTCTCATCTTCTGTTGATCAAGTCGATTCAAGTTCTCAGATCTAGCTTCAAATCGTTTTCAAGATTTCTTCATTCTTCATTCACAAAGGACTGAAGTTTATTGCTAAGAAGAAGAAATCTATCTCTCAAGATCTGAAGAAGAACTTCATCGGAAGGTTAAGAAGATTGTTTTTCAATTTACTGTGTTGTTGTAAGAACCTTATTTTAAATCTTGTAAGAAGCTTGCTTCTGAGTTATTGTGTAGATCCTTGTTTGAGGATCGAGTTGTAGGAGCTTGTGTGCTCCGAGTTTGTAGGAGAAGTTTGTTCTCCGAGTTGTTGTAGGAGTATTCTTGCTCCGAGCTTATAGGAGTTGTGAACTCCGAGTAGTAGGATATTGATTGATCCGAGTTTGGTGAAGTAGCTGAATCTAGCCTTGGAGTGCTAGATAGGCGAGGCGGGAAAGTGAACTACCCACATCGGGGAACCACTATAAATTCTCCGTGTTATGCTGTGCTTACTTTTCTGTGTGCTTTTACATCCGATATTTTTATTCCGCAAAAAGACGCAGAATCTACCTATTCACCCCCCCTCTAGGTGATTTAGGTTGCGACTAGATACTTTCAATTGGTATCAGAGGTAGGTTATTCACAAAAGGCTAACACCTTGAACAAGATCTCCTAATCTAGTCGCTTGGTCAGGCATGTCTGGAATGGAAAGATCAAAGGATTCTGTCAAGTTGCCAGTTTGCACCAAAGAGAATTTTCCCATGTGGAAGGAAAGAGTTAGATTCTACATGGAGGCCGCCGATCCAAGGATTTTCCAAATAGTGGAAGAAGGTCCACATTTTCCTACAAAGGCATCTTCAATAAACTCTACAATCATGATTCTGAAGAAGATGTTAGAACTTACTAAAGATGAGATCGCTCTTGTCGCTCTAGACAAGAAGGCAAAAAATATCATAGCCGGTGTAGTGGATGACTCGATGCTGCAAAATCTGATTCACTGCAAATCTGGCAAAGAGATGTGGGATTCTCTAGTTGTTCTGATGGAAGGTACTGAAGAAGTGAGGGATGACCGAAGATCGTTGCTGAACCAAGAATACGAAGCTTTCAAGCAAAATCCAAGAGACTCCATTTCTGAAACCTATGAGAAGTTCTTTAAGATCGTAAATGGTCTTAGGAACTATGACCGTGAATTTTCTGTTGGCGAACGGAATGATAAGTTCTTGAGATCCCTGACGAAAGAATGGGATACCAAGGCCATTGCAATTAGAGAATTCGGCAAGTTGACCACTATGGAGCCGCAAATATTATTCGGAAAATTGTTGTCACATGAGCTCAAGCTCAGCATTAGGAAAGCTGAGGAAGAAAGCAACAGGACCTCTGGGAAGGAAAGATCTATGGCACTGAAAGCTGAAGGATCAAAGAAAACAAAGTCAAGACATCCATAAGAACTCCGTTATCTGAAGAGGATGATGAGTTTGCAATCTGCTCATCAAACTCTGACATGTCTGATGAAGAATTTTCACTTCTCTCCAAGCAATTCAAAAGTCTTCTTAATAAAATAAAGCAGAAAAGAGGCCAATCTTCTGCTTCAGATCACAGAAGATCAAGACGTGATGGTGATCATCACAAGAAGGACTACAATAATGACAGGTATAAATCTAAACCGAACAAACATGATTCTACTGACATTATTTGCTATTGCTGCAATAAGTCAGGGCATGTAATTGTCGAGTGTCCATATAAGAAGAAGGAAGGATCGAAGAAGGAAGAAAAGAGATCCTTCAAAGGAAAGAAGAAGGAAAAGAGCTTCCTCGCTAAAAAGGCCAAGACTCTGAGCGACAGCGATACTGATGCGTCAAGCTCAGAAGAAGAAGCCTACTTTGGGCTTATGGCACAATCAGATGAAGAAGTAGGGGACTCCTCTTATAAGGGGAAGGTAAACTCTCATACTCTTCTTTCCGCTTCTGAATGTGAGACTGCATCCGTTGCAAATTACGGCTACTCATCAGAGGAGGATTCAGATTTAATGACTCAGTACAAAGCCCTTGTGAAGGGATTTGACAAATGTCGCAAGGTTGTTAGATCCAAGTCAAAAGAAATTGAATCTCTCAAGACGGTGGAATTAGCTTTGAGGGAGGAAATTGAACAATTAACTCCTCTTAAAGATGAAATCCAACTCTTGAAAGACGAACTAAAAAGCTCCACTGAGTTGTTGAATCTTAAGGAGAAAACTATAAATGAACTAGAAGATAAGTTGAAGGTAGAAAGAAAGCTCGTAGAAAGCTTCTCGAAGCCTAAGACTATTCTTCCACTCATTGATAGGTTTTCTGCTCCTGCAAAGGGTAGTGGCATTGGTCATGAGGCTGAAACTAGTAAGGCTGCTGAGAAAAGATCCATGAAAGGAAAAGGGACTGGAAATCAAGGTCAACCTTCATTCAGGAAGGTAGTTTTTTCGACAAATCCATTCGACCTTGACTCATCCTTTGGTCACTTTTCTAGACCAACACATGTTGAATCTAGCAACAGATATCAAGGATGGACCAGACCCTAGAACTTTGATGTGTCTCCATTCAAAGCTCCTCATGAAGAAGTAATCCTCAAGGATCACGGTCCATTTGTTCACGGATCAGCTGCTAAGAAGGCCCCAAAAATCAAAACGATTGCACCCAAACCTGTTGAGAAGAAGTTGGAGCCATGTGTGTGCTGTCACCATGAGGCCCCCACTTTTAAGAAAGCATCTTATAAGAAAGCTACTCCTATTGCACCTCCCGTTCAAAAAGTAAAATAGGAGACAAAGAGAAGGTACAATCGGTTCAATTGTTGGTGCTGTGGCAAAGTTGGTCACTTCGCCATTGATTGCTGGTTTAATTATAGTTATGTTAAGACCCCACGAGGTAACAATGCAAGAGTGACTCCTCGCAGCGTTAACACTCCAAATGGCGGTCATCTGACAAGAAGCCAAGGACCCAAATCTGTTTGGGTTCCTAAGGGCAATTGATTATTGATTGCAGGTATGTCCAAAGGCCAATTCAAATCCAATATGGTACTTGGACAGTGGATGTTCTCGGCACATGACCGGAACAAGAAGTTTATTACAAGAGTATACCCCTGTGAAAGATGGACCAAAAGTTATTTTTGGCAGGTCTGATCGGGGAATCATGAAAGGCTACGGTATGATTACCAACGGTATAGTCTCTTTCACAGATGTAGCTTATGTTAAAGGATTACAACATAATCTCATTAGAATAAGTCAACTATGTGACAAAGGCTATATGGTTGAGTTCTACAGGGACAAGTGCTTGATAAAGTCGTCTGACACGTCAGAAACTATTTTAACAGGCACTCGGAGTAGGAATATTTTCTGCTTAAATTTCCTTTGTTTAGACTCTTCTACACCAGTGTGTCTTTTAGCAAAAGATAGTGCATCTCTTTGTGACCAGTGGCACAAGAGACTAGCACATATAAATTTCAAACTATATGTATGTTATTTTCTCACAATTTAGTTCGTGATGCTCCAGATGTTAAGTGCATTAAAGAAAGACCGTGTCATGCATGCCAAATGGGTAAGCAGACTCGGGCTACCTTTAAAAGCATTATTGGCAAAGATTTTACCAGATGCTTATATCTGCTCCATATGGACTTATTTGGTCCCATGCCAATCCGAATTTTAGGAGGTAAGTCTTATACGTTGGTTATTGTTGATGACTACTCACGTTTTGCTTGGGTATTCTTTTTGAAACACAAGTCAGACACCTTTGCTTCTTTCACCACATTCATCAAGAAAATCCAGAATGAGTTGGAATGTTCTGTGGTCAAAATCAGAAGTGATCATGGTACAGAATTCAAGTCTGGAGCTATGACTGAATTTTGTGAAAGCCTAGGTATCTTTCATGAGTTTTCTTCTCCCCGTACTCCTCAACAAAATGGAGTAGCTGAGAGAAAGAATAGAACACTCATAGAGGCTTGCAGAACAATGTTGAGTGACTCTTCACTACCAGAATACTTCTGGGCTGAAGGCATCAACACTGCTTGCCACGTGCAAAACAGAGCACTGATCAACAAGAATCATCATAAGACTCCTTATGAACTTCTGAAGGGCAAGAAACCAACTCTGTCTTATTTTAGAATTTTTGGTAGTAAATGCTTCGTACTTAATAACGGGAAATATTACAAAACTAAATTTAGTGAAAAATGTTTTGAAGGTATTTTTGTAGGTTATAGTAGCCATAGTAAGGCATATAAGATTTTCAACAAGAAAACCCTGGTTGTAGAAGAAACTTATAATGTTATATTTGATGAGACGAGTATGCTTCAAAGCAACTCTTCTAGTGTCTTTGTTGAAGATGCAGATGCAAGGTTCAAAGAACTAAACTTAGAAGAAGTTGTAAAGGAAGACGTCCCAAAGTCTATTGAAGTAAATATTCCGTCTACATGTGAGGAAGATGAACCTCAAGAAGATGAAGATGTACCTGAAGTGCAGGAACCACATGGTCATCTAAATGCTGGAATGCTCAGACATTTAAGGGACCATCCTGCTGAGCAAATTATTGGAGATACCCATGTCGGTGTAAGAACTAGAAGAGGTACAGCTAATGAAGTTCTGCATTTAAGCTTTCTATCACAGGTTGAGCCAAGGAAATTCGATGAAGCAAAGAACGATGCTTCATGGATCATCGCAATGCAAGAGGAACTCAATCAATTTAAGAGATGCAAGGTGTGGAAGCTGGTACCCAGACCCAAAGGACAGAATGTCATCGGAACAAAATGGGTATTCAGAAACAAGCTGGACAAAGATGGTGTGATCATCAAGAACAAGGCCAGACTTATTGCTCAAGGGTACAAACAAGAAGAAGGGATCGACTTCGATCAAACATTTGCTCCCGTGGCAAGGCTCGAAGCGATTCAGTTGTTTCTAGCGTATGCTGCTCACAAAGGATTTAAGGTCTATCAAATGGACGTGAAGTCAGCCTTCCTTAATGGTGATATAAAGGAAGAAGTATACGTAGAATAACCCCCTGGTTTTGTTGACTCCTCTTTTCCTGATTATGTTTATTTCTTACGAAAAGCTTTATATGGTCTCAAGCAAGCTCCCCGTGCTTGGTATGAGACGCTGTCTAGCTTCCTTCTTGAAAACAAATTCACAAGAGGAAAGATAGACAAGACATTATTTTTTAGGGAAGTAAAAGGCAAGATTTTTCTAGTGCAAATCTATATCGACGACATCATCTTTGGATCTACCGATGATAACCTCTGCAAAAAGTTCTCTAACTTGATGCAAGGGAAATTTGAGATGAGCAGTATGGGAGAGCTGAAGTATTTCTTAGGACTTCAGGTAAAGCAATCTGAGGATGGAATTTTCATCTCTCAGACGAAGTTTACCAAAGAGTTAATTAAGAAATTCGGAATGGAGAATGCAACCTATATGAGGACTCCAATGGGTCCAGCTATGTCTCTAGACAAGGAAGAGAAAGGGAAACCTTTTGATGAAACCAAGTTTAGAAGCATAATTGGATCTTTGCTCTACCTTACTGCGAGTAGACCGGATATAATGATCTCAACATGTGTTTGTGCTAGATTTCAGGTGAACACTAAGGAATCTCACTACTCCGCTGCAAAAAGGATTTTGAGATACCTTAAAGGCACACCAAATCTTGGCTTATGGTACCCAAGGAGTAATGATTTTGAGCTAACAGGTTTTTCAGATGCTGATTTTGCAGGAAGCAAAGACGACAGGAAAAGTACTTCAGGAACGTGCCAATTCTTAGGGAAACGGCTTATCTCCTTGAGTAGCAAGAAACAGAATTGTGTTGCTATTTCAACCGCTGAATCGAAGTATATCTCCGTAGGCAGTTGTTGTGCATAATTGCTGTGGATAAGAAATCAACTTGAAGACTACAATTTGAAGCTTAAGGAAATTCTTATGTACTGTGATTCATCAAGCGCTATTGCAATTGCCAATAATCCGGTGTCTCACAATAGGACAAAGCACATTGAGATCCGTTACCACTTCATCTGGGAGCATGTGGAGCACAAGGACATTGAACTCAGCTATGTCTCGACGGATCGACAAATTGCAGACATTTTCACAAAGCCGCTCGACGAATCAAAGTTCAACTATTTCAAAATGGAGCTTGGCATGTTAAACAAAGAGTCTTAGAAACAAGCTCAGAAAATCAGAAAATTCCTTCTCCCAGAAGACAAATTGGAATAGTCGAATTTTTTCAGAAGATATCATCGAATTTTATTCGACTATACCATTTTGTCGAAATCGGCGAATTCAATTAACCGAATTCGGCTAATCGAAATCCTTTAACCGAATTCGGCGAATCTGTTTAATCGAATTCGACGAATCCTTATAGCCGAATGACGAAGCTTCCGGAATTCAAATTTCCTTCTTATTATTTACTGGAATTCGAAGAGCCACGTTTCAAAATATCAGGTACGCGCTCTCTCTCCTAATTTCCAACTCTATATAAATGCTTCTTAAAAGAGAAATCCGAATCATTCGCACCCCCGAATTCGACCAACGCTTCACTTCCGATTCCGACGTTCGTTCGAGCTTTCCTTCCGCAGGATCGTCTCCCTCGATCGTTCTTCTCCAATCCTCCATTCGCAATGTCCAAGAAGCAGTCGAGCAAGTTGCTCTCCGGCAGTGAGCTCGTAAGAACTGGGTTCGACAGTTCGGTGGATGAATTTCGCAATGTCGTGTTGGCTCTCGAAGTCGCAGGACTAGGCTTCATTCTCGAGCATCCATGCAAGGTTCTTGAGAAGGAGGTGTTGAAGTTCTTCAAGCATGCAGAGCTCAGGAAGCAAGGGTCAGTGATCAAGAGCAGGATAAGCGATTTCCCAGTCAAAGTTTCTCCCTCTAGACTGACTAAACTTCTCAAACTACCATTGGTAACTGAATCAGATGATTTCTCTTCCAAGGACTTCAAGGAGATGAATGAGGAAGGGAAACTGCTCTCAGATATTATGGGGAAAGCTCTTCTGTGTAAAGTTGGCTCTCATGATTACATTTCAAATGATATGTTCAAATTGATCGGTTCAGTGATCTGCAGGAAAAGGGTTGATTGGGGCAGCGTGTTGTTTGACAGAATTTCAGCTAGTCTGAACACTCCTAACTTTGGAAGAATCCTCTCCTTATATCTCAATCGCTTGGACAAAGTCAGATTCAGTATGAAGACAGGAACCCCTCTCCACCATTTCAAAAGAATAGATTCCTCCATGATTGAAAGATGGTCCAGGAAAGTTGGTGAGACCAAGGTGCTGACTCCCGTTGTTTCAAAAGCTAAAAAGATCCTTTGTGATGAGTCTGAAAGGAGCTTCGATAGTAACTCTCCAGTCTCCTCTCCTGAAAAAGAAAGTGACAGAGAAAGTGACAAAGACAGAGAAAAAGAACGTGAACCCTCCAAGGGGGAGTGTTCTAAGCTACCAGAAACAGGCCAACAAGATTCTCATGTAATTTCTCTGGGTCCATCTCCAAAGATTCCTACTCCTCACAGCTCTCCTTCCAAGGCAGATGACAATATTGGTGGAAATGATGATAGTGATGGTAATGATGAAGGGGGAGATGACCCAGATGCTGATTCAATGAAGATAGCTAAGTCAGCTAAGAGCAAAGATTCTCTTCCAGAAGATGAAATCCCTGCTCAGATTGAGGGGGAGAATGTCCACACTGATCATTCTCATTCTGCTGCAGACAAGCAAGATAAGCCAGAGCCAACTCCGCCTCCTGAAAATATTACAATCATTCTTGAAGATGAACATGAAGCAGAGCCTTCTACCTCTACATCAAGGATGAAAGAGAAATCTGTGCCACACCCCAAGATTCACAAAATACAGATAACTGTTGAAGATAAGAGAAATGAAGGATCCACCCCTCCTCCAGTTCAAACTGATGACACCCTCGATGCTCTTCAATTTTATCACTATATGAATGATGTAGATTCAAGTGATTTTCTGGTCGCTGAAGATGATTTTGGAATATCTTCTCGACTCCAAGCTTAACCTCCCTCTGCTGAAGACTCCTTGATGATCAAGTTGGAAGAACTGCTTGTATAGCAGAAAAGATTCTCTGAATTTGCTCTCCATCAGGTTTTTGACAAGACCAGAGCCATAGAGAAGGGAATGGGAAATCACTTACACTCAGTAGCTCACAGTTTAGACAAGGTCAAATAAAAGCAAGATGAATATTTCTCTATGGGTGCCTCCACCCTAAAGCATGTAGTGGATGGACTACACTCGATTTGTGATAACACTACAAAACTCTCTGAAAATCAGCAACATATTTTTGAGGATGCAGTGAGGGGAAGATCGGCCGTTCAGAACTCTTTCCAAAGTGTGAAGAATGAAATTATCCAAACCCTGACTGAAGAAGTCAGAAAGGGGAGGAAAGATTGCATGAAAGGATTCAAACACAAATTTTTGATTTGAATAGATAGATAGAAGGAAGAATTCAAGAATCATATACGAATATTCAATCACAGCTCTCAGAAATCTCAAGAGGTATTGATGTCAAGTTTCAAGATCTATATGGTTATCTGCATCAAAATCAAATGTGGTTGCACAATGAATTGTCAAGAGGCTATGCCCATGGTTTCCAAGGGCCAGCCAATCTTCTGCGCAGCCAGCTTTTTCGTCAGAAGAATTCCATCCAGAAATTCAATTTGCTGCTCCGTCTGAACCCTTTATTCCTCCTGAAAATTATCATTGGTCAGACGATGAAGAAGAAAACTTCAGGAAAAGAGCTAGAGTTGATCAAGGAGGATCAAGCTCAGGTGGTTTTATGCACGATGCTAGAAGGGCTGCAGGTCCCAGATTTCTAGAACCAAGAGCACCTCATCCCAGGAAGATTGTTGGTGAACTTTGGAGTCCGGAATCCAGGAATATTATTTTGGACACTTATAATCTTGTTATGAACTCTAATGAGTCTGTTGACAATCACTATGATGGAGATGAGATCCACAAATGGGAGATGGCTAGGCTCAAGAGAAGAATTCACTACAGGAACCATCAAGATGATGAAAAGCCTCCTTCTCCTCCTCCAAGATACTATCCAAAGCCAAGGGCCTATTTTACCAGACAATTGAAGAAGATTCAAAAGGGAAAGACAAAAGAGAAATGATGGATGCTTGATCGCTAGATTCTATTTCTCTTTTAAGAACATTTATATATTGCTGTCTAATTAATTTTTGGTGGACTTAAGTTTTTGTTTATGATGCTTTTATATATCCACATAGTTCAGTTCTTTACTTGCTTATATTTATTATTTCATGTGCAATTCACCTTAGTAGATAGGGTTCTGACTTCTTCAAATAGGGGGAGATTGTTGGGTATTGTATCCATAATAGCCCTGATTTGAAGAAGTCCTCTTCAAACTAAGACGAATTGTAATTGTATTTGATTATGCACTTTAGCTGTGATGTGACAGGTTATTTCACTCTAAGTACAAACCAATGTCAGGTTTCAATGAGTCGTCAAACACAGGCCTATGCAATGTAATCCCTCATTGTATAGACCAAAGTGTTGGCTCATATGAAATCTCTCTATTGGGATGTTCTTCATTTACAAAGTGCTAGAGAAGAAAGACTGGAGCTGATGATGGAATCAATTGAGAATGGAAAATAACCTAAGTAAAATTCGATTATATCATTTGGAACATATAGTCGAATTCGACTATATGGTTTGAATGGATATAACCGAATTTGGCTAATCCCTGTCCGAAAGGTTTATTTTTCTAAGTATAAGAATAGTCGAATTCGGTTATTGTAATTCAGTGAATTGGTTTAGTCGAATCCCTAGAGCTGCCGAATTCGACTATATGGTTTAACCGAATAAATTCGGTTAATGCCATTCGGTTAATCCATTTCGTCGAATCGGTCTGCAGGTATTCTCCGGTTCAATTCGACGGCGTATTCTTTAGGGCTTTCTCCATGTACAGTACACGTGGAGCTAGATCCCTAATTCGCGCTTATGACCGTTGGAAGAAGACTTTATAAATACCTAAGGATTATTTCCAGATAACCCCAATCGTGAATTGAAAAAGAAATCGCAAATTACTACTGACGGCCGACTATTCTCACGAAAGTGTTTCGTCTCCGACAAAGCCAGCGATTCGTGTTTCGTCTTCTAAAGATTCAATCGACAAGATCAAGATCCGATTAGCTCTCATCTTCTGTTGATCAAGTCGATTCAAGTTCTCAGATCTAGCTTCAAATCGTTTTCAAGATTTCTTCATTCTTCATTCACAAAGGACTGAAGTTTATTGCTAAGAAGAAGAAATCTATCTCTCAAGATCTGAAGAAGAACTTCATCGAAAGTTTAAGAAGATTGTTTTTCAATTTACTGTGTTGTTGTAAGAACCTTATTTTAAATCTTGTAAGAAGCTTGCTTCCGAGTTATTGTGTAGATCCTTGTTTGAGGATCGAGTTGTAGGAGCTTGTGTGCTCCGAGTTTGTAGGAGAAGTTTGTTCTCAGAGTTGTTGTAGGAGTATTCTTGCTCCGAGCTTGTAGGAGTTGTGAACTCCGAGTAGTAGGATATTGATTGATCCGAGTTTGGTGAAGTAGCTGAATCTAGCCTTGGAGTGCTAGATAGGCGAGGCGGGAAAGTGGACTACCCATATCGGGGAACCACTATAAATTCTCCGTGTTGTGTTGTGCTTACTTTTCTGTGTGCTTTTACTTCCGATATTTTTATTCCGCAAAAAGACGCAGAATCTACCTATTCACCCCCCCCCCCTCTAGGTGATTTAGGTTGCGACTAGATACTTTCACTTACAAGAAGTATCAAGATGATACCTTGGATGTGGAATGCCTCATGCTTGCTACCATGTCCTCTGAGCTTCAGAATCAACACGAGAGCATGTGTGGTTATGAGATAATCGGGCAACTCAAGAAAATGTTTGAGGGGCATGCCCGACAAGAGAGGTTTGACATATCAAAGGCATTGTTTCAGTGCAAAATGGGAGCTCGAGACTCAGTAGGGACTCATGTACTCAAGATGATTGGGTACATAGAGAACCTTGAAAAACTGGGTTTTCCCTTGGGCCAAGAGTTGGCCACGGATCTGATCCTGCAATCGTTGCCAGACAGTTATGAGCAGTTCGTCTTAAACTATAACATGAATGAATTAGAAAAGACACTGTCCGAGCTCCTTGGCATGTTGAGAACTGCCGAGAATAACATGAAGAAGGTCAAGCCTGCCAGCCCCATACTGATAGTGCATAAGAGCAAGGGCAAGGCCAAGGGATCTAAATAGACGAAGATTGGATCTAAGTCTCCTCTTGATCCCAAGTCTTCTGCACTGAAAAGGAAAGGTCTGGCGAAAGAAGGAAAGTGCCACCAATGCGGTAAGGCAGGGAATTGGAGGCGGAACTGTCCCCTCTATATTAAGGATCTGCAAAAGAAGAAAGGAAGTATGACTTCCACTTCAGGTATTTACGTTATAGAGATAAACCTTTCCGCTCCTTCATCTTGGGTATTGGATACCGGATGTGGTTCTCACATTTGTACAAATGTGAAGGAACTGAAAAGGAGAAGAATACTGGGTAATGGGGAGGTAGACCTACGCGTCGGGAATGGAGCAAGAGTTGCTGCCGTCGCCGTTGGTGTTTACTATCTTTCTTTGCCCACTGGGCTTGTAATAGAACTAGATAATTGTTATTATGTTCCAGCCATAACTAGAAACATTATATCCATATCATGTCTTGACATGAAAGGATTTTCGTTTATAATTAAGAACAATTGTTGTTCAATTTTTATGAATGATGTTTGTTATGGTGTAGCCCAATTGTTTAATGGTTTATATGTTTTGAACTTAGACCATCCGATCTATAATGTAGAAAATAATAAAAGACTAAGAACAAATGACTTGAATCCTACATACCTTTGGCATTGTCGTTTGGGCCATATAAATGAGAAACACATATCCAAGCTCCATTGAGATGGACTACTGGACTCATTTGATTATGAATCATTTGAGAGATGCGAGTCTTGCTTATTAGGCAAAATGACTAAAGCCCATTTCACTGGTCATACTGAGAGGGCAGATGATCTCTTGGGTGTCATACATAGTAGAGAACCAACTGGGTAAGCGAATAAAAGCACTCCGATCTGATCGAAGTGGAAAATATTTGAGTCAGGAGTTCCTTGATCATCTGAAAGAGTGTGGTATTATATCACAGCTCACCCCACCCAGAACACCGCAACATAATGGTGTTTCTGAGAGGAGGAATTGTACCCTGTTAGACATGGTGCGGTCGATGATGAGTCATGCAGATCTGCCCATTTCCTTTTGAGGTTTTGCTCTAGAGACTACTGCTTTTACACTAAATCGCTTTCCGACGAAAACGATTCAAAAGACACCATATGAGATATGGACTAGGAAGCGTCCTAGTATGTCTTTCATTAAGATTTGGTGTTGTGAGGCATACGAATGACGTCAAATGTCTGACAAGCTGGAACCCAAATCAGATAAGTGTTATATTGTGGGATATCCTAGGGAAACCAAAGGGTGTTGGATCGGTAGGTGCCCTTAGAGGGGGGGTGAATAAGGGTTGTAAAAACTTATATTATATTTTGAATAACTTTGAAAAAGCTTTGATTATTAAACTAGAGAAGATCAAGACAAATCAAGTGAAGTAAAAGTAAAGACATGATTTTATTAACTTGAAGCATGATTAAAAAACTTGATCTCTTATCGAAGCTAGAAATCAAAGCTAATAAAAAGACTCTTTTTGTTTTCTATACCGACTCGTATCCCCACGAACCGGTTGGCTTTAGCCGATCCTTCCCCGTATACGGCCTCAAGCCGCTCTAGCCAACCCTTCCCCGGATATGGCCTCGAGCACCCCCTAGACCTACACCCGAGACCTAGTCGCCAACACGAGGCAAATTTCTGCCCTAAGTCCTACCCAGACCTAGCCGCCAACACGAGGCGAATTCACTAACGATTACAAGAATAAAGATGTGAATATAAAAACATCAATAACAAAACTCCCTCTAAGTGTTGGAACAAGGTCTTCCGCATCTCCTAGGTTTGAGAATAACAAATCCTATGTGTATTTGATCTTGTGTGTTTAAGTGTGCAGGAAATCAAAGTCCACATGACTCAAGGATGGTTGTCCCCAAAATTGAGGCCAGAATTCCAACATGGCCACTAGCGCCGGCGGTAGTGATAGCGCCCGGCGCTAGCAATGATTAGCGCGATTCCCGCAGTGTTTTTAGAAGGAGCTAGCGCCCGGCGGTAGCTACTAGCGCTGGCGGTAGCATGGCGCACAAGAGGCATAGAGCAAAATGTTGCCGCGGATTGAAGATCCTGCCGCGCAAAATGTTACTTAATTAGGGATAGCGCCCTGCGGTAGCTACTAGCGCTGGCGGTAACATGGCGCACAAGAGGCATAGAACAAAATGTTGCCGCGGATTGAAGATCCTGCCACGCAAAATGTTACTTAATCAGGGATAGCGCCCGGCGGTAGTTACTAGCGCTGGCGGTAGCATGGCACACAAGAGGCATAGAGCAAAATGCTGTCGCGGATTGAAGATCCTGCCGCGCAAAATGTTACTTAATCAGGGATAGCGCTGGCGGTAGCGCTTTGGCTATAAAAGAACCCCCTCTCCTCTTGTTTTCGAGACACCTAATTGCATACACCTCAGAGAGAGAGTGTTATAATTCCAGAGGCTTGTCTTGGCCGAATTTGAGGTCGCAGCGAAGCTCTGCCAATTTCTGAAGGAGAATTCCATCACGCCGAATCCAGACGAAGTCCGCTTCGACAAACGCTGATTCTACAACGGATCTTCATCTCCGACTTCAGAAGTTCATCTTAAGGGAGTTTTAATTATTTTATTTCTCTTTTTCTTTGTAAACGGTAGTGAAATCGCCTCTTGTTGGCGACTAGGTCTGGGGTAGACTTAGGGCTGAAATTCGCCTCGTGTTGGCGACTAGATCTAGGCTAGGTCTAGGGGGAGCTCGAGGCCACATCCGGGGAAGGATTGGCTAGAGCAGCTTGAGGCCGAATCCGGGGAGGATAAGGCTAGGGCCACTGGTTCGTGGGGAAGCGAGTCGGGATAGAAAACGAAAAGAGCTTTTATTATTCGCCTCCGATCTCTAGCGTCATAAAGATCAAGTTTTGTAAAACTTATTTAATAATAATAAATCTTGTCTATCTTATTGTTTTACTTGACATCTTGTTTTAATAATGCATTATTCCAAAGTTTTTCTAAATAAAATCTAAAGTTTTTGAAAACCCTTATTCACCCCCCTCTAAGGGTGCCGACCGATCCAACAAGTGGTATCAGAGCCAGGTTATTCCAATCGGCTTAACAACCGGGAATAATGGCGTCACATGATCTCGCTTTTCCTGAGGGTCAGGGGTTAGTCGACCACCTCTCTTTACTGGGTCAGATTTTAACTACTGGAAAAATCGAATGATGTGTTTTCTTATGACCATGGATGTAGAAGTATGGAACATGGTAGAAGTACAGTACTCTCTGCCTACAACTGTAGTAGGATAGGCGACATTAGCAAACCCTAAAGATAAATGGGATGACAACGATAAACTAAGGTGTAAAAATAATGCTAAAGCAATGAACGCTTTATATTGCGCTTTAAATAGGACTGAGTTTAAAAGAATTTCTGCATGCACAACTGCTTATGATATTTGGAATCAATTGGAAGTTACTCACGAAGGTACATCGCAGGTGAAGGATGCCAAGCTGTTTCAACTGGAATCTGAATACGAAAAATTCAGGATGGACACGGAAGAGGACATCAACTCAATGTACACTCGCTTCACAAAGATTGTCAACGCATCAAAGGCGCTTGGAAAGACCTACTCCGACGGGGACTTGGTGAGGAAAATTCTTCGTTCCTTACCTCCAAGGTTCAATCCGAAGGTGACGGTCATCTCGGAGTCGCACAACTTAAGAATGCTCCAGATCGAGAACCTCATTGGGAATCTCAAAACCCATGAGGTAGAACTACAAATTCAACATGATGAATACAACAAGGAGCAGAAGAAAAAGGCGTTGGCACTGACATCAAAGAAGGAGTGCATCGAAGAGGACGATGATGATGAAGAAGGACTCCTGGTGAAGAATTTCAAGAAGTTCATCAGAAATCCAGAAAGAAGGAACACATTCCGAAAATTCTTCCAAAAAGATACTCGACGAAAGGGATCCTCCTCTTCATCGAAGAAAGAAAAAGGAAGCGATGACGAAGAAGAAAGGCCGCCTCCAGAATGCTATCACTGCAGAAAAACCGGGCACATTTGGAGCCAGTGCCCAAAACACCAAAAGGAGCGGAAAGAACAAAAGAAAGCAAAAGAGAGGAAGAAAGTGCTGAAGGCCGCTACTTGGGATGACTCTTCCTCTGAAGAGTCAAACGGTTCTGAGTCAAGTAGTGAGGAGGAAGAAAACTTGTGCTTAATGGCCAAAAGCGACGATGACGACACCAGTGTTCTTAGTGACACTGAGGTATCTCCTCCTACCTTTGAAGAACTTTATGTTAAATTTGTTTTATTAAATCATGAAAATGAATCTATTATAAAAGAAAATCGTAAGCTCACAAAAAAATTAGTCTCTCTTGAAAAAAGAAAAGTTTCATGTCAAGAATGTGAGCACTCTTTATTTAAGATAAAAGAACTTGAATTTTCTCTCTCTAATGCCCTTTCACAAAACAAAATCATTGCAAAAGAAAAAGGGTACTTAGAGAGAAAATTGAAAACTTCTATATTACAAATTGAAATGAACCAAAAACGATTTGAAAATAAATGTGTTATGATTGTTCAAGAAAATACATCTCTTAAAAAACAAAATCAAAATCTCAATTTAGCCATAAACAAATTCAGGATTGGTCAAAAATCCCTGGATATGCTTCTGGGTAATCAATGCTTTGGGTCTGGAAAATTCGGACTCGGATATAAAAGTGAACACTACGGCCCGGCGCTAGCTACTAACGCCGGCGGTAGCTCTAATGTTAAAAATTCTTCTGGTTTTTCTAATGTACAAACATCATCCAGCAAGGGCAACGTAGAAACTCAGAAAAGGGTCTCAACCCCCTTTATTTCATGTGCTAATTGTCTAAAATTTGGACACACGTCTGGCTCTTGCAGGAATTTAAAACAACGATCTTTAAAACAAATCTGGGTACCTAAGAAAACCACTTACTCTATGGGTGGTACCTCTTGGATATCCGGATCTTTACTCTCATCTTCTTTCTAGATTTGCAGGAAGGCTAAGAAAATAGAAGACGTGTGGTATTTGAACTCAGGCTGCTCCAAACACATGACGGGCAATAAAGCAAAATTCCTTAGCCTAGAAAAGAAGAAAGGAGGAATAGTGACGTTTGGCGATAATGGTAAAGGAAGGATCATGGAGTTGGTACAGTGGGTAACACATCTTTTCTTATATCAAATGTACTTTATGTGAAAGGATTAAAACATAACCTAATATCTATAAGTCAACTGTGTGATAAAGGTTTAGACGTACTTTTTGAATCTTCCACTAACCTTTGCATGATTGTTAATCCTAAAACAAAAGATGTGGTATTAACTGCACCTAGAATTCATAATGTTTACATAGTTTCATTTCATGATCTTTCTAAATCTTCTATAAAATATTTTATAACGAAAAATGATGAATTAGAATTATGGCATAGACGCTTAGGCCACGCTAGTACAAAGCTCATCTTAAAACTAGCAAAAAGAGAATTGATTAATAGAGGACTGCCTAAGTTAAATGGAAATTTATCCTCATTATGCTCTCCATGCCAAAAAGGCAAATTTTCTAAGTCATCTTTTAAAAGCAAAAACGAAATTTCAACATCAAAACCTCTGCAATTAATTCATATGGATCTCTTTGGGCCCGTTAACACTGCAAGTCATGGTGGTAGATTATACACTTATGTTTTAATTGATGACTATTCTAGATATTGTTGGACTTTATTTCTCTCCTCCAAATCTGATGCGTTTTGCGAATTTTCAAGCTTATGTACTCGTATTCAAAATGAATTAGATTTAAAAATAAAATGCATTCGCTCAGATCATGGAGGTGAATTTGAAAATGAAAATTTTAAATCTTTTTGTGACATGTTAGGTATTAAGCATGAGTTCTTCGCTCCACGCACACCTCAACAAAATGGTGTTGTAGAACGGAAAAATAGGACAATACAAGAACTTGCACGCACCATGCTATCTGAATATAAATTACCTAAGTATTTTTGGGCAGAAGCCGTAAGCACTGCATGCTATGTAATGAATAGAGTTATGCTTCGCCCATCATTAACTCTCACACCATATGAACTCTACTATCAAAAGAAACCTAATGTATCGTATTTTAAAGTATTTGGATGTAAATGCTTCATTCTTAATACAAAAGATTCTTTAGGAAAATTTGACAAAAAATGCGATGAAGGAATATTTCTTTGTTATTCTTCAACTAGTAAAGCATATAGAATATTTAATAAAAGATCAAGTAAGGTTGAAGAGTCAATTAATGTCAGATTTGATGAGTAGGTTCCATGTGCAGAGAAGCTCCCTACAGGTACCGATGATGAACCTTTGCCATCCTTGGAGCACGACGAAGAAGAACCGTCCAAAGAAGAGGAGGAGAAGTCCAAAGAAGATGAATATGTACCTCCAAGCATTCTAAACTTCTCCAAAAATCATCCAAAGGAGCTAGTCATTGGGGAACCTTCTACTGGGGTAAGAACTCGGTCCTCTCTTCATGAGACATTTTCAAATATTTGCTTTGTGTCTGAAATTGAACCTAAAAACGTTTCCACCGCTTAAAATGACGAATTTTGGTTTTTGGCAATGAATGAAGAGTTAGGACAATTTGAAAGAAATAAAGTTTGGAATTTAGTAGAAAGACCATCTAATCATCCAACTATTGGCGTAAAATGGATTTTTAAAAATAAGCTAGATGGTGAATCTAGGATTGTAAGAAATAAAGCACGCTTAGTTGCTCAAGGCTATTCACAAATCGAGGGGGTAGATTTTGAAGAAACTTTTGCACCCGTAGCTCGCTTAGAATCTATACGAATATTTTTTGCATTTGCGAGTTTTAAAAGAATAAAATTATTTCAAATGGATGTTAAAAGTGCCTTTTTAAACGGGTTTATTAAAGAAGAAGTTTATGTAGAACAACCCCCCCGATTTCATAAATGAAAAATTTCCAAATCATGTTTACAAATTAGAAAAAGCGCTTTATGGTTTAAAACAAGCGCCCCGTGCATGGTATGATCGTCTTACATCGTTTTTGTTAGAGCACGGTTATATTATGGGAAGTGCAGACAACACACTCTTCATTAAGCATAAAAATAACGAATTAATTATTCTACAAATATATGTTGATGACATCATTTTTGGAGCCACTAATGAAGAGTTGTGTAATGAAGTAGTCTTAATAATGAAAAATGAATTTGAAATGAGTCTTGTAGGAGAACTATCATATTTTCTTGGTTTTCAAATTTCACAAAGAACTGATGGTATTTTTATTTGTCAATCAAAATATGTTCACGATATGCTTAAACGATTTGGATTTGAAAATCTTAAACGAGCTTCTACTCCTATGAGTGCTTCTTTAAAACTAGGAAAAGATGAATCTGGAATTTCTATTGATCAAACGCTATATAGAGGAATGATAGGTTCTCTTCTTTATTTAAGTGCATCTAGACCAGATATAATGTTTGCCGTATTTTTATGTGCTCGCTTTCAAGCCGATCCAAAAGAATCTCATTTAAAAGCGGTAAAACGTATTTTTCATTATCTAATAGGGTCATCTAAACTAGGATTATGGTACCCACATAATGACTCTTTCACTCTCCACGACTATTCCGATTCGGACTATGCCGGGTGCTCACTATATAGAAAAAGCACTAGCGGTACGTGTCACTTTTTAGGACCCTCTTTAGTTGCATGGTCTAGTAGAAAACAATCTTCGGTTGCACTCTCCACCACAGAGGCTGAATATATAGCACTTGGTAGTTGTTGTGCACAAGCGTTATGGATGAGCCAAACACTAGAGGACTTTGGATTTCATCTTAAAAACATAGATCTTAAATGTGACAACAAGAGTGCAATAGACCTCACATATAATCTCGTACACCATTCTAGATCCAAACACATCGACGTTCGTCATCATTTCATTAGGGATCACATTAAGAAAGAAAATGTAAAAGTAAGCTTCATTGGGACGGACTCTCAACTTGCTGACATATTTACTAAACCCCTTCCTGATGCAAGATTTTGATTATTACGACTTGGGTTAGGTGTCCTAGATCTTTCAAATTAACACAAATTCAAAATTGCAATTTTTTGGTGTTTAACCATCAAAAATATCTCCTTAAATTCTGCAATTTCAGCAAGAAACTCTTAATGGGACACCTAATCAAGACCACTAATCAAAATTTCCAAAATCCTAAAAAATCGTTCACTGTCTCCCGCGCTAGCGCTACCGCAGGCGCTAGCGTCCATGTTCACTTTTTTGTGATTTTAAAATTTTGAAAAATTTCTAAAAATATATTAATCTGTATTTTCTACTTAGTTTTGCAGTTCTGTGTTTCTGTATTTTTTGGAAAAATCAAATACAAAACAACAAAAACCAAATTACAAAAAATATGTTTTTTTTTCGCTTGTGTTGTTTCCTTTGTTTAAAGTTCATCTTTATGCAAAAATCAAATATAAAAATTACAAAAGCAAAAATTACAAAAATATGCTTTTATTTACTAAAATCAAATACAAAAATATAAAACTTTAAAACTATCAAAAAAAAAACTGTATGATTTTTGTGAAATATCAAGCATGATTTAATCTATTATTTAGAAATTCTACAATGTTGCAATTTATCTTTTCAAACTACTTGGACATTGTCTTTCTTCAGGTTTTGATATATCTATTCACATGTGCATCAGTTATAGTTTAAAAGTTGTGTAGGATCAAGCTTAGCATGCCTCTAAGTATGAGAAATGTTTTATGTTTGATAATGATATTTATTCACTCACCTTTTTCTTGCATTGTCTACATATGTATTTAATCTAAGAATGCTTGTGTATGTTTTGTATTAGTACAAATAAATTAAAATTGCACAAGTATCTTACCTACACTCCTTTATTTTGCACTCTTAAAAGTTAAGAAAAGTGGTTTATTTCTTTCAAAAATTATAATGGTTTGCATAAACAAGTGTATTCGGAGAACTTTGTACAAAAAAATATCATAAATTAATAAAGATAACTCCACCAAGCACTACTTGAACCTCCTGATAAGTCTTAATAAGCATTGTGAGGTTGAGCACCTTGGAAAGAATAGTAAAGTGTCTTGTGCAAACCATAGCCTTCTTTCAAAATAAAAACCACTTACTCTTAAGTACACCGGATCACTAGTTTCAATATTAAATTTAAATATGTGATCCCCCAAGCACTACTTTGCACCCTGATAAGTCTTAATGAGCATTGTGTGTGCAGAGCACCTTGGTAGTTGTACTTTTTATTGTGCATTAAAGTGTGTGGAAGTAATCTTATTTGTGTTTTATTGTGCTATTACTTTACATATTTCTTGTATTTTTGATAAAAACATTTTTTTACACTACTCAAAAATACACTTATATACACATCATTATCTTCCATAACACTTCTTCTCATGAGTATTGTATCGTAATGCTAATTCTATATTACTCTTTACTTATGAAATGCACTAGATAACCTAACATGTTTTCTATAATGTTTGGTATGACTTGAAATTGTGAATTGAAATAACATTGTAGTAATTTCTTTTTGAAAAACATTATTTCATGCTTGGTTATTATCAAATTTAAAGATCTAACTGCAAAATGATTTACAAAAACATCATCTTTTGTGAACTTTAACTCATATTTTTTTTGGATTATCATTACTATTTGATGTTTTTTTGTATTGCTATAAGTCTTCCGCATCTTAACCATATAGGGGTTTTACCTTGCGCTTTCATGCTTACTTAATATCTTGTATTCTTTGCATCATCACTTATTCTTAAAAATTCCTATCTTTAATTAAGTGATAGATTTACTTGGAACACTTTTTATTGGTTACTTCAAACATAAAAATCTTTTATGCAAAAAACTCTGAAAATTTTGTAATGCTTATAACTCTGATCTATTTCAATGAAAAACAATTCTAAAACTCCTTATCATTTACTTAAAAAGCTCGATCATGCCTTCTCTTCTATTTACAAATTCTTTGGTGCTTTGTTTCCCTACCCACTTTTGTTAATAATAATGGGGGAGAACTAACATGATAAATATAACCCGCTATCATAAACCCAACATGACAAATTCAGATGATAGCTTACATATTAGGGGAGCATTCACTTAGGGGGATCATGTATTTAGGGGGAGCATTTCTAAATGCTAAAATCAATAATTATCCTAAGTCATCACTCTCACACACACACACAAGTATTGTATCATCATGCTTATTTATTAATGCTTTGATTTATCATTAATGGATTTGTTATTATCAAAAGGGGGAGTTTGTTGGAACATGGTCTTCCGCATCTCCTAGGTTTGAGAATAACAAATCCTATGTGTATTTGATCTTGTGTGTTTAAGTGTGCAGGAAATCAAAGTCCACATGACTCAAGGATGGTTGTCCCCAAAATTGAGGCCAGAATTCCAACATGGCCACTAGCGCCGGCAGTAGTGATAGCGCCCGGCGGTAGCGATGATTAGCGCGATTCCGGCAGTGTTTTTAGAAGGAGCTAGAGCCCGGCGGTAGCTACTAGCGCTGGCGGTAGCATGGCGCACAAGAGGCATAGAGCAAAATGTTGCCGCAGATTGAAGATCCTGCCGCGCAAAATGTTACTTTATCAGGGATAGCGCCCGGCGGTAGCTACTAGCGCTGGCGGTAGCATAACGCACAAGAGGCATAGAACAAAATGTTTCCGCGGATTGAAGATCCTGCCGCACAAAATGTTACTTAATTAGGGATAGCGCCCGGCGGTAGCTACTAGCGCTGGCGGTAGCATTGCGCACAAGAGGCATAGAGCAAAATGTTGCCGCAGATTGAAGATCCTGCCGCGCAAAATGTTACTTAATCAGGGATAGCGCCGGCGGTAGCGCTTTGGATATAAAAGGACCCCCTCTCCTCTTGTTTTTGAGACACCTAATTGCATACACCTCACAGAGAGAGTGCTAGAATTCCAGAGGCTTGTCTTGGCCAAATTTGAGGTCGCAGCGAAGCTCTGCCAATTTCTGAAGGAGAATTCCATCACGCCGAATCCAGACGAAGTCCGCTTTGACAAACGTTGATTCTACAGCGGATCTTCGTCTCCGACTTCAGAAGTTCATCTTAAGGGAGTTTTATTTATTTTATTTCTCTTTTTCTTTGTAAACGGTAGTGAAATCGCCTCGTGTTGGCGACTAGGTCTGGGGTAGACTTAGGGCTGAAATTCGCCTCGTGTTGGCGACTAGATCTAGGCTAGGTCTAGGGGGTGCTTGAGTCCACATCCGGGGAAGGATTGGCTAGAGCGGCTTGAGGCCGAATCCGGGGAGGATAAGGCTAGGGCCACCGGTTCGTGGGGAAGCGAGTCGGGATAGAAAACGAAAAGAGCTTTTATTATTCGCCTCCGATCTCTAGCGTCATAAAGATCAAGTTTTGTAAAACTTATTTAATATTAATAAATCTTGTCTATCTTATTATTTTACTTGACTTCTTGTTTTAATATTGCATTATTCCAAAGTTTTTCTAAATAAAATCTAAAGTTTTTGAAAACCCTTATTCACCCCCCCCCCCTCTAAGGGCGCCGACCGATCCAACACTAAGAACTTCTGAAGTTGGAGACGTTGGACCGCTGTAGTGTAAGCGTTGTTGAAGCGGTCACCGGTTGGATGAAGCGTGAAGAAGTCCTCCTTTAGAAATTCTCTCTAAGCTTTTGGTGGGAGTATCTCTCTAAACATTCCTCTATATGCTGTGGCACGAAGCTCTGAAGTTTAGGGTTATAAAAGAGTAAGGAAGACGGAGCCAAGGGGTCCTTTTTATAGCCTCAGCGCTAGCGCCTGCGCTAGTGCTACCGCTGGCGCTATCCCGAATTAGGACATGTTTTGCGCGGCAGAATCTTCAATCCGAGGAAACAATTCTCCCTTGCCTTCTGTGTGCGTCGCTACCGCCTACGCTATCGGCTATCGCCAGGCGCTATCTCCATCCATATGTGCTCCCAGAATTGCGCTATCATCGCTAGCGCCAGGCGCTAAGTGCTACCTCCGGCGCTAGTGGGAGTCTTGGAATTGCTGGCTCAAAATTGGGGGCAACAATCCTTGAGTCATGTGGACTTTGATTTCCTGCACACTTAAACACACAAGATCAAATACACATAGGATTTGTTATTCTCAAACCTAGGAGATGCAGAAGACCATGTTCCAACAAACTCCCCATTTTGATAATAACAAATCCATTAATGATAAATCAGAGCATTAATAAATAAGCATGATGAAACTATATTTGTGTGTGTGTGAGAGTGATGACTTAGGATAATTATTGATTTTAGCATTTAGAATTGCTCCCCGTAAATACATTCTCCCCCTAAGTGAATGCTCTCATAATATGTAAGCTATCATCTTAATTAAGCATTATAGTTTGATAGTAGATTAATATTTATCATGTTAGTTCTCCCCCTTTTGTTATTAGCAAAAGCGTGTAAGGAGACACCACTAAAAAGTTGCGAAGAAGATAAAAGCATGATCGAGCTTGTAGAGAAGGAAATGATAAGGAGTTTTAGAATACTTTTTATTTAAATAGAGTAGAGTTTGAGTATTATAACATTTTCATAAATCAGAGTTTGTAGTATAAACAAAATGTAATGATTTCCAAGTAACTAAACTACCCAGACAATATGTCTACACCCTAGCCCCGTACAAAGTGACGGATGGGCATGAGGATCTGCATACATGCCGTAGGTTGGGGTGTTAGTCCCATATGCAAACACTAGAGACAACTCAACCTAGCACTCTTTCCCCCCAGTGCCTCGCAAGGCCCCACTGGAACCCTCCCCGTTTAAGGACAAGACATGTCTAGAGATAAGGTTATCTAATGTCTACAACCCTACGCCCCCGCTATGGTGAGAAATGAAGTCATGGATAATAATTATTGGAAACATTTAAGCTTTTTAAATCTAATGACATAGCCTATAGATTTATATTTTTATTTGAATTTATGAAAACACTCACATAGCTATTTTGAAATCCATTCATAAATCAGAATTTTAGCATTATAATATTTTCATAGAAATAAATCAGAGTTTTTAGCAAAAAAGAAAATATTCATGTGTAGAGTAACCAATATAAAATCTACCAAGCAAGTCTACCATTTGTTGAAAGAAAGGAATTTTGGTATTTAAGACTTTGGTATAGGCATGATAGCGCAAGGTAGAAATATATGGTGACGGTGCGGAAGACTTATAGAAATATAAGAAACATCTTATTGTAATGATGATCCATAAAAAGATATATGAGTTAAATTTCATAAATAAGATGTTTTTGTAAATCATTGTTCAATTAAAATCTTCAATAATGTAACCAAGCATGAAATAATGTTATCAAAAAAAGATTACTATAATGTTATTTTAATTCATAATTTCAAATCATACCAAACATTGTATATTGCATGCTAGGTTATCTAGTGCATTTCATAAATAAAGAGTAGTATAGAATTTGCATTAGGATCCAATACTCATGAGAAGAAGTGTTATGGAAGATAATGATGTGAACAAAAGTGTATTTTTGTTTGAGTAGAGTAAACACATGTTTTAATCAAAAATACAAGTAATATGTAATGTAAAGAGCACAATAAAACACAATTAATTTTACTTCCACACACTTCAAAGCACAAAAAAAGTGTACAACTACCAAGGTGCTTTGCACACATAATGCTGATTAAGACTTATTAGGGTGCAAAGTAGTGCTTGGGGGATCACATACTTTTATTCTTCAATATTGATTTTTTTTTATTGTGATCCGCTGTACTTAAGAATAAGTGGTTTTTATTTTGAAAGAAAGTTATGGTTTGCACAAGATACTTTACTATTCTTTCCAAGGTGCTTAAACTCACAATGCTTATTAAGACTTATCAGGAGGTTCAAGTAGTGCTTGGTGGAGTTATCTTTGTCACTTTATTTTATGATTTTTGTTTGTACAAAGTTCTCCGAATACACTTGTTTTGCAAACCAATATAATTTATAAGAAAGATAACCCCTTTTCTTAATTTTTAAAAGTGCAAATAAAGGAGTGTAGGTAAGATACTTGTGCAATTTTAATTCATTGTACTAATACAAAACATACACAAACATTCTTAGATTAAACACAAATGTAGACAATGCCAAAATAAGTGAGTGAATAAAGATCATTATCAAACATAACGCATTTACTCATACTTAGAGGCATGCTAAACTTAGTTTTACACCACTTTCAATATAATTTATGCACATATTAATAGATATATCAAAGCATGATTAAAGCAATGTTCAAAGTAGTTTGAAAAGATAAATTGCAACATTATAGAAGTTCTAAATAATAGATTAATTCATGCTTGATTTTCAATGAAGTCCATACAATATTTTTGATATTTTTTGAAGAATAATTTTAATTTAAAGTTTGAACTTATAAAATTGATCTTGGACTTCCCGAGGACTACCTTATGAGAGGTTTGTCAGGTACTAGGTGATATGATGGGATGATAGCCCAACTCACCCTTTTACAAGATACAAGTAAAAAGTTAAGTTTAAAAATAACAATTTTTGATAATTTTTTGTTTTATATTTTTGTATTTGATTTTTGCTTATAGAAATAGAATTTAAACAAATGACAAAAACACAAAGGTAAAACATATAATAATTTTTTTGTAATTTGGCTTTTGTATTTTTGTATTTGATTTTTCAAAAATGTAATAAAAGCAAAAATGCAGAAATGAATAGTACACATAGATTAATATATTTTTAGGGATTTTTCAAAATTTTAAAAATATAGAAAACACATAGGTGCACTAGCGCCTGCGTTAGCGCTAGCGCGGGAAACAGTACCCGATTTTTGATGATTTTGGAATTTTTAATTGTTGATCTTGATTAAGTGTCATAATAGTAGTTTCATGCTGAAATTTCAATTTTTTAGGAAAAGTCTAGATGGTGCAAATTTCATGAAACATTAGCGATTTTGTATATGACTTTATCAACTAAACTTTGCATGAGATGACATGAATGAACAAATCAAATATGCATGATTTTAGTGATTAACCATAATGTTCATGCACAAGAATATCTTGAATAACCCCTAGATGAGAATACCCAGCCTGTATGTCTTGGTAAACATATAAAGCCTAACATAGACACAACTATTCTTTAGTCGACAATGTTAGTATGATAAGTTTGAGATTGATGTTATACCAAGGTTTGTTGATACAATGTTGCATGTATGTAACAATAGAGATTCATGTTTTAGACAAATAAAGTGATGATTCTAATTTATTTATTCATATGAATATAGAGTTGATTCTATGGTATATGCAAACCATAATAGATTCATATAGTAATTATGATCACAGACTATATGTTTCGAAGGAGTAGAATCTTTTGTAGTTATATTTGATGGTTGACTTAGAAGATCATATGATTTTGCATGACTATTATATATGATCATTAATATTAATTCGTAGTGATTAAGAACTCGTAATTAATTATTCATGATAATGTACATGAGGAATTTTTTAAAGAAAAATTCATATTCAACCTTTTCAAATTATTAGATAGAAACGTTGTAAGGTGAATAGTGAATATGAGAAAATATGTTTATTTTGAAGAGTTTTGTAAATTTTCTCTTTGGTTTTTGAATATTAAACAAATACATATATTTTTGTTGATTTTTCAGAATTTTAAAGTTATAGAAAATCAGAGACTAGAGCTAGCGCCGACGTTAGGTACTAGCGCCTGCGTTAGCTCACAGAGAGTGCTTATTTTAATCATAAGGCCTAGATTTTCTACGATTTTGCTTCCGATTTTTCTTAATTATATTTTTGCAATGTAAGACATGTCTAATGAAGTGATGAGACGAGAAGAAATCGCAAAAAGTTGCAGAAGTTAAAATTAGTACATGAGTTTCATCTTCATTAGAATTTCATATTATTATACCTTAATTATTGAGTTTTGCACAACATATGCATGAGTGAAATGATCATAAATAAGTGAAATAATATTCATGCAATTTTTCAATTCCGATTTAAACATGATTATGATCAAACATACTTGGGGTAATTGAAAATGACGCAAATATATTAACTACCAATGCAAAACTTGCGCATTTTATAGATTTAGCCTAATACCCCTAAGATACACCTTTTAAATCCTTTTTGACACTTATTTCTTGATAATATCATATAACAAATTTAGTTTTTTAAATTTTATAAGACTTTTTAGGAAATGGATTTAGAAGGATAGAAATAAAAAGATAAGTAGATCACTTGAGAGATGAAATGACCTTTTATTCAACTTTATTCAATTTGATTTGTTTATGAATTTTGGTTTAATATGTGAGAGTCATATCACAAGTTATATAAAGTGATCATATAATGATGGCTCAAAGAAAAATAAAAAGCAAAGAGCAAAAAAGAAATTAAGCATATCATGAAGTAGAGAATTGATATTTTATTTTGAGTTGATTTCTACTTCATGCAAATGATTGGATACTAATGAATAGGATATTTAGGTATCCAAAGAGGACCGGATGAGACGGTTCCTTTGGGTACCCAAATACATCGTGTTTGCTTTTGGGGAGATGGAAGTGAATGAGCCCTTTTGAGTGGAGTTTGTGTTTCATTTTTAACTTTGGGTCTCCATTCAAATCTTGGTTTAACATTATTTCTAGTTTTCAAATTTCCATTATGATAATCTTTATATTGATGATTGTGATTGTAATGATTATTAAAAGTATTGTTCAGAGGAAATTTGTGCAATTTTAATTTTGAGTTGGGAAAAACATGATTTTGCAAGTAATGATGATTTTGATTTTGATTTACAAACACTTTGTGATTCTTGCTCCCATTAGAAGACTTAGTTGAGATGTTCATATTCGTATTCAACTTGTTTTTAGATATAGTTTGATATTGTGAATTTGTATTTACAATTTTCATAAGCAAGTTGATTTTTGATTTTAATTCATCATTTTTAATCTTTAAATTATGTCTAGTTTTATTATAAGCGATTGTGCTATTCTTAAGGGTTGAAACAATTGAATCTATATGATCTTGATAATTGTTTCTATATTCATCAAATGTTTCATCCATCTCTTTAATTTCAATTTGATATTCTTTACACTTAGCACAATCATTTTCCAAAGATGAATTTTCTAAACATAATTTTTTATTTTGTTCTTTTATAAAAAGAAGTTTCTTTTCAAGTTCCTTGCATTTTTCTTTTAAGTCATCAAATTCCATACAAGGTGTAGTGTTTTCAACTAAGGAACCATGGATAGAACTAGATAAATTTGAATTTAATTGTTCATTAATTTTTTCCTTTAAATTTTTATTTTCTAAGCGCCTTTGCAATTTGCATTTTTTAATTTCTTAAGTTTGCGCTTTGAAATTTGTAGCAATTGTAAAGTAGAAATAGAAGTACAAAAGATGGGATTTGATTTCCTTACATTGCTTTCAGAAGAGGCATGATTTGAACTTATGGTTTCTTTTAAATCTTTTTGGCACTCCTGTTCCGAAGACAGTACTTCTTCTTTTCCATTTGATGTGCACTTCATGGATCCGTCATGTGTGGAGATTTCTTGAATACCCTTGCATGCTTGCATATTCTCCGGTTCTTGTAATTGTTCCGTACCTGCAGAAGTAGAATCATAAGTTATTTCAAGAAAATTCCACATCTCGTATGCAGTAGGAAAAGTATAAATGACTTTGGAAATATTATGATCTAACGCGCAAAATAGACTATTCATAGATTTTGCATTTAAAACCATTTCGTTCTTATTTAATACGCTAGGTGGTTTTTTGATAGTAATATTCCAAACTTTTTCATCAATACGTTTAAGAAAATTTTCCATTACTATTTTCCATCCTTTATAATTTCTTCCTTCAAATAACGGTGGTTTAAGAGATTTTTCTTCTTCATAAAATTTTACTCCACCAGTAGAAGCGAGATCATGAGACACCATTATTCCTGGTTGTTAAGCTGATTTGGAATATCCTAGTGCTGATACCACTTGTTGGATCGGTAGGCGCCCTTAGAGGGGGGGGGGTGAATAAGGGTTTTAAAAACTTATATTATATTTTGAATAAGTTTGAAAAAACTTTGATTATTAAACTGGAGAAGATCAAGACAAATCAAGTGAAGTAAAAGTAAAGATATGATTTTATTAACTTGAGAAGCATGATTACAAAACTTGATCTCTTATCGAAGCTGGAAATCAAAGCTAATAAAAAGACTCTTTTTGTTTTCTATACCGACTCGTATCCCCACGAACCGGTTGGCTTTAGCCGATCCTTCCCCAGATACGGCCTCAAGCCGCTCTAGCCAACCCTTCCCTAGATATGGCCTCGAGCACCCCCTAGACCTACACCCGAGACCTAGTCGCCAACACGAGGCGAATTTCTGCCCTAAGTCCAACCCAGACCTAGTCGCCAACACGAGGCGAATTCACTAACAATTACAAGAATAAAGATGTGAATATAAAAACATCAATAATAAAAACTCCCTCTAAGAACTTCTGAAGTTGGAGATGTTGGACCGCTGTAGTGTAAGCGTTATTGAAGCGGTCGCCGGTCGGATGAAGGGTGAAGAAGTCCTCCTTCAGAAATTCTCTCTAAGCTTTTGGTGGGAGTATCTCTCTGAACATTCCTCTATATGATGTGGCACGAAGCTCTGAAGCTTAGGGTTATAGAAGAGTAAGGAAGACGGAGCCAAGGGGTCCTTTTTATAGCCTCAGCGCTAGCGCCTGCGCTAGTGCTACCGCTGGCGCTATCCCAAATTAGGACATGTTTTACGCGGCAGAATCTTCAATCCGAGGAAACAATTCTCCCCTGCCTTCTGTGTGCATCGCTATCGCCTGCGCTATCGACTACCGTCAGGCGCTATCTCCTTCCATATGTGCTCCCGGAATTGCGCTATCATCGCTAGCACCAGGCGCTAAGTGCTACCGTCGGCGCTAGAGGGAGTCTTGGAATTGCTGGCTCAAAATTGGGGGCAACCATCCTTGAGTCATGTGGACTTTGATTTCCTGCACACTTAAACACACAAGATCAAATACACATAGGATTTGTTATTCTCAAACCTAGGAGATGCTGGCTCAAAATTGGGGGCAACCATCCTTGAGTCATGTGGACTTTGATTTCCTGCACACTTAAACACACAAGATCAAATACACATAGGATTTGTTA
The DNA here is from genome assembly GCA_033032865.1 of Dactylorhiza incarnata. Lineage (NCBI taxonomy): Eukaryota > Viridiplantae > Streptophyta > Magnoliopsida > Asparagales > Orchidaceae > Dactylorhiza > Dactylorhiza incarnata. The sequence goes on along the minus strand of JAWHQI010000500.1, from coordinate 825,371 downwards.
TTCTCAAACCTAGGAGATGCGGAAGACCATGTTCCAACAAAGGGTATTACTTCTACCTGCCGTCTAAGGGCAAAGTGTTTGTCGCAAGGACTGGCGTCTTTTTGGAGAAAGAGTTCTTATCCAGAAAGACTGCAAAGGTGGAACTTGAAGAGGTTCAAGAACCACAAATAATGAATGAACGTGAATTGGAACCTGATCAAGGACTGCAATCTATTGTAGCTGGAGACCCTGCTCAAGAAACACAAGTCCTACGTAGATCTGATAGACCAAGATTTGAGCCCGAGAGATATGGATTTATCGTGTCTCAAATAGGTAGTGTGTTGCTTATGGATCATGATGATGAGCCTGCAACCTATCAAGATGCTATGTGTAGACCTGACTCTGAGAAGTGGCTTGAGGCCATGAAATCTGAAATGGACTCCATGTATGCAAACCTAGTTTGGACCTTGGTGGAACCACCTGAAGGGGTATGACCCATAGGGTGCAAGTGGGTCTTCAAGAAGAAGACCGACATGGATGGGAATGTACAGACATTCAAAGGCTGGCTAGTGGCTAAAGGTTTCAGTCAAATTCATGGTGTTGACTATGATGAGACCTTTTACCCTGTAGCCATGGTCAAGTCCATCAGAATTCTACTTACTATTGCTGCGTATTATGACTACGAGATCTGGGAAATGGATGTCAAAATGGCTTTCCTTATTGGAAACCTCCTTGAAGAAGTGTATATGACACAACCCGAGGGTTTTGTATCTCCAAGTGAAGCCACTAAAATATGCAAGTTGAATCGATCCATTTATGGATTGAAACAAGTTTCTCGAAGTTGGAATCTGTGTTTTGATGAGAAGATCAAAGAGTTTGGTTTAATCAAGAATGAAGATGAGCCTTATGTTTACAAGAAGATTTGTGGGAGCATTATTGTCTTCCTGATATTGTATGTAGATGACATACTGCTGATCGGGAATGACATTCCAACCCTGCAAGCTATTAAGAACAGGCTAGGGGACTGCTTTTCTATGAAGGACTTGGGTGAAGCGACTTATATACTTGGTATTAAGATCTATATAGATAGATTGAAGAATTTGTTGGGTTTGACCCATAGTACATACATTGACAAGGTGTTGAAACGGTTCAACATGCTTGAGTCCAAGAAAGGATTCTTACCTATGTCACATGGTGTGAGTCTCTCTAAGGACCATTGTCCGAAATCTTTGGAAGATAAGAACCGTATGAAGATGATTCCATATGCTTCGGCAATTGGATCAATCATGTATGCAATGTTGTGTACTCGACCCGATGTCTCATATGCTTTGATCATGACGAGCAGGTATCAATCTGATCCTGGTGAGAGTCACTGGATTTGTAACACCCCCATCCGTTAAGAAGCATATAGCAGAAGGTCCGGCCGGGGCCCCACGCCATATACTACAAAACAAACGGGAACGTCACTATTGAGTATACAACGACACTATACCACGAAGCCTAACTCAGAGCATTCTATGCGGAAGTAAAAGAGAGAGAGACAGAATTATAAACCACAAGACCCGAACTCGGGTATGTCCACTTCTATTAACTTGGAATAAAATGTTTTACAACACAAAAGAGGCACGACGGCCTTACAGTTTACCAACATCGGCGCGCAGGCCGGCCATACATGAAAAACAGAAGGAACATCAAAGGCCTTCAAGGGCTGCAGCAGCGCAGGGGCTTCAGCCCGCCAAGTTCCCGCTCGGTCCAGCACCTGTACAACAAGCCCACCAAAAATGGTGGCAAAACAGGGCAACGGTCAGCTAAAGCTGACCAATTTATAACGACCCCACCCCTTCGAGGGGGTGGCAGTGCTAACCATCCCTGCAAAACAGTCTCAACAGCATATACATATCTAAGAGTGCGACTAGACGAGCCCACAACATTTCATACATATGCAACAACACAAACGTGGGAATGGCCTCCACGTCTCGTGCACTCAGGCACTCTTTGGTGTACTACGCCTTCCACCACCATGCACTCTTGATGGTTTTGCCCTTCGAGGCTAAAGTCGGCGGCCCGAATACCAGGGCTCCCCCGTGCTTTAATTGTGAACTTGCGCAGTCCGAAGACTCTTCCCCGTTGCCTCCCGACATGCTATTCGAGCCTTACTAATCAGGTGCTGCAATGATTCGGGTGTAGGTTTGCCAAATGCCCGTTGTTCACACACTCGTTGTATAACACGAAATGCGGGTATGGCGTCCCCTCAGCCCAGGTATTCTCAATTAGCCGGCTCCACGGGCCGCTAAGTCATCCACCAGGACACCCTTACAGGTCGGTCACACCGACCTCAGGTCCCCTCAACAGGTGGGAACAACAAACATCACCAGACCCATGTCTGGGAGCTGTCGCCCAGGCGACATTCACTGTCGCCAGCGATAGTGCACAAACCCTAATTTGGCTTCTAGCTGTGGATGCTTCCCGGGGCACACCCCCAGGCATTGCTGCACATGCAGTAGCACTCCCTAGCCTCAGAACACCCAAATTCATCAAAATCCAATTCTGGGGAGCTGTCGCCCAGGCGACAGTCACTGTCGCGCCGACGACAGCTAGACAGAACTCCATTTCTGCCTTTTAACTTCGGGTGCTCCCCGGGGCACACCCCCGGGCGTTGCTGCGCATGCAGTAGCACTCTCTAGTCCTACGTAGCAGGATAACAACACGGGGTTTTCCCCGAGCACGCACAATACCACAAGGCATCACCAATCCGGACGAACCATCACGGATGGGCTTCACACAGCACGCCTACGTCCGTATCACGCACGGACTCTATATGTATGCAACTTGGACGGGGATAACACGAATCGACCCATCGGAGGCCACGACCTCACCCTTTTGAGTAGGGGCCTCAACGATGCAAGGGAATGGACTAAGGCATGTCCAAGAGATGGTAGAAAAGTTCGTTACCCTTAAACGCCGCTTTGAGACCATGGCTTGATGTTCTACATAGATGGAAAGGAGCGCCTTGCCCTCCTCTACGCGTAGCCACCAACTTTGAAGGGATTGGATGAGTGTAGCTCCTCCAAACCCAAGCTCCAAGCTAGGGTTTTCTATTCACCTTCTTCTCCAAGCTCCTCTCTCTCTCTCTTAAGAACCCTTAAGAAAATAATTGAAAAGAGAGGGATTTTCGTCCTTGTATGCTGCCACCAAGCCTCCCAAGCCAAAACAAGCCACCAAAGTCAAGTGCAATCAATGCCCTTGATTTCGGCCATAAAGTCCAAATTTGAGCTGTCGCCCGGCGACAGCCACTGTCGCCCTGGCGACAGCGACAATGAACCGACATTGACTAGTCAACGCCGTCCGACAGCTCACGGCAGAACCTTCTCAACAGAACTCTATCGCCCGGGCGACAGCCACTGTCGCCGGCGACAGCTCTGGATTCCAGATTTCTGAATTTTCAGATTTGGGGTCTTGCAGGATTGCTGTCAAGAATATCCTAAAGTACTTGAGAAGGACTAAGGATACGTTCTTGGTGCATGGTGGAGAGGAAGAGCTCGTTGTAAGTGGTTACACGGATGGTAGCTTCCAAACTGATAAGGACGATTCAAAGTCCCAATCAGGTTTTGTATTTTGCCTCAATGGAGGAGATGTAAGTTGGAAGAGTTCCAAGCAGGAGACAGTTGCCGATTCTACGACAGAAGCCGATAGCGCAAGCCTATAAGCCGCCTCGCCGACGCGCTCGATGATCTCAGAAGGTCCAAGGTATCTCGGACTCAGCTTTTTCAAGCGCCGAATCCTGGACACGCCCTTGAATGGCCTGATCTTCAAGTAAACCCAATCACCAACGGTGAACTAGACGTCGCAGTGCTTCGCATTATAGTACTTCGCCTGACTATCCTGCGCAACCAAAATCCTCTCCCGGATCAAACGCACCGTCGAAGTCGCCTCTTCGACGTCTTTCCTCTTGAAGAGCTTCGTCTCGCCCGTTTCCGCCCAAGCTAAGGGAGTGCGGCACTTCCTGCCATAGAGGGCCTCGAAAGGCGCCATCTGAATACTCGCCTGATAGCTGTTGTTGTACGCGAACTCAACAAGAAAGAGGTGATCTTCCCACCCCTTGCCAAAATCCAGGACGCACATCCGGAGCATGTCTTCCATCGTCCTGTTGGTACGTTCAGTTTGGCCATCCGTCTGAGGATGAAAGGCCGTGTTAAACTGCAGCTTCGTACCCAAAAGACGGTTGACTAGCCTCCAGTCGCTCGAAGTAAAGCGTCCATCACGATCACTAACGATGCTACGGGGCACACCGTGCAGTCGCACTATAGTATCAACATACAAGTTCGCCAATTTCTCCACCGAGTCATCCCTCCGGTTGGGGATAAAGTGCGCCACCTTTGTCAGCCGGTCTACAACTACCCAGATGGCATCGTTCCCGCACTGCGATCTCGGCAGCCCATGCACGAAATCCATGGAAATGTTATCAAACTTCCACTCCGGAACAGGCAATGACTGCAAAAAGCCACCGGGCTTCTGACATTCCGCCTTCACTAGCGCACAAGTGTGGCACTTGGCCACGTAGTGAGCGATGTCCCTCTTCATACCCGGCCACCAGAAAAGGACATTCATGTCCTTGTACATCTTCGTGCTCCCCGGATGAACTGAGTACTTGGTACGATGCGCCTCGTACATCAACTCATCGTGCAGCTCACCCACCTTGGGTACGCACAAACTGTCGCCTCTCCACAGCAATCCGACTCGAACCTGAAACTGGGCATCGGGCCCACCACCAGCATCCTCCGCATAGCGCTTCAAACTCAGATCGAGTTCAAAAGCCTGGCGGACTCTCTCTGCGAGGTCGTACTGCACCTCAAACCAACTCAAACAGGCACCGGCACTGCACCTCTTCTCTACGCAAGAAATATCCAAGGCCTCCAGGTCATGTATCAGGTGCTCATCATGCATCTGAATCCAGTTGTCCTGTGCTGGAGCCCTGCGACTGAGTGCATCCGCAACAACATTCCCCTTCCCGGGAGTGTAGTGGATCTCGAAGGTGAAGTCCCCCAGGAACTCCATCCACCTCTGTTGCCGCATATTCAGCCCTTTCTGCGTCAGAAGGTACTTCAGGCTCTTATGGTCCGTGAAAATCTTGATCTTCAAGCCATACACATAATGCCGCCATAGCTTCAGGGCAAATATCACGGCCGCCAACTCCAAGTCGTGGACCGGATAGTTCCGCTCGTGCACCTTCAGCTGGCGAGAGCCATACGCTATAACCTTGCCATGCTGCTGCAGAACGCAGCCAAGGCCGCTTCCAGAAGCGTCGGTGTAGATCTCGTAGCCCTCTGTGCCGCAAGGCAAACATAAGATCGGAGCCGTCGTAAGCCGCCGCTTCAACTCCTCGAAAGCCTGCGCACACGCGGGCGTCCAAATGAACTCCTGCATCTTCCGTGTCAGCGTCGTAAGAGGCAGCGCGATCCGCGAGAAGTTCTCCACGAAGCGCCTGTAATAGCCGGCCAGCCCGAGAAAGCTACGGACCTCCGCTACAGTAGAAAGAACAGGCCACTCCCTAATGGCCGAAACCTTCACCGGATCTACCGCCACACCCGAACCACTAACCACATGGCCCAAGAACGCCACAGAAGGAAGCCAGAACTCGCACTTCGAGAACTTGGCATACAACTGGTTCCTCCTCAGAACCTCCAAAACTACCCGCAGGTGATCACCGTGCTCCTCCTCGGACTGAGAGTAGACTAGTATGTCATCTAGGAAGACGACCACAAACTGGTCGAGGTACTCTCGGAAAGTCCGGTTCATCAAGTCCATAAACACCGAAGGCGCATTAGACAGCCCAAACGGCATCACGGTGAACTCATACTGCCCGTACCTCGTACTAAAGGCAGTCTTCGGGATATCGCACTCCCTGATCCGCACCTGATAATAGCCGGACTTCAAGTCCAGCTTCGAGTATACTGTCGAACCAACGAGCTGGTCGAACAAATCATCTATCCTCGGAAGAGGATACTTGTTCTTCTCCGTCAGCTTGTTCAGCTCCCGATAGTCGATGCAAAGTCGCAGGCTACCGTCCTTCTTTTTGACAAAGAGGACCGGTGCACTCCAAGGTGAGGAACTCGGACGCACGTAGCCCTGCTCAAGCAGCTCCTGCAACTGCAGCTTCAACTCCGCCAACTCTTTCGGAGCCATACGATATGGCAAGCGGGCCACAGGCTTAGCGCCTGGCACCAACTCAATCGTGAAATCTATCTCCCACTGCGGTGGGGCACCGGGGAGCTCGCTCGGGAACACATCGGGGAACTCTGCTACTACCGGAACATCCGCTAGGCTGGGCCTCGACGTTGAAGCCTCCACAAGAGTAAAGAATAACTCTGCTCCCTGTCGCACTGCCTTGGACACCTGGAGAGCAGACATCAGCATCTTGCTCGATCCACGCATGCCCGCAAAGACCGTCTCACGATCGGCACCTTGCCCAAACCTCACCTCCTTGGTGGTGCAATCGATGCACGCATGCTGTTCCGACAGCCAGTCCATACCGAAGATATCATCGAACTCAACCAGGGGGAGTAACGATGCCTTCAGGTCATACTCCCGGCTACCAACTAGAACCTTTACGCAGCAACTCCTCTCCACACGCATCGAATATCCATTCAGCAGTAGGACCTCCAGTCCATCTGCAGAAGCAATCGACGGCGCACCAATACGTTGGACGAAGTCCGACGATAAGAAGGAGTGCGAAGCTCCAGTATCGAAAAGCGCTCTCGCAGGAACGCCTAAGACATTCACAGAGCCTATGCCTCCAAACTTGTTAGCATGAACATTAAAACAGGTATATAAACAGTAAAGACTGTATCTTAAATTGTACCTGTCACGACGTCTTTGGCTTTGATAGCCTCCTGTTGATCGAGACTAAAGACTCTGGGCTGCGGGGGAGCCATACGGGAAGCAGTGGACTCAGCTGCCTTCCCCTTCTCAGAATAAGCTGGCCCCGCCTTCTTCTCTGGCCTTGGAAGCCCACTGTGGCAATCCCGCGAGAAATGGACAGGCTTGCCACAAGTGAAACAAATAAGAGGGCCACATCCAGATGACGCGCCCGAAGTAGAGGGAGCTGGCCCAGATACTCGAGCCTTCTTCCAGCGACTCAACCTCCGCAACTTTGCCGCACCCGGCGCTTTGCCCTCCGGCACTGCCTCGACCACAACCGCCTTGCCCTTTTCCCTGAGCATGTCCTGCTCAAGGGCTCGGGCTGAACCAACGAGGGTCGTGAAACCCTGCGTCAACGGCCCTGTCAGAAGATGCCGCAACTCAGTACGCAAACCTCCATAAAACCTGTTCACCCTTCTCTCCTCATCATCGAAAGAAGTTCCAGCATAGTGCCCGAGGCGGGTGAACTCATGCAAGTAGTCATCAACCAGTATACCACCCTCTGTTAGGGCCAAGAACTGGTTCTCCATCGCGATCTGCTGCGACTGAGGCACATACCTTGCGAGGAAGATTCTCGAGAACTCTTCCATCGTCACATCAACCAGTCGCTTTCCCGCGAACTGGCGCCTCTCGACCTCATCCCACCACTGCCTAGCTTCCTTTTCTAGCAAGAAGGAAGCAAAGGTCACCTTCTGCGCTTCCTCCGACTGTGTTGCTGTCAGAATTCGCTTCACATGCGACAACCATTCTTCGGCCTCAGCTGGGGATTCAACCCCGGTAAACGGAGGAGGTCGAAATCCCAGAAAATGCTTCAGCTGCTGCTCAGGAGCATGCCTCACTGGGACTTGCTCCACTCTTAGTGGCTCAGGGGCCACCTCTTGCACTGGCGGTTGGCCTTGCCTTTCAGGCTGGCCATTCAACGCAGCTAGAACGGCTTCAGTAACTAGCCGAACCAACTCAGCAGACGGAGCTGTAGGGGCCTCAGCAGACCCACTACTCTCATGCACATCACGGGGATGCGACGGTCCCGCTGCACTTCGAGTGCCCTACACAAGTGCAACACACAGTTAGGCGACAGCACAGTCGCAACTAACAGCAGAAGGAACACTCAGGTTCCAAAATCATGCAATTATTGTTGGTTTGTTGTTACATTTTATTCCTAAGTGGACATTTTTGTGTTTATTTTACATCTCAACGGTAGCGCACACACGTGCTCACCACCCCTTAAAATAATTCGTCCACGAATTCCTTAGAAGGATACGGAACCCTAGTAGCTGATACTAATTTGTAACACCCCCATCCGTTAAGAAGCATATAGCAGAAGGTCCGGCCGGGGCCCCACGCCATATACTACAAAACAAACGGGAACGTCACTATTGAGTATACAACGACACTATACCACGAAGCCTAACTCAGAGCATTCTATGCGGAAGTAAAAGAGAGAGAGACAGAATTATAAACCACAAGACCCAAACTCGGGTATGTCCACTTCTATTAACTTGGAATAAAATGTTTTACAACACAAAAGAGGCACGACGGCCTTACAGTTTACCAACATCGGCGCGCAGGCCAGCCATACATGAAAAATAGAAGGAACATCAAAGGCCTTCAAGGGCTGCAGCAGCGCAGGGGCTTCAGCCCGCCAAGTTCCCGCTCGGTCCAGCACCTGTACAACAAGCCCACCAAAAACGGTGGCAAAACAGGGCAACGGTCAGCTAAAGCTGACCAATTTATAACGACCCCACCCCTTCGAGGGGGGTGGCAGTGCTAACCGTCCCTGCAAAACAGTCTCAACAACATATACATATCTAAGAGTGCGACTAGACGAGCCCACAACATTTCATACATATGCAACAACACAAACGTGGGAATGGCCTCCACGTCTCGTGCACTCAGGCACTCTTTGGTGTACTACGCCTTCCACCACCATCCACTCTTGATAGTTTTGCCCTTCGAGGCTAAAGTCGGCGGCCCGAATACCAGGGCTCCCCCGTGCTTTAATTGTGAACTTGCGCAGTCCGAAGACTCTTCCCCGTTGCCTCCCGACATGCTATTCGAGCCTTACTAATCAGGTGCTGCAATGGTTCGGGTGTAGGTTCGCCAAATGCCCGTTGTTCACACACTCGTTGTACAACACGAAATGCGGGTATGGCGTCCCCTCAGCCCAGTTATTCTCAATTAGATGGCTCCACGGGCCGCTAAGTCATCCACCAGGACACCCTTATAGGTCGGGCACGCCGACCTCAGGTCCCCTCAACAGGTGGGCACAACAAACATCACCAGACCCATGTCTGGGGGCTGTCGCCCAGGCGATATTCACTGTCGCCAGCGACAGTGCACAAACCCTAATTTGGCTTCTAGCTGTGGATGCTTCCCGGGGCACACCCCCAGGCATTGCTGCACATGCAGTAGCACTCCCTAGCCTCAGAACACCCAAATTCATCAGAATCCAATTCTGGGGAGCTGTCGCCCAGGCGACAGTCACTGTCGTGCCGGCGACAGCTAGACAGAACTCCATTCCTGCCTTTTAACTTCGGGTGCTCCCCGGGGCACACCCCCGGGCGTTGCTGCGCATGCAGTAGCACTCTCTAGTCCTACATAGCAGGATAACAACACGGGGTTTTCCCCGAGCACGCACAATACCACAAGGCATCACCAATCTGGACGAACCGTCACGGATGGGCTTCACACAGCGCGCCTACGTCCGTATCACGCACGGACTCTATATGTATGCAACTTGGACGGGGATAACACGAATCGACCCGTCGGAGGCCACGACCTCACCCTTTTGAGTAGGGGCCTCAACGATGCAAGGGAATGGACTAAGGCATGTCCAAGAGATGGTAGAAAAGTTCGTTACCCTTAAACGCCGCTTTGAGACCATGGCTTGACGTTCTACACGGATGGAAAGGAGCGCCTTGCCCTCCTCTACGCGTAGCCACCAACTTTGAAGGGATTGGATGAGTGTAGCTCCTCCAAACCCAAGCTCCAAGCTAGGGTTTTCTATTCACCTTCTTCTCCAAGCTCCTCTCTCTCTCTCTCTCTTAAGAACCCTTAAGAAAATAATTGAAAAGAGAGGGATTTTCGGCCTTGTATGCTGCCACCAAGCCTCCCAAGACAAAACAAGCCACCAAAGTCCAAGTGCAATCAATGCCCTTGATTTCGGCCTTAAAGTCCAAATTTGAGCTGTCGCCCGGCGACAGCCACTATCGCCCTGGCGACAGCGACAATGAACCGACATTGACTAGTCAACGCCGTCCGACAGCTCGCGGCAGAACCTTCTCAATAGAACGCTATCGCCCGGGCGACAGCCACTATCGCCGGCGACAGCTCTGGATTCCAGATTTCTGAATTTTTAGATTTGGGGTCTTATAGGATTGCTGTCAAGAATATCCTAAAGTACTTGAGAACTACTAAGGATACGTTCTTGGTGCATGGTGGAGAGGAAGAGCTCGTTGTAAGTGGTTACACGGATGGTAGCTTCCAAACTGATAAGGACGATTCAAAGTCCCAATCAGGTTTTGTATTTTGCCTCAATGGAGGAGATGTAAGTTGGAAGAGTTTCAAGCAGGAGACAGTTGCCGATTCTACGACAGAAGCCGAGTATATTGCTGCCGCAAATGCGGCAAAGGAGGATGTGTGGATTAGGAAATTCATCGGCGAGCTAGATGTAGTTCCTAGCATTGTTGATCCCGTAGTTCTCTACTGTGACAACAATGGTGCAATTGCCCAAACTAAGGAACCTAGATCTCATCTGCGCTACAAGCACATACTTCGGCGGTTCCATCTTATTCGAGAGATTGTCGATCGAGGAGATGTGAGCATTTGCAAAGTACCGACTGAAGAAAACATAGCGGATCCACTGAAGAAGCCTCTTGCACAAAGGAAGCATGATGGTCATGTTAGATCAATGGGTATTAGATACCTGAATGATCGTCTTTAGTGGGAGACTTGTGGATTGTATGTTTGTTGGTTGTTTATTCATTTGATGAATTGTGTTATGTACTGTATGTTTCATTTTACATTTATGGCAAGTTCTTTTATTATGTCAACTGTTTCTATATGATAGACTAATTAACATAATGAATGCCCTTAGAATGTTTGTTTCCATAGGAATTCAAGTACGTGACTTGAATGTGAGGTACTATGTTTATATGAAGCATCATTCTTAAATGTGTTAAATTTTTTGATTTGAATCGTTTATGAGTAAGAAGGAGTTGCATCAACTGAGTTATAGCCAAACAACCACAATATGCCACACAGCAACACAAAGCTTTATTGAATCACAATACTTGATTTCAGTGCGAGGTATACATGGCGATACATGATTCATAAGAATCACGAAGGAGAGAAGAACAAAACACACCAAAAACAAATCTGGCGGCTTGACAGGCAGAGACCGCACAGACCGCTCGACTCCAGAGACCGCCCGGCTTGACCTGAGACCGCACAAACAGAAAATAGGCAAGATGACCTGCACTGCAAGACCGCCACCTCAGTCCGCACGGACTGAAACTTATTGCACTGAACAAAGAACAGAAGCTGTCGCCAGACCGCAACTCAGATCGCCTAACCGCTGAAGGTCGCCTGATCGCTGAATTCGCTGCGAACAACACAAGAACAACATAAACCAGTTCGCATACAAGCCGCTGTCGAACTATTTATTCAAGCCGCTGGGAAATCACTAAGGAAGGAGACCACAAACTGCTGACCACAAACCTGCGAACTTAACAAATAGTCAACTCGCTTCCGAGGCCGCCCAACCTCAAAGTTGAGACCGCACAAAACAACCCAGGCTCAAGTTCTTACAGTTTTCGTTGTGAATGATGGGCCATGCAACCCTATTTATAGGCGGGTAGATGGATGTCGTCACCGCACAAGAGAGATACAATCACCACCCGTCAGATCGCGAGCGATCTCACAAGGCAGACCGCGCGATCAGACCACTTGGACAACATCCGGTCCAAGACAGCAGATCAACAGCAGACCGCGCACAAGCCGTGCGGACACAAGACTGGGCACAAGTGGCGCGGACACAAGACCACTCCTTCCTTAGATCGCCAAGAGCAAACCAAGAACATCTGGACGACTTCAGACAATTCGCCAGATCACCTAGCAAAGGCCGCTCGGTAACAGCGGTTACACAAGAACAGACCGCCCGGTCTTCTAACAAAGAAGATAGGCCAACCAAGCAGAGCAAACCAGGAATAGACCGCAGCAAACTAGAGCAGATCGGCTAACCATAGCAGGCCGCCAGAGACAGACCGACAGATCACCAGAGTAGAGACCGCGCAGTCTCTGCGGTCACCAAAATTCAGACTGCCGGCCACCTTCCACTCCACTTCAATAATTTCAACACTCCCCCTTGAAGTGGGAAGTGGAAACTAGCACAGGTAAACTTCGCAACCAAGTAAACTGTCGCTTTGCCTGCGGCTTTGTGAAGATGTCTGCAACATTGTCCGCACTTCAAACATGCTCGACCATAAGAGATCTTCCCAACACCTTTTCACGAATGAAATGGTGCTCAATCTCAATATGCTTGGTCCTCGCGTGACAAACTGGATTATTAACCAGCTTAAGAGCACTCTCATTGTCCCCGCGTAGCATAGTGGGACCTCGAACCTCCTCATGAACGTCCTCCACCAACCTCCTGAGCCAAACGGCTTCTTGAGCCGCCAAGGCCGAAGCCTTGTATTCCGCTTCTGTGGTAGATACGGACACCAAGTCCTGCATTTTGCTGCACCAAGAAATAGCTGTGGGGCCTATAATAAAGACAAAACCAGACGTTGATCTCCAATCATCCACGTCTCCCCCGTAATCAGCATCCATGTATCTATGCAACTCCAAGCTTGACCCACTCCTATATTGGAGACCCAGATCAGAGGTCGACTTCACATACTTCAAAATTCCTTTTGCCGCCAGAAGATTAGGCTTCCGTGGTTCTGCCATGTACCGACTAACCTTGCCAACTGCATAAGAAATATCAGGCCTTGTGATGGTCAAGTAGATCAAGCTCCCAACCAGAGCTCGGAACACCAACGGATCAGACAGAACTCTCCCCTCATCCTTCCGAAGTTTATGATGTTGTTCCAGAGGTATAGAGCTGCTCTTCCCTTCCTCCATGCCAAATCATTGAACGATCCGCTCCACATATCCAGCCTGAGAAACGAGCACTCCGCTCTCCCGCCTCTGAACCTCGAGTCCAAGGAAATGGTTGATGCGCAAAACTATATCCACAAACGAAAATGGCAAGTGTACCGTATCGAATGTAGTATAGGTTATAAAACCAAGGTCGTATTAGACTCGGGGCGGTTGAGTACTCTTACTTCAAGAAAATCTCTATTATCTTATCAATTAGAAAATGAGAGTGATTTTGCAAATGGAAAATTAAAATAAGAATTAAAAGAACGATTAGCACTCGATCTTCGAATCACCGCAGAATAAGAATAGAAGAAACAAAATCACATTCTCTAAATAAAATAACTTTGACCGTGGAGGTTCCCGAATTATAAACGTACCTCTCTCGAGGATACGCCCAACTAAGATTAGGTTGATCAACCGAACTCTCGTTCTATAATTGAAACCCCTAAACTTGCTTTAACGAAGTGAACCCCTCTATTGGAATTGACTCCAATCCGGGAGATTTATGTCGTCCTCTCTCGATGGGTGCATGCAACTCTCTTTATCCTTGAAGTTTTGATTCATCTTACGAGCTGGTTCGGGTAACTAAAGAACGAAAATAGGAACGAGAAAATAATCTCATTTCATTAAAATCAAGGATAAATCTTAAGCGGTTTAGAAAAGAGAAAGAGCGATTCTAAATTGCTTCAAAACCAATATTATTCCTTGGATCATCTCGACCGAGTGCTAATTAAATTTAGCTACTCATGGAGATGGAGGAATTAATGAAATAGAAGAATACATGAAGAAGGGAGAAGAAAATGAGAGACATAAACTAATTTATTAATTGAGATCAAGGGAAATACAAACTATGGATTGAAAATTACAACTTTTGAAATAAAAGAACAACTACAAGACTACTAAAACATGAAAATAAAACAAGAAAAGGAGAATTGAACTTCCAAAATTCATCCCTTGAGTTGTAGAGGAGCTGGCTTTAAATAGGCTGAAATTTGAGGTTACACGCCCTTGGTCACGCCCGTGACCAAGGGCGTGTAAGGGGCGTGATTGAAGCAGCAGCGGAGAGGGCGCCTCCTGGAGTAATTGCGAGCGTTTCGGCCGTGTCACGCCCTAGGTCACGCCCATGATCTGGGGCGTGTAATCTTGAAATAGTGTTGCTGGCGGGAAACTCTGGCGGGAAGAAGCGCGGGGTGAGTCACGCCCGTGACCGGATTTCATGCCCTCGGTCACGCCCGTGACTGAGGGCGTGTAACTTTAAATGACGTGGCAGGCGTGCTGGCAGCTGGTGGTGGGGTCCCGACCGTGACTTGGATGTCACGCCCTTGGTCACGCCCGTGACCTGGGGCGTGTACTTGGCGAATCTTCACGGAATGGGCCTAAAGTGGCGGCAGGAGGTCTGGAACACATCTTAGGCTGTCACGCCCTTGGTCATGGGCGTGACCTTGGGCGTGTACTTGATATTTTTGCTCAAGTGCCCAGAAAACCTGCAAAACATAAACTAAACTTATATTAGTGGCAGAAATAAAAAAGGAATGATTATTATAAGATAAAACAAATAATTGATAAAAATTCATATTAGAATTACATCAAAATTATACTAAAAGATGAGTACAAAAAGTACTCATCAAATACCCCCATACTTGAGCTTTTGCTATTCCAGAGCAAAAGAATGAGGAATGAATTACAAGACATCGGTATTATTTCTAATTGACTAAAATTTTATTAAACCAAGAATAAGTCAAAAGCAAATTTTAGGAATTCAAGAATTAAGTCATAAGTCATGTTGATAATTTAGAAAGAGAAATTTGTTCAGCTAACTACTTCTCAAGATAACTATTTAGCAATCGAAATTATAGAAATTTTCAAACAAAATTAGATTGAAATTATAGACACTCTAACATAAAAGAATCTTAAGGAAAAGTCACCTACCAAAATATTGCTCTCTTAATAATTTAGTTTAGGACTAGAAACAATGAAATTGGCTAGGGATGGGTTTGAACGAAATGGCAAATGAAGACAAAGGATATGAAGAGGTTTTTGATTGGGGTGATGAATTTTATCCTCTCAATCCCTTTTTTTTATTTTTTTAGTATATGTAATACCAGAGAATGATAGACTATTATCCTATCATTTCCACGACATATACACTTTTTTCTCTCTTCATTTTTTTTTGGGTTGCATATGTTTACCAGAGAATAAAGAACTAACATCTCCTTATTCCCATGACATATGATCTAACAAAAGGGGAAAAGAAAAAGATACAAATATTTACCAAGGGTAAAAAAAACTTCTAGTTTATAAATTAAACTATTTTGAGAGCAAGTTTTTAGTGGAATGAAATTTCCTAAGATCTTAAAGTTAAAAGCGAATATAATGAAAAAAATCTAGAGATGTTTAGCCAATTTACCACAAAGTGAAGCTATTTAAAATTAAAATGAGAAGTAGTGATAAATAAATTCTCTAATCAAATTAAAAACATAAAATGTTTCTTAAAACCAAATTACTTCAAATTTAAATTTAACAAATTCTGATAAAACAAAATATTAGCTAAATCAAAAAATATAGGAATACTTATAATCAATCCTCAAACTAGATTTCTAGAAAAATAAAAACAACAAGTACAAATTTTATTGAAAATTTTATTGTTATTATTATTATTTTTAAATAAAAATACAGAGAACGCAAAGCTATACCCCCATACTTAAAATTAAACATTGTCCCCAATGTTTAAAACTAAGTATGAAGAACACTTGAAAAATAAACTTTAAAATAAAAATACATAAAATTAAAGATAAGCAAGGTGTGCCTCCCAAGAGCGCTTTCTTTTTCCCGTCTTTAAGCTAGACGGTTAGTGTTAGGAAAAAGGAAATTTAAAAGAGAGGTGGACAGGCAACTCCCTTAATTTGCGCTGAGGCGAATGTGCCTGCGTCAGTCGCACGACTACTCCTCCGGTTATCTTGTGATTCTCCTTTTGTCCTTGAACTTGAATATGTAAATCCAAATCACCTATACATACCTGAGGTGATTTGAATTTATAAAGATGAGCGGCATATGGATCATCAATTAATTGGGGTAGCAACGGCTCATCTTCAACCTGAAAATTATTAGTTTTTAAGGAATCACAAATAAACGATTCAGACAAATTTTCGCAAGGAGGAGGCGCTTGCGAAATTATAAAATTAAGCTTTGGTTGTTCCTTTTCTAAAATAAAATTCTCATTTGAAAAATCTAGCGCATTACCAAGCGGAATAAAATTTTCGGACACAACATTTTCATGAATTTTTGGTTGGATCGAAGAAATTCGCGAGTATTCATGACAAAGAAAATAAAATCCGGGTGAAGTAGGGGAAGAAACTTGTTCTTCTTCTATTTCATCCGGGGTGCCCATAACTTTAAGAAATTCTTGGTAAAGTAATTTTTCTTCATCTTCGGTAAAATAAGTTATGGGATTACATGAAACCACATGTTCCTCCATAACTAAGTCATCCAAAGGTGGAGAAAAAATACTAGTAGAAATAAAATTTTCCTCTGAAATTTGGGGGGTAGTATCTATTTGAATCGGCGGACATTCCCCAAAATTAGAGTACGAAGGTTGCGGCGCAAAAGAAGAAGAATAAGAATTCAGTTCTAAAGATTTATCTTCATCGCCCCGTAAACTATCCGGGTGACCTTGCCACCAAGAATAATCTACTTCGGATATAGAAGAAAAATTATTAGAAGCCGAAAAATTATTCTCGTGAAAATTAGAGAAATTATTTTCCTCTAAATTTTGGGGGGAAGTATCTATTTGGATTTGCGAAATTTCCCCCAAATTAGAGAACGAAGACAGAGGTGTATAAGAAGAAAAACAAAAATTCGGAACTAAAGATTTATCTTCATTGCTCCGAGAACAATCCGGGTGAGCTTGCCACGAGGAATAATCTACTTCGGAGCTAGAATAACAATTTTTAAATGCCGAAAAATTATTTTCATTAAAATTCGAAAAATTATTTTCATCAAAGTTTGAAAACTTATTTTCATTAATAGGTGAAAAATTATGATCGTAATTATTATCAAAATTATTTGCATAATATTTAGGAAAATTATTTTCATAATAATTATTTTGATAATAAGAATGTAAATAACATTCCTCACTTTGATGAGGCGCACCACAATAATGACAACTAAATTGGCGTTCTCGTGCGGCTTGTAAGAGATAAAGTTGGTTTCGAAGCTCGGCAACCTTAATAGCCAATTCAGATTCTTTCATATTAAAATAAATAAAAAGGAAACAACCTTCACCTAAATGAATGGAATTTTATAAATATTTTTATTATGAATATTTTTCAAAAAGCAGGTTAAATTAGTCCCGGACTTCCCAAGATCTACCCGGTGAAGGGTTTGCAAGGTACTAGAGGCTATGATGGGAATTCAAGCCCAAAGCGTCCTTTCCGAGAATTTAGATTGCGCTTTTTAAGATTTTTTTTTATATATATATATACAAAAATAAAGAGAAGAGGGAGAAGAAAGAGAACGATACAATTAATAAATATTTCTTTTTTCAAAATATCAACCGTGCTCCCCGGCAACGGCGCCAAAAACTTGATGCGCAAAACTATATCCGCAAACGAAAATGGCAAGTGTACCGTATCGAATGTAGTATAGGTTATAAAAGCAAGGTCGTATTAGACTCGGGGCGGTTGAGTACTCTTACTTCAAGAAAATCTCTATTATCTTATCAATTAGAAATTGAGAGTGATTTTGCAAATGGAAAATTAAAATAAGAATTAAAAGAACGATTAGCACTCGATCTTCGAATCACCGTAGAATAAGAATAGAAGAAACAAAATCGCATTCTCTAAATAAAATAACTTTGACCGTAGAGGTTCCCGAATTATAAACGTACCTCTCTCGAGGATACGCCCAACTAAGATTAGGTTGATACCGAACTCTCGTTCTATAATTGAAACCCCTAAACTTGCTTTAACGAAGTGAACCCCTCTATTGGAATTGACTCCAATCCGGGAGATTTATGTCGTCCTCTCTCGAGGGGTGCATGCAACTCTCTTTATCCTTGAAGGTTTGATTCGTCTTACGAGCTGGTTCGGCTAACTAAAGAACGAAAACAGGAACGCGAAAATAATCTCATTTCATTAAAATCAAGGATAAATCTTAAGCGGTTTAGAAAAGAGAAAGAGCGATTCTAAATTGCTTCAAAACCAATATTATTCCTTGGATCATCTCGACCGAGTGCTAATAAAATTTAGCTACTCATGGAAATGGAGGAATTAAAGAAATAGAGGAATACATGAAGAAGGGAGAAGAAAATGAGAGACATAAAACTAATTTATTAATTGAGATCAAGGGAAATACAAACTATGAATTGAAAATTACAACTATTGAAATAAAAGAACAACTACAAGACTACTAAAACATGAAAATAAAACAAGAAAAGGAGAATTGAACTCCCAAAATTCGTCCCTTGAGTTGTAGAGGAGCTGGCTTTAAATAGGCTGAAATTTGAGGTTACACGCCCTTGGTCACGCCCGTAACCAAGGGCGTGTAAGGGGCGTGATTGAAGCAGCAGCGGAGAGGGCGCCTTCTGGAGTAATTGCGAGCGTTTCGGTCGTGTCACGCCCTAGGTCACGCCCGTGACCTAGGGCGTGTAATCTTGAAATAGTGCTGCCGGCCGAAAACTCTGGCGGGAAGAAGCGCGGGGCGAGTCACGCCCATGACCGGATTTCATGCCCTCGGTCACTCCCGTGACTGAGGGCGTGTAACTTTAAATGACGTGGCAGGCGTG
Source organism: Dactylorhiza incarnata (assembly GCA_033032865.1). Taxonomy (NCBI): domain Eukaryota; kingdom Viridiplantae; phylum Streptophyta; class Magnoliopsida; order Asparagales; family Orchidaceae; genus Dactylorhiza; species Dactylorhiza incarnata. The sequence goes on along the minus strand of JAWHQI010000500.1, from coordinate 806,551 downwards.
CTGGCAGCTGGTGGTGGGGTCCCGGCCGTGACTTGGATGTCACGCCCTTGGTCACGCCCGTGACTTGGGGCGTGTACTTGGCAAATCTTCACGGAATGGGCCTGAAGTGGCGGCAGGAGGTCTGGAACACATCTTAGGCTGTCACGCCCTTGGTCACGGGCGTGACCTTGGGCGTGTACTTGATATTTTTGCTCAAAGTGCCCAAAAAACCTGCAAAACATAAACTAAACTTATATTAGTGGCAGAAATAAAAAAGGAATGATTATTATAAGATAAAACAAATAATTGATAAAAATTCATATTAGAATTACATCAAAATTATACTAAAAGATGAGTACAAATAGTACTCATCAATGGTGAAGCTCACCCAGATCCTTCATCTCAAATCTAATAGCAAGCTCGGCTCTCAGCCTTACTACTGCCTCCTTCGAGTTCCCGGTGACAATCATGTCATCCACATACAGCAGAACAATAACCCGAAGCACCCCCTCCTTCTTGACGAACAAGCTAGAATCAGAGTCTGAAGCAAAGAACCCGAAGAATAGAAGATACTCTGCGATCTTCCCGTACCACGCCCGAGGCGCTTGCTTCAACCCATACAGGGCCTTCTTCAGTTTGCAGACGTAGTCCAGAGAATCCTCCGAGATGAAGCCCAGCGGTTGGATCAAGAAGATATCCTTGTCAATCTCTCCGTATAAGAAAGCATTCTTCACATGAGCTGCCAAATCTCCCATCCACTGGATGCTGCCAAAGCAATAACAAATCGGACCGAAGTCATCTTTGCCACAGGACTGACGTCTCATCATAATCTTCTCCGTACTGCTGTGAGAACACACGAGCTACAAGGTGAGCCTTGTATCGCTCGATCGTACCGTAAGCCTTCTTCTTGAGTTTATAGACCCACTTGCATGTCACAGGGGTAATGCCCTTGGGCCTGGGCACTAGAGACCAAGTCTCATTCTTCTTGAGAGCATCCAACTCCTCTTGCATAGAAATGTCCCACTGCTTTATACCTTTGGCCTTCTCAAAGCTCGACGGCTCCCTCTCATCCAAGGGACCAGCAAAGAAACATGAGACGAAGCTCACCATGTTTCCTCCTGTGTATCGATCTGGTGGCATGATAGTCCTCTTCGACCTCCTAAGAGGTTGCACCTGACTAACCACCTCCTCAGCTGCTTCTTCTATGCTAGCTCCTCTTCCAGATGAACTTGGAGCATCGCTCCCCCTGCTTTCGGAACATGAAGCCTCCATCTCTGAGCTTGACACAACTGGAGCTCCTAGTTAAACAGGCAACTCCACCTGAAGATTTTCCACAGCCTTCCCTTCTTCATCAACCCTGCTCTCCGGTAGTTCAACTCCCCCTGATACTCTTGGCATGAAGCCAGCATTTGCAAGTTTCCGTCAGATGACGGATCTTCCGCTCTGCAACGACATTTTGCTGTGGAGTATGGGCACAAGTGAGCTCTCTTCGGACGCCGTGTTTCCTTCAAAAACTTGAGAACTCACCAGAGGTGAACTCCCCACCATTGTCAGTTCTCAATTTTTTCACCCGCAGGCCTAACCGACCTTCCACCAGCTCCTTGAACTCCACGAACTTCGCAAAAGCTTATGACTTCTCTTTTAGAAAATACACCCAGACATATCTGGTGTAATCGTCAATCAACACCAATATATATCTGTTGCCTCCAAGGCTTGGGGTGGCAGTCGGTCCCATCAAATCACCGTGAATGCACTCCAATGGCGCTTTGCATCTTGTTTGCAATTTATCAAATGGAAGTCGATGAGACTTACCAAACTGACATCCCGCACAAACATGACCGTCTCCATAGGAGGACAAGCTAGGCAAGCCCTTGACAAGGCCCATTACCGCCATAGCCTTCAATTTGTCCATGCCTACATGCCCCAACCTTTCATGCCAGATAGCCGCGCTATCATTGGTCTTCATCTTATCAGCATAGGTACTTGTCGATAAAATGAACATGTCCTTCACCCGCTTTCCAACATGAATAACATCTCCCTTTATCTCCGGTTGAGTTTTAAGAAACTTCACTTATGTTGGGCCAAACAGAACGTGATAACCGACATCAACCGCATTGGTCACAGAGAAGAGATTCTTCTTCATACCCGACACGTGATAGACACTCCTCAATGTGAGTGGACCCTTATCACTGCTCAGAGAGATAACTCCTTAATACTGCATGAATAGAATTATCAGCTGAAATGATAGCATCGTTACCTGAGTAAGGTGCCAAAGAAGAGAATTTTGATTCATCCCCTGTGAGGTGATTCCCACACCGTGAATCCACGATCCAATCCTCTTCGAAGTTGATGGCAGACAAGGCCTTAATGGGCATAGCCATCATATTAGCCGCAAAGGCTCCTCCCCATCCAGCTTCATCAGACTTTGGCTTCTCCTTCTCCGCTGCATGTCCCGGCTGAAGATTAACCCGACAATCTTTCTTGAAGTGCCCGGTCTTATTGCACCTGAAGCACCTTGGTCCCTCTCCCTTCTTCTTACCATCAAACTTAAAAGCATAGCCCCTATCCGGCTGACCTGAAGTAGAGGGTCCATCATGACCCGGCTTCTTCTTCTCCCATTTCTTTTTCTTCTTCCCAGAGAACAACACATCACTATCTCCCCCAGAGATAGAAGTCCCCGCCATCTGTCTTGCCAAACTTTCTTGCGAGGCAAGTAAGTTTTCCAGCTCCAACATAGATGGTTGATTTGCCCAACCCTGAACTGACGTCACAAAAGCAAGATACTCCTTCCGCAACCCGCGGATGATATGCCTCTTCATTTTTGCCTTCGAGATGGGCTCATCAGTGTCCAATGCAGAAATCTCTGCTGTGAGGTTCTTCATCTTGAGAAAGAAGGTAGAGATAGAAAGATCACCTTGAGAGGCTTTCGCCAACTCATTTTCAAGAAACTGTAGCCGAGCTACATTCTTCTTATTAAATAACCTGTCCAAAGACGTCCAAATCTCAGCAACAGATTTACATCCAATGATGTGATGGAATAGCTCTGGTGAGATAGCCCTCTTGAGTGTGAACTCTGCCTTTGCATTAGTCCTCCTCTAAAGTCTCACCTCTGCCATATTATCTCCTGCTAGAAACACTTCTTGTGTGTCTTCTCCTCCAACTATCTCCCATAGATCCTTGCCAAGTAAGTAACTCTCCATACATGACCTCCATTTCTTGTAGTTAGTCGATGTGAGGAGTTCAATACCAAGCCCTCTTACGTATCCAGCTTCCATGGAAAACCTATGTGGTCTCTTCTTCACAAAGACGATGGCAACTCAAGTTGAACACTGCTTATCCACTCCAACAACCTGGCTTTGATACCATGTTAAATTTTTTGATTTGAATTATTTAGGAGTAAGCAGGAGTTGCATCAACTGAGTTATAGCCAAACAACCACAATATGCCACACAGCAACACAAAGCTTTATTGAATCAAAATACTTGATTACAGTGGGAGGTATACATGGCGAGACATGATTCATAAGAATCACGAAGGAGAGAAGAACAAAACACACCAAAAACAAATCTGGCTGCTTGACAGGCAGAGACCGCACAGACCGCTCGACTCCAGAGACCGCCCGACTTGACCTGAGACCGCACGAAAAGAAAACAGGCAAGATGACCTGCACTGTAAGACCGCCACCTCAGACCGCACGAACTGGAGCTTATTGCACTGAACAAAGAACAGAAGCTGTCGCCAGACCGCAACTCAGATCGCATAACCGCTGAAGGTCGCCTGATCGCCGAGTTCGCTGCGAACAGCACAAGAACAACATAAACCGGTTCGCAGACAAGCCGCTGCCGAACTGTTTATTCAATCCACTGGGAAATCACCAAGGAAGGAGACCGCAACCTGCTGACCGCAAACCTGCGAACACAACAAACAGTCAACTTTCTTCCGAGACCTCCGGACCTCAAAGTTGAGACCGCACAAAACAACTCAGGCTCAAGTTCTTACAGTTCTCGTTGTGAATGATGGGCCAAGCACCGCTATTTATAGGCGGGTAGATGGATGTCATCACCACACAAGAAAGAATTGAGTTGATCTTGCTCATATTGGATGTGAGTAGAGGATCATTCTTTTGACTGTTTGGAATTAAGTTGAGAATGTCTCAACGGGAAATCATTTAAAGTGTTTAAACGATTGGACTTATACTAGACAAATTTGGTTAAAGTGTTTAACCAAACTGGGTCAAATTCGGCTAATAGGTTTGGACAAATTCGGCTAAAGTGTTTAGACGATTTCGGCTAAGTCAAAATTCGGCTAAATGGTTTAATCGAATTTATATATCCGAATTAGTATAGTCGAATTCGTCTATAGGGTATAGGCAAATTCGTTTAAAGGGATTAGTCGAACTGGTTTTTATTTCATTCGTCGAACGCAGACTTCTGCCGGTTCGTCGAACGCAAATTGTTGTTGGTTCGTCGAACGCAAGTTGTTGCGGGTTCGTCGAACGCAGATTTCTGCCGGTTCGTCGAACGCAGTTTTTTGCGGGTTCGTCGAACGCAGGTTTCTTTGGGTTCATCGAACGCAAGTTGCTTTGGGTTCGTCGAACCCAGGTTTATATAAATCAGTTTGCGATTTAGGTTTTCCTGACGGCTGAGCTCTTATGTTTTACGGAAGACGGAAACTTAGACCGCCCCCTTTTGCGATTTGTGAGAGCAGCGCCGGAATCGTTCCGCTAGAGCTTTTCTTTTCTTCCGACAGTCGCCGCCTCTTCCTGTAATCGAACCTAGCAGTTCGTGGAAGACGTTGAGGTCACCCCTTCTCCGACCTAGTTCTTGTGCGACAAGAAGCTAGGGTTCTCCTTCTCTTGTGTGGACTTCTATAGAGGTGTGGACACAATTCTACACTTACTCCTACGACGAGCAGTCGTTTGTTGACGGAGCAGATAGAAACTGCAGAGAAAGGACTTGGAATAGGATTCCGAATCCTAGAAGATTTTTCTTGGAGCACCTTGGTTGAGTATTGACTCAATCCCGCGAAGGTATATATTGTATTATGCTTTCTTCAATTTCTTGATTCATGGTTTTAGCAAAATCCATATGTCTCTTCGGGTTGTTCTTGATATATTCTGCTGCGCACATATGATGTGTATACCCTTAAGTAAAACCCAACATTTGTGGGGGTGGTGGTATTTCATCAGAGCTGCTAGATGAATCCTCTTTTTCCGAGTGGTCTGTTTGAGATGCATGTTTCTTTGGAGCAGGCTGGACATTAGATGATGGTTTGGGGATAGACCTATCCCATCGATCTAGCATTTTTGCACCCAAATGCTTGGAGTAGTGTAGAGAAACTCCCATTTTCTTATTCAATACTTCCCCTGGGTGTTTAACAATAGAGGGACAATATTCTTCTGTAGGAGGGGGACTTCAGGGTGTTCTTCATTCTCTGTAAGAGGAACTCACTCTAGTTGGTCTTCTTAGTGTGAATTATCTGGGCCATGATAACGAACATGTCCTTTGAGATTCGGTCATGAGACCCAGGTTTGCATAGCAGAACTTTGCCAACGATGTCGGCCATCAACTTTCCCTTTTGATTGAATTTCGCTCTCTTAATGGACCCATAGGTCTTCCCTGTGTGGCAGCACCAGGTGTAGCTCGCGGACACATTCTTCGAAGTCAGCTCTTCTTCTTCCTCTCCCCCTTGGATTCTTGGCAGATTCAGTGCTTTTACAAGGCTTTTCGCAGATATCTTGATTTTCTTGCCTCCCACCATGGACTTTATCCGTGATTCTGTGTGGTCGAGTTTTGCTTTGGCAAAGAACTCGCCTAATTCCCAGTGGAGAAGAACCGAGGGTTCACATAGGACACATTCTAGTCCTGATGCCTCCAGTAATCCTATTACTGATCTTATTTCGTCAGAGCAGGCATTGAAACCTCCTCACTGAAGTTCACAACCCGAGATCACTTCTTCTTTCTTGGGAGATATTGATTCAGAGTGAGAGAGAAGGCAGCACGTCAAAGGACGTGAGAGTTTTTCGACGGTATGGCTTAGGGCAAATGATAGCATAATTTTTATTTTTGAGCATTCACTCTATTTATAGTATTGGTAGGTGAAGAGGCGCGTACCTTAAAAAACGATCAGACGGCTCCGATGGACCCATCTAATCTCGATATAAATAACTCGATTTTATTTTGCCGATGTAGTTATTGTTGCCGAAATGATCCTTGGATACGCATCCTCCCAGCTCGAATCTTTGTCGTCGCAACATCTATTGTGTCGTCGTAACAACTTCTTGTATCGACGAGTATGGATTCCAGGACCTATTCAGCTTTTAGTCCTCTTTTAGTAGGATGACCTGCATCAGTTTTGTTAGTAAATATACTTTGTTGTTCTGCCTATGGGTCAGAACAGCCACCTTTTCTAAGGCCCAGATTTGCTTCTGGTGGGCACTTGGACTACCTGCAAAATGAGATTACAAGTCCTTAGGAACCCAAGTGAATTTGGGTCCTAGGAAATTGTTAGCATTAACGGGCATACTAGATATAACTGCCCTCGGATATGCATAGTGATTGTGAAAGACATTGTTTGCAAGTTTAGCATTTGTTACCCTTGGAGTAGTAGGATTGTACTAACAATCAATTACAAAGTGCCCAGTCTTTCCACAACACCAACATTCATACCTATTATATCTTCTTTTCTGGCTGACTGCATGAGCAGGAGTTCTTTGTGTGTGAACAAATGAATGAAGCAAAGAAGGTGAACTGTGTTAATGGTAGATGTGATGTTTGCTGTCACAATTCACTGTTTTCCATCTGGAGTCAGTCTTCTTTAAGGATTTCATCTCTTTTCTGGGTTCAGCAAATTTCTGCATCCTCATAACTTCCTGAGGTACCTTTGTGGTTTTTGGCATGTTCTTTGCTCCACTTGTGGAGCTCCCAATCTTGAAATACCCAAGATTTGATTGCCCAGCGATTAGTCCCAAATATATACACATTTATGGACTCATCTGGGCCATGTTTCTAGTCTTTCCGCTGCACTTTAGCCTTGTTTTAGCTCATAATTATCATTCCATGCTAGGTGCTCTTCTTGGCCTATTTTGGTGTATTTTTATGTTTATTCTCCTATGTTAGCCTTATCGTACTGTTGAGTGCCACTTTCAGTGGCCTGATTAGCATTTCTGTAGGAACAGGAGTCGTGCAGGTATTCCCGGTACAATTATGTACAGGAACACTGCGCACGATCACTGGTTCTACTGCGCACGACCACTGGTCGTGCGCCACTGATCGTGCGCACTCCCCCAAAAATCTGAGTTCTGTCTTCCTTATCGCACGACCACTTACGATAGCGCGCACGACCACTGGTCGTGCGCCACTGGTCGTGCGAACATTGTATTTTATAATTTTCTTACCTTGCAGGCTCCGTCCAGGCAGGCGCACGATCACAGGATGCTAGTGCGCACGACCACTGGTCGTGCGCCAATGACCGTGCACACTGTTTATTCCAGCGCCTATATATTGACCTGCTCGCGAATTAGGTCGAGATCGCTCGATTCCACTCCGCCCAGCTCTGCCGTTTTCGCCCCTTCCGTAGGTTTTTCACCCCTTCATCGCCGCCCACCATCTGGAGGTGCTCCGGGCTTGTTCTTCACGCCAATCTTGAGCCGGAGCTTCCTCTCGGCCTCCTCCTTCATCCTAGCTCTTCAAAGCAAGATCCAGCCACCATCGCAATCAAGCAAGAGGAAGTTTGCAACCTCTACCAGATCATGACACGAAGAAGACGGGCTCATTGGAGAGTAGTGACAGCTCTCTCTACCCCAGACGTAGTTGCGGACCGAGCTAGGACGCGGATTGACAACCCGGTGCTTCCTACCGTGAATCTACAACGAGCCTTCGGATTCGGTTGATTTCTTGCCTTATTCTTCTCTTATTGATGTATATGTAGTTAGATCCATTATTATGATGAAGTTGCACTCAAACTCGTTTGTATTTTTATATATTTCATGTCTATGTGAAATGCTTGTTGTTTGAGTTGCTTGAGGTGCGCCACCATTCCATCCTCCATCCCGCCGTCACGTTCGGTGTCGCACTAGCAATTGCTAGTGGCGTGCTTGTCGAAGAGGTGCCTGCGACCCTCATTCCGTTAGCCTACTCGCCCATCCGCCTACCGAAGCGTGGCATCACGGCCCGTGTATTCCATCCCGCCTAACGAAGCAGCGCGCTCAAGGCCTGCATAGTTTGATTTCGTCTGCCTACTCGCCCATCCGCCCAATGAAGTAGTGCGTTCAAGGCCTACGTAGTTTTCCATCCCGCCAAGCGAAGCATTGCATAGTGGCATTGCATAGGAGTAGTTGTAATATTTTATTTTATTATTCACAAACCAAACCAACCATCCATTGTAACCCCGACCAAGGACTTCGATCTCAAGTCCTTCCTCGAAACCTAACTCCACCTTACTGTGTTCCTTCGAGATTCGATACTCGGGGATTACTCCTCGTTTTATATTACTTGAACGATCGGTACACTGCCGTTTCGTGCCGCAGTCGAGCTACCGCCTATAGCGGTGTGCGAGATTTGCGCCATCATGTTTTTGGCGCCGTTGCCGGGGAACAAAGTCGTGTGAGTTTTCTGGAGAGGGAGAACCTGAGAGAGAAACCCTTCCATTTGTAAATTGCAATTCTTTGTTTTATTTCTTTTTATTCCATTTTCCTGTTTTAATTAGGTTGCTTTAGTAATTATTATTAGGTGTGGTATTTCGCACAATAGTGTTTTTCTTTTTGAATCGTTTTATCTTCGCACTATGTGGGCACATCTTAATATCCGTTGCCATTGGTGTGGAGCTACCTCCTACTCTAGTGATGAATTCCCTACGGAGAATAGTAGGAATAATTCTTATAGCCCAACATATGGAGCACCGACTTCGTCTGGCACTCCATATGGTGCGCGTAAGTCTTATGGCTACTCTGCTGAGACTTTACCGTCATACTTCTTTTCAGCTTCAGCCCCTGCTGTGCCAAAGAAGCCCGCAAGGCAGTGCCGGTTTTGTCGGAGCACTGATCATGTCTTGAAGGACTGTGCCGAGTATCTTCGCCAATTGGACGAGAATGACAAGCCGGATATCCGGATCGTCCCAACTCCTAACTCTGGCGGCACACCTTCAACATCCGATTATGTGTCTTTGTCACCTTCACATCTTGAAGGGTATGGAATGGACACGGTCACCGTATGTGTGGCTGATCTATGCACCGACATTGATAAGCATATTCTCCATGTGCATCCACCACCTCTAGTGGATTCGATTCTTTGTGAGGAATCGGTGCTCGACTTTTATCCGAGCACTACTCCTCCCCCTGCTGTGCACACTACATTCGTCTCCGACGACATTGTTGAGGATGTATCGCAGGATGAGGCTGACGATCTGTGTTATGCCTGCTCCTATGGAGGAGGACAACCTTCTAGGTGAAGAGGAGCTTTCCTCAACACCGGTGGAGGAAGTCCAAATCTTGGGCATGGCCACTGTCGATCCCGCTGAACCTTGCGGCATTGATGACAATGCCAACATTATTTTACTTTCCCAATCTGATGGGAGTGAGACCGGGACCACTCCCCCGATTTTTGATTATTTATGTTCTTCGTCTTGTTTATTTCTCGATCCCCCCTCTTCATCCGAGCCTGTGCAGGTTGATTCTTCATAGGTACCCCAGGAGGATTTGGTGCATATTGCTCATGTCAATGATAAGAGCATCCTCTCATGGGAGGAGGTTGATTCCCCCTCTATAGAGGAAACTCCACTCATTTCCTTTTCCTCCTGCCACCTCCCTGTTGACGACACCTTGCTAGGCAATGATGTGTTTGGTGAGTTGAGTGAGGATATCTCCTCCTCTTCTTACTTTCTGTTTCCTCTACCTGCGTTATGTAGGTATTATTATTTGGGTAGAGGAGTAACTGTTCTGTCGCCGTATCGGTACCCTCTACTGACACGCGTATTAGAACAGTTACCTATTCATTTCCTTTTTCATACGCCCATTAGCTAGAACCTTTAGTTTTTGAATAAGTCGTGCTGGGATGACAATAACCCCAGTAGTTATCTCTCTTTTCTGCATTTTCATTTCACCTAATCATGTTTAGCTAGTAGTATTTCTTTTTCAGTTTTCTATTTTCTTTTGTTTCTGCGGAGCTGACCCCTGCAGGTATCTTTTCTGGATGGCGGATGCTGCGGCTCATTTTAGCTTACACGCCAATCTTCTAGTGTGCTCATTTCTGAGCACTGGGTACTCTCTTTCTCTAGCCTTTGCTGATTTTCATGTCATATATTATGCGGATTGTTTAGTTTAAGTCTGGGGGAGAGTAGTTTTGTTTACCCGCTCACGTGCATTATTGCACTGCATACTAGAAGATTTCATTTAAAATGTTTTGTTTATTTTCATTGCACACCACAGCACCCACTCGAGCGTGCACTTAGTTGTTGGCACGTCTTGAGCTGAACTCATTTCTTTTTGTGTGATTTGGGAAATCATTGTGCTGGCTTAGGATTATGAGGCGGAGTAAAATGTTGACTCCTGTAGTGTCCTAGTCGAGCGCTCATGTCTCGTTTAGAAATTCGTGTAGATTCAATTTCTTTTTATGCTTTTAGTTTATATTTTTTTCTATTAGCGTAAATATTGTTTACTCTACTCAAAATTGGTGAATCCGGTGTGAATCAAACGGTAGCATAGGAATGTGTGTAGCCGTTCGTTAGCCTCATATTGCCCGAGTCGGGAGGAAGGATTATCTTTCTCGGTGGCTAGAACTTGCCCCAAGCAATTCTTGAAGCATGGGTATACGGTTAGTCAATTGCGTGAATGTGATATAGGCCATCATTTTGGCCTGGCTGAGCCTTTGTGCCCACTCCTATCGCTTTATCCTCGTTAGCCCATTTGTGCCAACCCTTTCTTTGATTCAGCCCCACTGTTGTCTCACCAAAGCCTAATAGCCAATCCTAGTCGCACACCCAAATCTGAGCTTTAGCTGTTTATTATTTTCATGAGTTGGGTTTTTGATTTGGTGATATGTTTGTGAAGATGTGGATGTGTTCTATTGTTTAGTTGCTGAAAATGATAAGAAAAGAAAAGAAGAAAATGAGAGAAAGAAAAGAAGTGAAAAGAAAAGAAAAAGATATGAGCTTTAATGAAAAATCTGTGTAAAAATATATGTTTGGGAGTAGGCGGTGCACACACCCATGTTGTTAAGTCCAAGTCTGGGGGTGTGATGTACCCGCGTGTTTGTGTGGTGAACGAGAATAATTTCTGCATAAGCTTACTTGGGTTTAGTGCTTGAGCCGTCGTTTTTATCTTTGTTTGTCCTCACCTAAACCCAAGCCTCATCTAAAACCTAAAGTCCTATTGATTCACGCGTTTGAGTCATACCAGTGCTGTGGAGAGAGTGCGAACGGGCAAGCTTATGGTCACCGACATTGATGGATTTCAAAGGAGTTGTCCCGAGCCCCGATCTTTGGCAATGCTCGCCTCAGCGTTCAGTTTACTTTCTTCCTATGTACGACCTTATGATTCACCGTGATTCACTTTTTGAGTAAACGTAATATATAAATACGCTCCTAGAAAATTATAAACTAATATGTATAATTAGAAATTTTGTCTACTGTATTTCTACGCACATGAGCATGTGACTTCGCATGGTACTCCGCTTGATAGTTTCTTCGCCAGCTTATGTTTTTCCTGTCCGCGAGAGATGGTTTGCTCGGGACGCGCAAATAGATAAGTCTGGGGGTTTGATGAGTCCCAAATATATACACATTTATGGACTCATCTGGGCCGTATTTCTAGTCTTTCCGCTGCACTTTAGCCATGTTTTAGCTCATAATTATCATTCCATGCTAGGTGCACTTCTTGGCCTATTTTGGTGTATTTTTATGTTTATTCTCCTATGTTAGCCTTATCGTACTGTTGAGTGCCACTTTCAGTCGCCTGATTAGCATTTCTGTAGGAACAGGAGTCGTGCAGGTATTCCCGGTACAATTCTGTACAGGAACACTGCGCACGATCACTGGTTCTATTGCGCACGACCACTGGTCGTGCGCCACTGATCGTGCGCACTCAACCCCAAAAATCTGAGTTCTGTCTTCCTTATCGCACGACCACTTACGATAGCACGCACGACCACTGGTCGTGCGAACATTGTATTTTATAATTTTCTTACCTTGCAGGCTCCGTCCAGGCAGGCGCACGATAACAGGATGCTAGCGCGCACGACCACTGGTCGTGCGCCAATGACCGTGCGCACTGTTTATTCCAGCGCCTATATATTGACCTGCTAGCGAATTAGGTCGAGATCGCTCGATTCCACTCTGCCCAGCTCCGCCGTTTTCGCCCCTTCCGCAGGTTTTTCACCCCTCCATCGCCGCCCACCATCTGGAGGTACTCTGGGCTTGTTCTTCATGCCAATCTTGAGCCGGAGCTTCCTCTCGGCCTCCTCCTTCATCCTAGCGCTTCAAAGGAATATCTAGCCACCATCGTCATCAAGCAAGAGGAAGTTTGCAACCTCTACCGGATCGTGACACGAAGAAGACGGGCTCATTGGAGAGTAGTGACAGCTCTCTCTACCCCGGATGTAGTTGCGGACCGAGCTAGGATGCGGATTGACAACCCGGTGCTTCCTGCCGTGAATCTACAACGAGCCTTCGGATTCGGTCGATTTCTTGCCTTATTCTTCTCTTATTGATGTATATGTAGTTAGAGCCATTATTATGATGAAGTTGCACTCAAACTTGTTTGTATTTTTATATATTTCATGTCTATGTGAAATGCTTGTTGTTTGAGTTGCTTGAGGTGCGCCACCATTCCATCCTCCATCCCGCCGTCACATTCGGTGCCGCACTAGCAATTGCTAGTGCCGTGCTTGTCGAAGAGGTGCCTGCGACCCTTATTCCGTTAGCCTACTCGCCCATCCGCCTACCGAAGCGTGACATCGCGGCCCGTGTATTCCATCCCGCCTAACAAAGCAGCGCGCTCAAGGCCTGCATAGTTTGATTCCGTCTGCCTACTCGCCCATCCGCCCAATGAAGTAGTGCGTTCAAGGCCTACTTAGTTTTCCATCCCGCCAAGCGAAGCATTGCATAGCGGCATTGCATAGGAGTAGTTGTAATATTTTATTTTATTATTCGCAAACCAAACCAACCATCCATTGTAACCCCGACCAAGGACTTCGATCTCAAGTCCTTCCTCGAAACCTAACTCCGCCTTACTGTGTTCCTTCGAGATTCCATACTCGGGGATTACTCCTCGTTTTATATTACTTGAACGATCGGTACACAGCCATTTCGTGCCGCAGTCGAGCTACCGCCTATAGCGGTGTGCGAGATTTGCGCCATCAAGTTTTTGGCGCCGTTGCCGGGGAACAAAGTCGTGTGAGTTTTCTGGAGAGGGAGAACCTGAGAGAGAAACCCTTCCATTTGTAAATTGCATTTCTTTGTTTTATTTCTTTTTATTCCATTTTCCTGTTTTAATTAGGTTGCTTTAGTAATTATTGTTAGGTGTGGTATTTCACACAATAGTGTTTTTCTTTTTGAATCATTTTATCTTCGCACTATGTGGGCACATCTTAATATCCATTGCCGTTGGTGTGGAGCTACCTCCCACTCTAGTGATGAATGCCCTACGGAGAATAGTAGGCATAATTCTTATAGCCCAGCATATGGAGCACCGACTTCGTCTGGTACTCCATATGGTGCGCGTAAGTCTTATGGCTACTCTGCTGAGCCTTTACCGTCATACTTCTTTTCGGCTTCAGCCCCTGCTGTGCCAAAGAAGCCCGCAAGGCAGTGTCGGTTTTGTCGGAGCACTGATCATGTCTTGAAGGACTGTGCCGAGTATCTTGGCCAATTGGACGAGGATGACGAGCCGGATATCCGGATCGTCCCAACTCCTAACTCTGGCGGCACACCTTCAACATCCGGTTATGTGTCTTTGTCACCTTCACATCTTGAAGGGTATGGCATGGACACGATCACCGGATGTGTGGCTGATCTATGCACTGACATTGCTGAGCATATTCTCCATGTGCATCCACCACTTCTAGTGGATTCGATTCTTTGTGAGGAATCGGTGCTCGACTTTTATCCGAGCACTACTCCTCCCCCTGTTGTGCATACTACATTCGTCTCCGACGACATTGTTGAGGATGTGTCGCAGGATGAGGCTGACGATCTATGTGTTATGCCTGCTCCTATGGAGGAGGACAACCTTCTATGTGAAGAGGAGCTTTCCTCAACACCGGTGGAGGAAGTCCAAATCTTGGGCATGGCCACTGTCGATCCCGCTGAACCTTGCGGCATTGATGACAATGCTAACATTATTTTACTTTCCCAATCTGATGGGAGTGAGACCGGGACCACCCCCCCCCCCCCCCGATTTTTGATTATTTATGTTCTTCGTCTTGTTTATTTCTCGATCCCCCCTGTTCATCCGAGCCTGTGCAGGTTGAGTCTTCATAGGTATCCCAGGAGGATTTGGTGCATATTGCTCAAGTCAATGATGAGAGCATCCTCTCATGGGAGGAGGTTGATTCCCCCTCCGTAGAGGAAACTCCACTAATTGTCTTTTCCTCCTGCCACCTCCCTGTTGACGACACCTTGCTAGGCAAGGATGTGTTTGGTGAGTTGAGTGAGGATATCTCCTCCTCTTCTTACTTTCTGTTTCCTCTACCTGCATTATGTAGGTATTATTATTTGGGTAGAGGAGTAACTGTTCTGTCGTCGTATCGATACCCGCTACCGACACGCGTATTAGAACAGTTACTTGTTCATTTCCTTTTTCATACGCCCATTAGCTAGAACCTTTAGTTTTTGAATAAGTCATGCTGGGATGACAATAACCCCAGTAGTTATCTCTCTTTTCTGCACTTTCATTTCACCTAATCATGTTTAGCTAGTAGTATTTCTTTTTCAGTTTTCTATTTTCTTTTGTTTCTGTGGAGCTGACCCCTGCAGGTATCTTTTCTGGATGGCGGATGCTGCGGCTCATTTTAGCTTATACGCCAATCTTCTGGTGTGCTCATTTCTTAGCACTGGGTACTCTCTTTCTCTAGCCTTTGTTGATTTTCATGTCATATATTATGCGGATTGTCTAGTTTAAGTCTGGGGGAGAGTAGTTTTGTTTACCCGCTCACGTGCATTATTGCACTGCATACTAGAAGATTTCATTTAAAATGTTTTGTTTATTTTCATTGCACACCACAGCACCCACTCTAGCGTGCACTTAGCTGTTGGCACGTCTTGAGCTGAACTCATTTCTTTTTGTGTGATTTGGTAAATCATTGTGCTGGCTTAGGATTATGAGGCGGAGTAAAATGTTGACTCCTGTAGTGTCCTAGTCGAGCGCTCATGTCTCGTTTAGAAATTCGTGTAGATTCAATTTCTTTTTATGCTTTTAGTTTATATTTTTTTCTATTAGCGTAAATATTGTTTACTCTACTCAAAATTGGTGAATCCGGTGTGAATCAAACGGTAGCATAGGAATGTGTGTAGCCGTTCGTTAGCCTCATATTGCCCGAGTCGGGAGGAAGGATTATCTTTCTCGGTGGCTAGAACTTGCCCCAAGCAATTCTTGAAGCATGGGTATACGGTTAGTCAATTGCGTGAATGTGATATAGGCCATCATTTTGGCCCGGCTGAGCCTTTGTGCCCACTCCTATCGCTTTATCCTCGTTAGCCCATTTGTGCCAACCCTTTCTTTGATTCAGCCCCACTGTTGTCTCACCAAAGCCTAAAAGCCAATCATAGTCGCACACCCAAATCTGAGCTTTAGCTGTTTATTATTTTCATGAGTTGGGTTGTTGATTTGGTGATATGTTTGTGAAGATGTGGATGTGTTCTATTGTTTAGTTGCTGAAAATGATAAGAAAAGAAAAGAAGAAAACGAGAGAAAGAAAAGAAGTGAAAAGAAAAGAAAAAGATATGAGCTTTAATGAAAAATCTGTGTAAAAATATATGTTTGGGAGTAGGCGGTGGACACACCCATGTTGTTAAGTCCAAGTCTGGGGGTGTGATGTACCCGCGTGTTTGTGTGGTGAACGAGAATAATTTCTGCATAAGCTTATTTGGGTTTAGTGCTTGAGCCGTCGTTTTTATCTTTGTTTGTCCTCACCTAAACCCAAGCCTCATCTAAAACCTAAAGTCCTATTGATTCACGCGTTTGAGTCATACCAGTGTCGTGGAGAGAGTGCGAACGGGCAAGCTTATGGTCATCGACATTGATGGATTTCAATGGAGTTGTCCCGAGCCCCGATCTTTGGCAATGCTCGACTCAGCGTTCAGTTTACTTTCTTCCTATGTACGACCTTATGATTCACCGTGATTCACTTTTTGAGTAAACGTAATATATAAATACGCTCCTAGAAAATTATAAACTAATATGTATAATTAGAAATTTTGTCTACTGTATTTCTACGCACATGAGCATGCGACTTCGCATGGTACTCCGCTTGATAGTTTCTTCGCCAGCTTATGTTTTTCCTGTCCGCGAGAGATGGTTTGCTCGGGACGCGCAAATAGTTAAGTCTGTGGGTGTGATGAGTCCCAAATATATACACATTTATGGACTCATCTGGGCCGTGTTTCTAGTCTTTCCGCTGCACTTTAGCCTTGTTTTAGCTCATAATTATCATTCCATGCTAGGTGCACTTCTTGGCCTATTTTGGTGTATTTTTATGTTTATTCTCCTATGTTAGCCTTATCGTACTGTTGAGTGCCACTTTCAGTGGCCTGATTAGCATTTCTGTAGGAACAGGAGTCGTGCAGGTATTCCCGGTACAATTCTGTACAGGAACACTGCGCACGATCACTGGTTCTATTGTGCACGACCACTGGTCGTGCGCCACTGATCGTGCGCACTCAACCCCAAAAATCTGAGTTCTGTCTTCCTTATCGCACGACCACTTACGATAGCGCGCACGACCACTGGTCGTGCGCCACTAGTCGTGCGAACATTGTATTTTATAATTTTCTTATCTTGCAGGCTCCGTCCAGGCAGGCGCACGATCACAGGATGCTAGTGCACACGACCACTGGTCGTGCGCCAATGACCGTGCGCACTGTTTATTCCAGCGCCTATATTTTGACCTGCTCGCGAATTAGGTCGAGATCGCTCGATTCCACTCCGCCCAGCTCCGCCGTTTTCGCCCCTTCCGCAGGTTTTTCACCCCTCCATCGCCGCCCACCATCTGGAGGTGCTCCGGGCTTGTTCTTCATGCCAATCTTGAGCCGGAGCTTCCTCTCGGCCTCATCCTTCATCCTAGCGCTTTAAAGGAAGATCTAGCCACCATCGCCATCAAGCAAGAGGAAGTTTGCAACCTCTACCGGATCGTGACACGAAGAAGACGGGCTCATTGGAGAGTAGTGACAGCTCTCTCTACCCCGGACGTAGTTGCGGACCGAGCTAGGACGCGGATTGACAACCCGGTGCTTCCTACCGTGAATCTACAACGAGCCTTCGGAGTCGGTCGATTTCTTGCCTTATTCTTCTCTTATTGATGTATATGTAGTTAGAGCCATTATTATGATGAAGTTGCACTCAAACTTGTTTGTATTTTTATATATTTCATGTCTATGTGAAATGCTTGTTGTTTGAGTTGCTTGAGGTGCGCCACCATTCCATCCTCCATCCCGCCGTCACGTTCGGTGCCGCACTAGCAATTGCTAGTGGCGTGCTTGTCGAAGAGGTGCCTGCGACCCTCATTCCGTTAGCCTACTCGCCCATCCGCCTACCGAAGCGTGGCATCGCGGCCCGTGTATTCCATCCCGCCTAACGAAGCAGCGCGCTCAAGGCCTGCATTGTTTGATTCCGTCTGCCTACTCGCCCATCCGCCCAATGAAGTAGTGCGTTCAAGGCCTACGTAGTTTTCCATCCCGCCAAGCGAAGCATTGCATAGCGGCATTGCATAGGAGTAGTTGTAATATTTTATTTTATTATTCGCAAACCAAACCAACCATCCATTGTAACCCCGACCAAGGACTTCGATCTCAAGTCCTTCCTCGAAACCTAACTCCACCTTACTGTGTTCCTTCGAGATTTGATACTCGGGGATTACTCCTCATTTTATATTACTTGAACGACCAGTACACTGCCGTTTCGTGCCGCAGTCGAGCTACCGCCTATAGCGGTGTGCGAGATTTGCGCCATCACCCAGCATTCTTGTAGGAGGGTGAGATTGCCTTCCTCAAGCTAGCCTTCTTCCCACAGGATCTGCCTGATCTGTCTTCCTTGAAGCATCCCTGCTCCCTTCTCTGAGTGGAGCAGCAACCATTTACTAGTGGAGGAGAGGTCTCTGGTTTGGAGGAGCTTGTCACAGGCTTTACTACAAAGGGGAGTTTACTCTCCACCCTTCTGGTGTTGTCATTCTTAGATTTCAGGACTTTGGGCTGAAATTTCTCCTTCTTCAGAAGAACTAATTCTCTGGTTAGTGAGCAGCACAGCTCCTTGCTCTCAATCAATGCCTTCAGAGTTTTCCCAAATTTGTCTATCAAGTCAAGGTTGGAGCTTGCCTTGAAGTCCTTTTTGAGTTGACAAAACTCTGCATTCTCTAGAGTTAGCCTTTCTGCTTTCTCTGAGAGATCAAAATTTCTTGCTTGAAGAGAGGAGATTTTTGCATCCTGCTCCTTGCACAGCATCTTGAGCATCTTAACATCTTCTAAGAGATCATTGTATGACTTGGACCAGTCATCATTACCAGATGAACTTGTCTCCGATTCTGAGTCTGAGGTAGATAGAGGAGCTCTTATGCATACCTGTTCAGGTGAGACTTCATCCTGGACTTCTTCCTCTGACTCAGATAGGACAGTCAATCCAAACTTAGTCTTCTCTTCTGAGTCTGAATAGCTTGAGTCACTGTCACTCAATGTTCTGACTTTCTTATTAGCTTCTTAACTTCCTTCTTCTTCTGATCCTTCCATAAGGATTGTTAGAGAGTCCCACATCTCTTTTGTTGTTATGCAGTGAGCCAGTTTCTGAAATGTTGAGATGTCAACTGCACCAGCAAGAATATCTTTGGCTTCTTTGTCCAAGCTGGCTAGGAGGATCTCATCTTTTATTATAGACATGGAGGGTCCTTCTTGAGTAATTAAAAACATTATGGGATCCATTGCCTCCATGTAAATTCTTGCTCTAACTTTCCAAAGGGCAAAGTTCTCCCAAGAACAAATAACTATTCTTGACTCCATAGCTGTGATACTTGGACACCCAATGATAGATCTGTTCAAGCTGTTATGCTTTTCTTTGAACAACCTCACTCTGATACCACTTATTGTTTATTGGGTGTCAACTTATCACCTAGGGGGGTGAATAGGTTTTTCAAATTATATTATCCCCTTTTTAGTGTTCTTGATTTCTGGTTAATAGATCTATATAGTAGAAAGCACAACACAGAAAAGCACACAAAGATGTATAGAGGTTCCTCAAGACCAGGTGTCTTGAGTAGTCCTCTTTCCCTCTGCGCCTACCTAGCAGTGTGCTAGGCTCGGCAAACTCCGCCAAAAAACTTCAGGCCCTCAAGCCTTACACTATGGACCCGCAAGTCCTACAGCCTAGGCCTGTAAGCCTCTACTGCACCTGAGCCCGCAAGCTCGACACTCAGGCCCTCAAACCCTACACAACATAGACCTAGGCCCGCAAGCCCCTACTGCGCCCGAGCCCTCAAGCTCGACAAGATCGGACCCGCAAGTCCACTGCCCAGGCCCTCAAGCCTCACAGCTCTCCAGCCTTCAAGCTAGATAGTGTCGGACCCGCAAGTCCACTGCCCTGGCCCTCAATCCTCACAGCTCTCCAGCCCTCAAGCTAGATAAATAGGCATGCAAGCCTTACAAGAAATTACAGTGAAAAAGACTGCTTCTTCTGCCGGATGAAGATCGGCAACTTTAGCCTGATGGAGATCGACTTCTTATGATTGAAGAAGATGTTTCTGATTTAGATCTTGAACGCACTGTTCTTCTTCAATATTCTCTTAGACTGATGAGGAATGGCTTCTTTTCAGTCGATGGAGATGAATGATTCTTCAGAGAACACTTGATGCTTGTTCTCTACTTGATCTTCTTCTTCTCCGCTGAAAAAAAACTGTTCTATTGAAGTGTAGCGGCGGGATTCTTTTTCGTTCTTTTTCTCTTTTTTGAAGACCTCTTTTCTAGGGCATCACTGTTCCCTTTTATAGGACAGATGAGCCATATAACGGTCACATGTGATGTCCTTTAATGTTAGACGCCCATTCCTTAAAAGCACGCGCTGATTGGACAATCAAGCGGCGGCATTAAATACTGACAGCGCGTCCGCAACATTTGAATCTGTCTCGACGATATTTCCATTGTTACTACGACATGGATGATATCTCGACGACAGGACTTTGTCGATGCTTTGAACTTGGTAGACTTTCAATTCTTCTTGCTTCTGCCTCTGATGCTGGTATCTCGACGATATGAGACATTCTGGCACTTCTGTATATACGACAATATGCTATCTCTGACCGTGTCGTCGTGATCACTTTGTTCTTTCGACGACATGAGCGATATCCTGTCGATAGACTTTGCTTTAGCTACGGCTTGCCTTCTGCTGACCTTCTTCAGTCTTCTCGATGTCACACCTTCTTTACGACGATATAGGTTCTTCTCGACGACAAGGCTACTTTGTTGATGTCGACGATACTGCATCTTCTTGACGACATTCCTTCCTTTGATATCTTCATGCCTTCTCTTCGTTCGACGATCTTCATTCTGTGTTCGACGATCTTCATTCTGCATTCGACGATCTTCCTTCTGTGTTCGACGAACTTCCTTCTGTGTTCGACAAACAACATTCTGCGTTCGACGATCTTCCTTCTGTGTTCGACGAACAGCATTCTGCGTTCGACGATCTTCCTTCTGTGTTCGACGAAAAACATTCTGTGTTCGACGAACTCTTTCTTCTATGTTCGACGATCTTCCTTCTGTTCTTCTCGACGATATAGTACTTAGTGAAATAACTAAAGTGTTGGGGAAATGATTTATCGTAACCCCTAGAATTAAGAAGAATATAAATTCTAAGTATGAAAAAGTAGGCTAAGTAAATATGCGTCGAATAGTATTCGACGCAACGTCGAAATATAGTCGACGTTTCTCTCAGAATGAGTCGAAGTAACTCTAAGAAGAATTCGACGTAATCTTAATCGACGTACCTCTGAATTCTAGTCGACGCATTTGATAAAGTTGATGCACCTTTGTCGACGCACCTTCCTTATTCTCCTCTCGACGTCCAGTCAGGATGAAATCGACGTTTACGTCGAATAGTAATCGACGCACGTCGATATCTATAAGTAATTCAAAAACACTCCAGATCTCTTTCCTTCTTTCTGTAGATCTGATTTTTATGGAATGATATTATTCTTTTATAGCCGTTCTGAATCAGCCTTTCCTTCTATTTGATTCGTGGCTAATTTGATTAAGATTATTATGGATATTATTTGAAATCAGAATGAATTCTTTTCCTTCTACAGAAATATTGATTATGGAAACTCTTATCTCTTTCTAATTCTCTGTCTCCTAAATTGATTATTCTCCTTTAGCAATATATTTTAAACAGAGCTATAAATAAGGAGGAGGTCGGCAGAGAATGACAAGAAGTGATCCACTATATACATTTGAAAAAGAGGAAGAGCTCCCAAGTGAAGAGTGAGAAAATTGAGAAAAGAGATAGTGTGCTGCAGCAAAAGAAAAAGCCTTCAACTTCTCAAGCCATTCTGCTGCAAATTCTGAAAGCTCTCACAAAAGAGAGAAAAGCTTACAATCTCCTTCTCACTATAGAAGAGAGATCATATTCACTATACTTATGCTTCTAATCTTCTTGCTAGGAAGAAGATTCCTTCTTACATATATTGATCTCTGTTCTTCTACTTGTTCTACTTCTTCTTATCCTTATTTCATTTTCAAACTGTGTAAAAGAGTTTTTAGAATCTCTCTTCAAAAAATTCAGTTGTAGTGGTTCTAAGAGTCTCCTTATCACAAGACTCAGTCTGGTTCTAAGAGTATCCTTATCAAAAGACTCAGTGCAAGTTAGTGAATTCCTACCAAAGGGTGTAGAAGAGTGGACTACCCAAAGTTTGGGGAACCACTATATTTCCTTGTGTTGTGCTGTGATTTTCTTCTTTACTTGCTTAATTCTTGTTGGTGTGTGGGAAGCTTAAATCTGTGATTATTACACACATATATATAATTGCACAAAATATTTTTATTCTCTATTCAACCCCCCGCCCCCCCCCCCCCCCCCCCCCCCCCCCCCTCTAGAGAATTCTAGTGAGATTAACTGTGCACTTTCAATTGGTATCAAAGTGAGGTTGATCTAAAAAGGTTAACTCCTTAATCAAAAAGATCCTACCTCTTTTTATATATATATTTATTTCTAAAAATTATTTTTCACATGGCACAAATCAAAGATTATGCTTCCACCAGACCACCAATGTGCAATCTTGAAAAGTTTGCAATTTGGAAAACAAGAATTAGGATTTATATGAATTCTATTGATGAAGAATTATTTAATGTTATCTTGACAGGTCCTCCCAAGCCTTATAGAAGAGACTGAAGTGGGTAAGTGACTCAAACACTTGTCCCAAAGGCTGAGTGGACATTTGAAGAGAAGAAGGCAGGAATATGTGATGCAAAAGCTGTGAACATTCTTATCTCAACCCTCTCAGATGAAATCTTTCAAAAGGTTGTTGACTGTGAATCAGCCAAAGAAATCTGGGAGGCTCTTACAAAAATGGTAGAAGGAAGTGCTGATGAAAGGAAAGATAGAAAGGCTCTATTAATCTCCCAATATGAGAACTTTCAAAAGAAGCATGAAGAAAGCATATCTGAAATGTATGACAGATTCAGTCTGATCATCAATCAATTAAGAAGCCTGGATAGAGAGATCTCTCTCACAGAGATCAATGACAAACTGTTAATGAGTCTCCCAAGTTCATGGGACTCAAGAATATGGGCAATAAGAGATACAAGAGGACAAAAGGAAATCTCAACAGATGCCCTCATAGGAAAACTCAAATCCTATGAGCAACTGCTGAAAACCAGAGAAGAGAAGGAAAGGAGAGGAAGCACTCCAACCTCCTCAAAAGATAGAAACATTGCTTTGAAAGCAACAGAAGAAGAGACCCCTGTCACTGAAGAAGAATTGTTCAGTCTCCTGGCCAGAAGATTCAA
The DNA here is from genome assembly GCA_033032865.1 of Dactylorhiza incarnata. Lineage (NCBI taxonomy): Eukaryota > Viridiplantae > Streptophyta > Magnoliopsida > Asparagales > Orchidaceae > Dactylorhiza > Dactylorhiza incarnata. The sequence goes on along the minus strand of JAWHQI010000500.1, from coordinate 783,382 downwards.
GAAATGGGTCAGGATAGATGGGCCTAGAAGGAGAGAATCAAAACCAAGGTATGATAAAACTCCTACTGAAGAAATCATTTGTTACTCCTGCAGTAAAACTGGACACATTGCACCAGAATGTCCAGAAAATACTGAGAAGAAGAAAGATCTAAAAAAGAAAGATCTCAAGAAAAAGGGGAAGAAGAAAGAAAGAGGCTTCATTGCAGAAGCTTGGAGTGAAACAGATTCTGAGGACAGCACCTCATCCAAAAGTGACAATGAAGAGTCTAAGCAAGAAGACCTATGCTTAATGGCTTTTGAAAGCTCAAAGGAAGAACATGGTGCTAAATCATGGAGTGAGACAGAATCCGAAGGAAGCATCTCCTCTGAAGATGATAAAGAAATAGCCTTATTCTCATAGAGGAATCTGAGGATAAGGATGAGGTAAGCATCCTTGATGGCATAGATTTTCTGTGTGATGATTTCAAAAATGATTTTAAAAGACTATGTTTAGATCAACTAAAAGCTAAACAAGAAATTAAGAATCTAAAAGAACAATATAATGTCATTAAAAAACAGAGAAATATAGAGGAAACTTGTTCTAAAGATCATGAGTTAAGGGTTAACATCAGAGAAAAGGAAATAGAGAGGGCTAAAATAGAAAACCAGCTTCTTAAGAATAAGGTATCCCAAGCAAAAGCTTTTGAAGAATCAATAAAAATGAGAAGCCAAACACTTAAAGAAATCATAGAAAAACAAACAAGAAGACATAAAAATCTTGGGCTAGGAGCTGATCCCTCAGCTAGTCTAATTCCATCCAACAAACCTGCTTGGATGAGCCCTATTAAATTTACTAAACCCATCAAATCAACAAACCAAGAAGAAGACTCACAAAATAAGGTAGAAGACTTCAAGGAAATAAACCAATTTGATGAAACATCATACTATTCAGCTGATGACTCTCAAACTTCTTCTGAGAAGGCAACTAGGCCAAGAGAAACAACTCATAAAGAAAAAAAAACAGAAAAAGGGAAAAATAAAATTTGTGAAAACACAACTGCGTCGACTTCATATCGACGCATGAATGATAGTGCGTCGAATTCTACTCGACGCAATCTCTCAGATGCTTCGACCTCAACTCGACGCTTGAATAAAAGTACGTCGACTTCAAATCGACGCAACATCTTCCATGCATCGATTCCAGATCAACGCAATCTGGAGAAAGCACTGAGTATAAATCGACGCAACTATCAACATACGTCGAATAGATATCGACGCATACAAACTCAGAGCAACATAAAGACAAAACACTTCCATCCCCCCAAAACCTTCCATCTTAACCCCCATTCAGGACCCATCCATCCTGATCATAATTTCTATCCTAGTTAAAACTTTTATCCTAAACAAAATTTTTATCCTAATCAAAATGTTTATCCTAATCAACACCACTATCTCTCTCTAAACTCAAAATCCCATAATCTAAAGATAGTCAGATGTTATATCTGCAATAAAACTGGCCACATTGCCAAACAATGTTGGTACAATCAATCTAATTGATTATAAAAATTAGTCCACGACTGACTTAGTAAACATTAGGAGCAAGAAGAAATAATCTCTCAAGGGAAAACCCAAAACTATTCAGGAAAATGAAAGTCACGTCGATTTTATAATCAACGCACCGTCGATAACTATCAATAATAACTTAAATCGACACATGTGTCGACTCCAATCGACGTATACGTCGATATGAAACCCTAACATCTTACTTCAGACTGTATCGACGCTTATGTCGAATTCCACTCGACGTAACGTCGACTTCATGAAAAAGAGCGGCAATACTAAAATATTTTCGGTCACATCCACTGTAGTACCGAATATGCCTCGAATTGTGTCTTATTTTGACATTTCACCTGACTCAAATAGACTCTTCAGTTAGAAATCCTCTCGCACTCTGCATCTTTCATCTCTCTTACCTCTCAGTCCAGCCATTTCTTCCTCTTTCTCACTGACCTACAATGGCTCCCAAGATATGTTGGATCGGTAGGCGTCCTTAGAGGGGGGGGGGGGGGGGGGGTGAATAAGGGTTTTAAGGATTTTAAAACTATTTTGATTATTTTAGAAACAAAACTTTGAATATGACAATCAAGACAATCAAGTAAAGAGAAAATAGAGACAAGATTGTTTTAACTTGAGAGACATGATTACAAAACTTGATCTCTTATGAAAGCTAGAAATCAAAGCTAAATAGAAAAGACAACTTTTGTTTTTCTATCCCGACTCGCTTCCCCACGAACCGGTGGCCCTATCCTTGTCCTCCCCGGATTCGGCCTCAAGCCGCTCTAGCCAATCCCACCCCGGATGTGGCCTCAAGCCCCCCTAGACCTAGCCTAGATCTAGTCGCCAACACGAGGCGAATTTCCCCCTAAGTCCTACCCAGACCTAGTCGCCAACACGAGGCGATTTCACTACCGTTTACAAGATGAAAAAGAAATAACAATAATTAAAAACTCCCTTATGATGAACTTCTGAAGTGGTGACGAAGATCCGCTGGAGAATCAGCGTTTGTCGAAGCGGACTTCGCTCGGGTTCGGCTTGATGGAATCCTCCTTCAGAAATTGGCAGAGCTTCGCTGGGTCATCAAGATTCGGCCAAGATGGGCCTCTGGAACTCGAGCAATCTCTCTCTCTGAGGTGTATGCAATTGGTGTAAAGAACACGAGGATATGGGGTCCTTTTATAGCCCAAGCGCTACCGCCGGCGCTAGCGCTACCGCCAGTGCTAGCCCGGATTAAGAAACAATTTGTGCGCCCGAATCTCCAATCCGTGGCAACCCGTTGTTCTATTCCTTCTGTGCGCTCCGCTACCGCCGGCGCTATCCGCTATCGCCAGCGCTATCCCTGGTTAGGAAACTCTTTGCGCGGCAAGATCTTCAATCCGAGGCAACAATTTCACCATGCCTTCTGTGCATCGAGCTAGCGCCGGCGCTATCCACTATCGCCTGCGCTAGTGATCAGTTTGGAGTTGATGACTCAATTTCGGGGGCAACCACCATATGTAAACCTTGAGTCATTTGGACCTAATTAACCTGCACACTTGAACACACAAGATCAAATACATAGGATTTGTTATTCTCAAACCTAGGAGATGCGGAAGACCGTGTTCCAACAAACTCCCCCTTTTGATAATAACAAATCCATTAATGATAAATCAGAGCATTAAGAGATAAGCATGTTGAAATCCTATTTGTGTGAGTGTGAGAATGATGACTTAGGATAAATATAAATGATTAGTATTTTTAGAGTTGCTCCCCCTAAATACGTGCTCCCCCTATGTGAATGCTCCCCTAATATGTTGACTATCACTATACTTATTCATGTGAATTTTAGTTTGATAGCGGAGTTTATTTATCATGTTAGTTCTCCCCCTTTTGTTATTAGCAAAAGTGGGTTAGAAGGCACCACATTAGCGATAATAAGATAGCAGCATGATCGAGCTTTGAAGGTTAAAAGGTGAATGATAGGGAGTTTATAGCTTTAATTGATCCCCTTCAGAGAAATATCAGAGTGTGAGTATAAATAATCTGTTAATAGTAACTAATAGACGGTTTACCATGCAAGGAAAATATTTGATAAAACAACTAAAGGATTGGTAAAAAGAAACCAGACCCTTTAAGTAAGCATGCAAGGTAAAGCCATAATATGAGAGTGATGCGGAAGACTTGTAGAAATACAAAAACATCATAAGCAAGATGATCCAAAAAAGATATGAGTTATATTGCAAAAAGGATGTTGTTGTGAATCATTTTCAATTAATAATAAGAGTAACTAAGCATGAAATAATGTTATTCAAGAGAAAGTACTACAATGTTATTCCAATTTATAATTTCAAAACATACCAAACATTATAGAAAACATGCTAGGTTATCTAGTACATTTCATAACAAAAAAATTGTATAGAATAGCATTAGGGTCCAATACTTATGAGAAGAAGTGTTATGGAAGATAATGATGTGCACATAAGTGTATTTTTGAGTAGAGTATACAGGTGTTTTAATCAAAAATACAAGTACTGTGTAAAGTAGAAAGCACAAGAAAACACAAATATGTTTACTTCCACACACTTTAATGCACAAAAAAAAATGTACAACTACCAAGGTGCTTTGCACACACAATGCTCATTAAGACTTATCAGGGTGCAACGTAGTGCTTGGGGGATCACAGATTTTATTTTGACTGTTTTGAGACTTGTGATCCGGTGTACTTAAGAATAAGTGGTTTGTCTTATTTTGAAAAGTATGGTTTGCACAAGACACTTTATTATTCTTTCCAAGGTGCTCAACCTCACAATGCTCATTAAGACTTATCAGGAGGTTCAAGTAGTGCTTGGTGGAGTTATCTTTGTTATTTATTTTATGATTTTGTTTTGTACAAAGTTCTCCGAATACACTTGTTTTGCAAACCAATAGAATTTTTTTAAAAAAAAATATAACCACTCTTCTTAACTTTTTCATAGTGCAAAAAAAGGGAGTGTAGGTAAGATACTTGTGCAATTTTAATTCATTGTACAATTACAAAACATACACAAGCATTTTTAAGTGAAACCATATGTAGACAATGCCAAAAAGTGAGTGAATTCTTATCATTATCTAACATAAACCATTTACTCATACTTAGAGGCATGCTAAGCTTGATTCTACACAACCTTTAATATAATTGATGCACATAGAAATAGATAAATCAAAGCATGGTAAAGACAATGTTCAAAGAATTTTGAAACATAAATTGCAACATTATAGAAATTCGAAATAATAGCGTAACTCATGCTTGATTATCATTAAAAAAATTTGGGTTTTGCAAGTTTTATGTTTTTGTGTTTTGAGTTTTGTACCATAACTTTAAATAAAAGTAAAACATATTTTTGTTTTTTTTTTTGTAATTTTATATTTGATTTTGGTAAATGACAAAAGTTAAACGAAAAGCATATTTTTGGAATTTTGTCTTTTGTAGTTTTGTTTGATTTTTCTAAAATAGAAGAAAAACAGATGTGCAAAACTAAATAGTACAAATAGATTTACATATTTTTAAGATTTTTTAGAAAATTTAAAATCACAGAAATTTGAAATTTGATGCTAGCGCCGGCGCTAGCGCTAGCGCGGGAAACAGTAAGTGATTTTTTAGGGTTTGAAAATTTTGATGTTTGATCTTGATTAGGCGTCCCATTAGTAGTTTCATGCTGAATTTGCAGAATTTTTGAAAAAGTTTTTGATGGTGAAAAATGAAGAAAAATTATATTTGTAAACATGTTTTAACAAGAAAGATCTAGAACACCTAATTCAAGTCGTAGTAAACGAAATCGTGCATCGGTAAGAGGTTTAGTAAATATGTCAGCGAGTTGTGAGTCCGTCCCAATGAAGCTTACTTTTACATTCTCTTTCTTAATGTGATCCCTAATGAAATGATGACGAACATCTATGTGTTTGGATCTAGCATGATGTACTGGATTATATGTGAGGTCTATTGCACTTTTGTTGTCACATTTAAGATCTATGTGTTTGAGGTGAAAACCAAAGTCCTCTAATGTTTGACTCATCCATAATGCTTGTGCACAACAACTACCAAGTGCGATATATTCGGCCTCCGTGGTGGAGAGTGCAACCGAAGATTGTTTTCTACTAGACCAAGCAACTAAAGAGGGTCCTAAAAAATGACAAGTACCGCTAGTGCTTTTTCTATCTAGTGAACACCCTGCGTAGTCTGAATCTGAATAGCCATGGAGTGTGAAAGAATCATTGTGTGGGTACCATAATCCTAACTTAGATGACCCTATTAGATAACGAAAGATACGTTTTACTGCTTTTAAATGAGATTCTTTTGGATCAGCTTGAAAGCGAGCACATAAACAAACGACAAACATTATATCTGGTCTAGATGCGCTTAAATAAAGAAGAGAGCCTATCATTCCTCTATATAGTGTTTGATCGATAGAAATACCAGATTCATCTTTTCCTAATTTTAAAGAAGCACTCATAGGAGTTGAAGCTTGTTTAAGGTTTTCAAAGCCAAAATGTTTAAGCATATCTTGAACATATTTTGATTGGCAAATAAAAATACCATCATTTCGTTGTGAGATTTGAAAGCCAAGAAAAAATGATAGTTCTCCTACAAGACTCATTTCAAATTCATTTTTCATTATTTCAACTACTTCATTACACAACTCTTCATTAGTGGCTCCAAAAATTATGTCATCAACATATATTTGTAAAATGATTAATTCATTGTTTTTATGCTTAATGAAGAGTGTGTTATCTGCACTTCCCATAACATAACCGTGCTCTAACAAAAATGATGTAAGACGATCATACCATGCACGGGGCGCTTGTTTTAAACCATAAAGCGCTTTTTCTAATTTGTAAACATGTTTTGGATATTTTTCATTTATGAAACCGGGGGGTTGCTCTACATAGACTTCTTCCTTAATATACCCATTTAAAAAAGCACTTTTAACATCCATTTGAAATAATTTTATTCGTTTAAAACTCGCAAAGGCCAAAAATATTCGTATAGATTCTAAGCGAGCAACGGGTGCAAAAGTTTCTTCAAAATCTACCCCCTCGATTTGTGAATAACCTTGAGCAACTAAGCGTGCTTTATTTCTTACAATCCTAGATTCACCATCTAATTTATTTTTAAAGATCCATTTTACTCCTATAATTGGATGATCAGATGGTCTTTCAACTAAATTCCAAACTTTATTTCTTTCAAATTGTCCTAACTCTTCATTCATAGCCAGAAACCAAAATTCGTCATTTAAAGCGGTGGAAACGTTTTTAGGTTCGATTTCAGAAATAAAGCAAATATTAGAAAATGTTTCATGAAGAGAGGAACGAGTTCTCACCCCGGTGGAAGGTTCCCCAATGATGAGTTCTTTTGGATGATTTTTGGAGAAGTTTAACACGCTTGGAGGTACGAGTGTATCTTCATTAGACTTTTCTTCTTCTTCTTTGGACGGCTCTTCTTCGTCGTGCTCCAAGGATGGCAAGGGTTCATCATCGGTACCTATAGAGAGCTTCTCTGCACATGGAACAAACTCATCAAATCTAACATTAATTGATTCTTCAACCTTACTTGATTTTTTATTAAATATTCTATATGCTTTACTAGTTGAAGAATAACCAAGAAATATTCCTTCATCGCATTTTTCGTCAAATTTTCCTAAAGAGTCTTTTGTGTTAAGAATGAAACATTTACATCCGAATACTTTAAAATACGATACGTTAGGTTTCTTTTGAAAATAGAGTTCATATGGTGTGAGATCTAAGGATGGGCGAAGCATAACTCTATTCATTACATAACAAGCAGTGCTTACGGCTTCTGCCCAAAAATACTTGGGTAATTTGTATTCAGATAACATGGTGCGTGCAAGTTCTTGAATTGTCCTATTTTTCCGTTCCACAACACCGTTTTGTTGAGGTGTGCGTGGAGCGGAGAACTCATGTTTAATACCTAGCATATCACAAAAACATTTAAAATTTTCATTTTCAAATTCACCTCCATGATCTGAGCGAATGCATTTTATTTTTAAATCTAATTCATTTTGAATACGAGTACATAATTTTGAAAATTCGCAAAACGCATCAGATTTGGAGGAGAGAAATAAAGTCCAACAGTATCTAGAATAGTCATCTATAAGAACATAAGTGTATAATCTACCACCAAGACTTGCAGTGTTAACGGGACCAAAGAGATCCATATGAATTAATTGTAATGGTTTTGATGTAGAAATTTTGTTTTTGCTTTTAAATGATGACTTTGTAAAGTTGCCTTTTTGGCATGGAGAGCATAATGAAGATAAATTTCCATTTAGTTTAGGCAATCCTCTAATCAATTTTCTTTTTGCTAGTTTTAAGATGAGCTTTGAACTAGCATGGCCTAAACGTCTGTGCCATAATTCCAATTCATCATTTTTGGTTATAAAACATTTTATAGAAGATTTAAAAAGATCATGAAATGAAACTATATAAACATTATGAATTCTAGGTGCAGTTAATAATACATCTTTTGTTTTAGGATTAACAATTTTGCAAAGGTTAGTAGATGATTCAAATAGTACGTCTAAACCTTTGTCACACAGTTGGCTTATAGATATTAGGTTATGTTTTAATCCTTTCACATAGAGTACATTTGATATAAGAAAAGATGTGTTACCTACTGTACCAATACCCATGATCTTTCCTTTACCGTTATCTCCAAATGTCACGATCCCTCCTTTCTTTATTTCTAGGCTAAGGAATTTTGCTTTATTGCCCGTCATGTGCTTGGAGCAGCCTGAGTCCAAGTACCACACGTCTTCTGTTTCCTTAGCCTTTCTGCATATCTAGAAAGAAGATGAGAGTAAAGACCCGGATACCCAAGAGGTAACACCCATAGAGTAAGTGGTTTTCTTAGGTACCCAGATTTGTTTTACAGTTCGTTGTGCTATATTCCTACAAGAGTCAGACGTGTGTCCAAATTTTAGACAATTTGCACACGAAATGAAGGGGGTTGAGACCCATTTCGGAGTTTCTATGTTGCTCTTGCAGGATGAAGTTTGAGTGTTAGAAAAAATAGAAGATTTTTTAACATAAGAGCTACCGCCGGCGTTAGTAGCTATCGCCGGGCGGTAGTGATCATTTTTATATCCAAGTCCGAATTTTTTAGACCCAAAGCATTGATTACCCAGAAGCATATCCAGGGATTTTTGTCCAATCCCGAATTTGTTTATGGCTAAATTGAGGTTATGATTTTGTTCTTTAAGAGATGTGTTTTCTTTCACAATCATAACACATTTATTTTCAAATCCCTTTTTGTTCTTTTCTATTTCTAACATAGAAATTTTCAATTTCCTCTCTAAGTCCCCCTTTTCTTTTGCAATGATTTTGTTTTGTGAGAGGGCATTAGAGAGAGAAATTTCAAGTTCTTTTGTCTTAAATAGAGAGTGCTCACATTCTTGACATGAAACCTTTCGTTTTTCAAGAGAGACTAAATTTTTTGTGAGCCTACGATTTTCTTTCATAATAGATTCATTTTCATGATTTAATAAAACAAATTTATCATAAAGTTCTTCAAAGGTAGGAGGATATACCTCAGTGTCGCTAAGAACACTGGTGTCGTCGTCGTCGCTTTTGGCCATCAAGCACAAGTTTGCTTCCTCCTCACTACTTGACTCAAAACCGTTTGACTCTTCAGAGGAAGAGTCATCCCAAGTAGCGGCCTTCAGCACTTTCTTCTTTTCTTTTGCTTTCATTTGTTCTTTCCATTCCTTTTGGTATTTTGGGCACTGGCTCCGAATATGCCCGGTTTTTCTGCAGTGTTAGCATTCTGGAGGCGGCCTTTCTTCTTCGTCATCGCTTCCTTTTTCTTTCCTTGATGAAGAGGAAGATCCCTTTCGTCGAGTGTCCTTTTGGAAGAATTTTTTGAATGTGTTCCTTCTTTCTGGATTCCTGATGAACTTTTTGAAGTTCTTCACCAGGAGTCCTTCTTCATCATCATCGTCCTCTTCGGTGCAATCCTTCTTTGATGTTAGTGCCAACGCCTTTTTCTTCGGCTCTTTGTTGTATTCTTCATGTTGAATTTGCAGTTCTACCTCATGGGTTTTGAGATTCCCAATGAGGTTCTCGATCTGGAGTGTTCTTAAGTTGTGCGACTCCGAGATGGCTGTCACCTTCGGGTTGAACCTTGGGGGTAAGGAACGAAGGATTTTCCTCACCAAGTCCCCGTCGGAGTAGGTATTTCCAAGTGCCTTTGATGCGTTGACAATCTTTGTGAACGAGTGTACATGGAGTTGATGTCCTCTTCCGTGTCCATCCTGAATTTCTCGTATTCAGATTCCAGTTGAAACAGCTTTGCATCTTTCACCTGCGATGTACCTTTGTGAGTTACTTCTAATTGATTCCAAATATCATAAGCAGTAGTGCATGCAGAAATTCTATTAAACTCAGTCCTATTTAAGGCGCAATATAAAGCGTTCATTGCTTTAGCATTATTTTTATACTTTAGTTTATCGTTGTCATCCCATTTATCCTTAGGTTTTGCTAATGTCGCCTCTCCTACTACAGTTGTAGGCGGAGAGTACCGCACTTCTACCATGTTCCATACTTCTACATCCATGGTCATAAGAAAACACATCATTCGATTTTTCCAGTAGTTAAAATCTGACCCAGTAAAGAGAGGTGGTCGACTAACCCCTTGACCCTCAGGAAAAGCGAGATCATGAGACGCCATTGTTCCCGGTTGTTAAGCCGATTGGAACAAAACCGCTCTGATACCACTTGTTGGATCGGTAGGCGTCCTTAGAGGGGGGGGGTGAATAAGGGTTTTAAGGATTTTAAAACTATTTTGATTATTTTAGAAACAAAACTTTGAATATGACAATCAAGACAATCAAGTAAAGAGAAAATAGAGATAAGATTGTATTAACTTGAGAGACATGATTACAAAACTTGATCTCTTATGAAAGCTAGAAATCAAAGCTAAATAGAAAAGACAACTTTTGTTTTTCTATCCCGACTCGCTTCCCCACGAACCGGTGGCCCTAGCCTTGTCCTCCCCGGATTCGGCCTCAAGCCGCTCTAGCGAATCCCACCCCGGATGTGGCCTCAAGCCCCCTAGACCTAGCCTAGATCTAGTCGCCAACACGAGGCGAATTTCCCCCTAAGTCCTACCCAGACCTAGTCGCCAACACGAGGCGATTTCACTACCGTTTACAAGATGAAAAAGAAATAACAATAATTAAAAACTCCCTTATGATGAACTTCTGAAGTGGTGACGAAGATCCGCTGGAGAATCAGCGTTTGTCGAAGCGGACTTCGCTCGGGTTCGGCTTGATGGAATCCTCCTTCAAAAATTGGCAGAGCTTCGCTGGGTCATCAAGATTCGGCCAAGATGGGCCTCTGGAACTCGAGCAATCTCTCTCTCTGAGGTGTATGCAATTGGTGTAAAGAACACGAGGAGATGGGGTCCTTTTATAGCCCAAGCACTACCGCCGGCGCTAGCGCTACCGCCAGCGCTAGCCCGGATTAAGAAACAATTTGTGCGCCCGAATCTCCAATCCGTGGCAACCCGTTGTTCTATTCCTTCTGTGCGCTCCGCTACCGTCGGCGCTATCCGCTATCGCCAGCGCTATCCCTGGTTAGGAAACTCTTTGCGCGGCAAGATCTTCAATCCGAGGCAACAATTTCACCATGCCTTCTGTGCATCGAGCAAGCGCCGGCGCTATCCACTATCGCCTGCGCTAGTGATCAATTTGGAGTTGATGACTCAATTTCGGGGGCAACCACCATATGTAAACCTTGAGTCATTTGGACCTAATTAACCTGCACACTTGAACACACAAGATCAAATACATAGGATTTGTTATTCTCAAACCTAGGAGATGCGGAAGACCATGTTCCAACAAGATAAACTCTGGGTTTGACATTGACCTCGAATCTTTCCAAGCCGCCGCAGAAAATTATAAGAGCATCATAGCTCTCTTCACTGAAGCTGGTCTGGATAAGCTCATCTTCACAAGATGCAAGCTCCTGGAGACAGGACTCACAGAGCTGATGACTCATGTTCAGATATCTGAACAAGGAGAAATCACAGGAACAATCTATGAGACACCTGTCTCAATTTCTGCAGAACACATTAGGACCACCTTTGATCTACCATCAGGTACAGTCCAATATCATCTTTGTTCAAATAGGGAAAGCAAATCATTTTCTAAAAGAATAACTAAATAATTCCCCTATCAGGTGATGAACCTGTGGAACTTACCCCTGATGAAATAAAGAATTTGTTAATCACCATGAAGTTCTCCAAAGATAGACCAATCCACCTGAAGAAAATAGACTTCTCTGATGAGTATAGACTGTTGGCAGACATAATAGGGAAAATATTACTATGTAAGATCTCTGCCCATGATGTAGTGCCCAAGCAGCAACTGAACATCATGGGGGCCCTTGTGCTGAAGAAGAAGGTAGACTGGGCAAGCTGCCTGCTCAAAATGATAGGCTATAAATATTCTCACAAAAAGAATGCCTACATAAGGATTATGAGTCAAGTCCTCTTCCACTCCTTCCCTGACCTATGCAGGTCAAAAGGAATTCCAATCCCACCAGGCAAAAGGATGTCCATTGCTCTCTTCTCAAAATGGACCAGGCAAATTCCCAAGCCTGGTGCCATTCCTGAAAGGACTCCATCTCCTCCTATCTCTCCTGCTCATCCATCTTCACCTCCTCCTCCTCCTCATACAGACATCTCTTCTGTACCACCATCATCCACACCTTCACAAATACCAACTCAGTCACCTGCTCAACCCTCCTTTATTCCTCCTCCTCCTCCATCAAATACACCTCATCAACATGATACTATCCCCTCTCCACCTTCATCACATTCACCTCCACCATTATCTCCTCCTCCTCCATTGTCTCCTCCTCCTCCAACATATTGTGAACCATCTCCAACCACTGAAAACCTCATCACTCAGTGCATCCAATCCACAGCCCAAATATTCCAAGCAATGCTGGATGGGCATTGCTCCAAGATTCATTCCTCCATCTTACACATGCAGACCCAAATAGATGGGGTCAGTGCCTCTGTGCAAAGCCTGAAGACCTCTATCTCTTCCTCTAAGGTCACCAAATCTTTCTTAACCTCCTTGGCTAAGAAGGTCAAGAAGGGGGAGAGGTTCGATGAAGAGCAGCTCTCCAGTCATAAATTTCTCCCTCACAAGTCTCTTCCTACTTCAAAAAATGTTAGTCTTGCACTACTCAAGACCATTGGGAATGAAGTTGTACCTGAGCTACATAGTGAAGAGCACCTAACAGAGGTACTCAATATAGCAAGAGAAGCTACTCAACAAGTGATTATATTACTAGGGGAGGCATGTAGGGCAGAAAATGAAGCTGAAAAGGAAACTGAGGCTGAAGGAGAGAAAGAAAATGAAGCTGATACTGTGATGGCTGAAGTAGGAGCTCAGGAGCCAGATACAGTTAAAACTGGAGCAGGAGATGAAAGAGAAACTGAAGAAGAAGTAAAAAAGCTCAAAGGAAGCTCCATCCCAGGGGGAGCAAACTACTTTGACTCAGGGGGAGCAAACTACTGAGACTCAGGGGGAGCTGAGGAAATCACCTGCTACTGAGAAGGAGCAACCTACAAAAGTATTCACCAGGAAAAGAAAAACTCCTCCTACCCATGAATAATGATGATATACTCTATTTGAACAATTGTCTATGCTTAAATGCTGATTAGTCAACTGAACATGAAATTTGTTTATATAATTTCTTATTCTATCTTCTTTTGATTGTTTAGCATATTTCTTCTCTATATAAATGCTTTGCTTTGTTGATTAAAAGCTGATACAATTTCTTTCTATATAGGGTTAAGACAAATAGGGGGAGATTGTTGGGGAAATGATTTATCTTAACCCCTAGAATTAAGAAGAATATAAATTCTAAGTATGAAAATGTAGGCTAAGTAAATATGCGTCGAATAGTATTCGATGCAACGTCGAAATATAGTCGACGTTTCTCTCAGAATGAGTCGAAGTAACTCTAAGAAGAATTCAACATAATCTTAGTCGACGTACCTCTGACTTCTAGTCGATGCATTTGATAAAGTCGACGCACCTTTGTCGACGCACCTTCCTTATTCTACTCTCGATATTCAGCCAGGATGAAATCGACGTTTATGTCGAATAGTAATCGACGCACGTCGATATCTATAAGTAATTCAAAAACACGCCAGATCTCTTTTCTTCTTTCTGTAGATCTGATTTTTATGGAATGATATTATTCTTTTATAGCCGTTCTGAATCAGCCTTTCCTCCTATTTGATTCTTGGCTAATTTGATTAAGATTATTATGGATATTATTTGAAATCAGAATGAATTCTTTTCCTTCTATAGAAATATTGATTATGGAAACTCTTATCTCTTTCTAATTCTCTGTCTGCTAAATTGATTATTCTCCTTTAGCAATATATTTTAAACAGGGCTATAAATAAGGAGGAGGTCGGCAGAGAATGACAAGAAGTGATCCACTATATACATTTGAAAAAGAGGAAGAGCTCCCAAGTGAAGAGTGAGAAAATTGAGAAAAGAGATAGTGTGCTGCAGCAAAAGAAAAAGCATTCATCTTCTCAAGCCATTCTACTGCAAATTCTGAAAGCTCTCACAAAAGAGAGAAAAGCTTACAATCTCCTTCTCACTATAGAAGAGAGATCATATTCACTAAACTTGTGCTTCTAATCTTCTTGCTAGGAAGAACACTCCTTCTTACATATATTGATCTCTGTTCTTCTACTTGTTCTACTTCTTCTTCTTATCCTTATTTCATTTTCAAACTGTGTAAAAGAGTTTTTAGAATCTCTCTTCAAAAAATTCAGTTGTAGTGGTTCTAAGAGTCTCCTTATCAAAAGACTCAGTTTGGTTCTAAGAGTCTCCTTATCAAAAGACTCAGTGCAAGTTAGTGAATTCCTACCAAAGGGGGTAGAAGAGTGGACTACCCAAAGTTTGGGGAACCACTATATTTCCTTGTGTTGTGCTGTGATTTTCTTCTTGTTATTTTTCTTCTTTACTTGCTTAATTCTTGTTGGTGTGTGGGAAGCTTAAATCTGTGATTATTACACATACATATATAATTGCACAAAGTATTTTTATTCTCTATTCACCCCCCCCCCCCCTCTAGAGAATTCTAGTGAGGTTAACTATGCACTTTCATAAAGTACTTGATATATTGTCGATCTCTGCAAGCATGAACTAGATGGAACATTAAATACAACTTGCACTTATCATTGAGCTGAGCACTTCTTCAAATCAGGAACATTGCTGGGCACTGTTCCCACCAGCTGGAGATGCATGGATCCTGAGACACTGAGAGCTGTGGTCTCAAGGGATGTGGTATTTGATGAGTTAACATCATACCAGGGTATCTCATCTGCTGAGTTACAAGAGAGCAGGATAGAGGGAGGACAAGGAGAAGCTACAAAGAATGTTCTGGTGGAGTTGCATGTTTCACCAGGTGCTCCAGTTACTTCTAGCTCTGGGTCAAGTGCTGCTGGTTATGGAAGCAGAGGCAACGATGCTCCAAGTATGCCTGAAAGGAGATCTAGTCCAGAAAAGGTTGCAGAAGTGGTGGATCAGAGTAAAGCTCTGCGGAGGTCCAAAAGGACTATCATTCCACTAGATCGGTATACATGGGGAAACTTGGTGAGCTTCATCTCATGTTTCTTTACAGGTCCCCTAGATGAGAGAGAGCCATCTTGTTTTGAAAATGCCGCTGGAATTAAGGAGTGGGAAGATGCCATGGATGAAGAGATGGCTTCCCTCAGGAAGAATGAGACTTGGGACCTTGTGCCCAAGGTTGAGGGTGTTACTCCTGTGACTTGCAAGTGGGTTTTCAAGCTGAAGAAGAAGGATGATGACAGCATCGAGAGATACAAGGCTCGCCTTGTAGATCAAGGGTTCTCTCAGAAGTATGGGGAGGATTATGTAGAAACCTTCAGCCTTGTTGCCAAGATGACTTCAGTTCAGGTGGTGATCGCGTTGGCAGCTTGCCAAGGGTGGAATATTTGGAAACTCGACGTGAAGAATGCTTTCCTTTACGACGAGATTGACAAAGACCACTTCATGGATCAGCCACATGGTTATGTTTCTGAGTCTCATCCAAGACATTTGTGCAAGCTCAAGAAGGCTCTTTACGGCTTGAAGCAGGCGCCTCGGGCGTGGTCTGGAAATATTGCAGAATATCTTCAGTTCTGTGGATACTTTGCTTCTGATTCAGATTCAAGCTTGTACGTAAAGAAGACGGGGGAGCTTCAAGTCTTGGTGTTGTTATACGTTGAAGATATGATCGTCACGGGGAATTCTGAGATGGAAGTAGCTAGGCTTTGGGATGAGCTATCTATCATATTTAAGATGAAGGACTTGGGAGAGCTCCACCATTTCCTTGGACTTGAGGTGGAGAGGAAAGAGAGTGGTATGCTTGTCTCCCAAAAGGGCTATATAGATCAAATTGTGAAGCGATTTGGCATGGAAGGAGGGAAGAGCAGCTCTACTCCACTGTAGGTCGGTGTGATACTTCGACGAGATGAGGGGAAGGTTCTTTCTGATCCCTTGGTGTTCTGGGATTTGGTCGAAAGTCTGATATATTTGACGATCGCGAGACCAGATATTTCTTATGCGGTTGGTCGAGTGAGTCGATATATGGCAGATACTCGGAAACCTCATCTGTTGGCGGCAAGGAGAATTCTCAAATACATAAAGTTCACCTCTGAATTGGGTCTCTACTATGGGAAGGACTTGAGTTTTTGTTTGCATAGATTCATGGATGCTGATTATGGAGGAGATTCAGATGATCGATAGTCAACCTATGGATATGTCTTTATGACTGGTTCCATAACTATTTCATGGTGCAGCAAAAGCAAGATTCTGTGTCTGTCTTTACTACAGAAGCGGAGTACAAAGCTTCGTCTTTGGCAGCTAACAAAGCCATCTAGCTTAGGAGACTTGTGGAGGACATACATGGGGAGGTACGAGGTCCTACTCTGCTTCGGGGTGACAATGAGAGTGCCCTCAAACTGGTGAACAATCCAGTTTGTCATGCACTGACCAAACACATTGAGATTCAACATCATTTCATTCGGGAGAAGGTGTTGGAGGGATCTCTGGTAGTTGAGCATGTGCAGAGCAAGGATAATGTCACGGACATCTTTACGAAGCCATTGTCGAAGGGACAGTTTGATCGGTTGAGGAGTTTACTTGGGATGACTTCCACTTCGCACTTCAAGGGGGAGTGTTGAATTTTGAAGTGTAGGTGGAGTCTTGGCGGTCTGTATCTGGAGACCGCAGAGTCCGCGTGGTCTGCGTTAGCTCGGTTTTGGCGGACTGCTATGGTTAGCCCAATTTGCCCAAGTATATTTCTGTTCTTGTAGAGACCGGGCGGTCTGATACTTGACTAAGCAGATACCGGGCGGTCTCCATGGGTTTGCTCTGGCGGAGACTCTTAGTTGGTCTGGTTTGCTAAAGTTTGTTATGTTCCTATAGTATATGTGCGGTCTTGTTCCGGTGACCGTGCGCTCCAATAAGAAAGGTGACGGTATCCCTCTGAGGCAGTGACGACATCTATCTGCTGTTGGAACATGATCTTCCGCATCTCCTAGGTTTGAGAATAACAAATCCTATATGTATTTGATCTTGTGTGTTTAAGTGTGCAGGAAATCAAAGTCCACATGACTCAAGGATGGTTGCCCCCAAAATTGAGGCCAGAATTCCAACATGGCCACTAGCGCCGGCGGTAGCGATAGCGCCTGGCGCTAGCGTTGATTAGCGAAATTCCGGTAGTGTTTTTAGAAAGAGCTAGCGCCCGGCGGTAGCTACTAGCGCTGGCGGAAGCATGGCGCACAAGAGGCATAGAGCAAAATGTTGTCGCGGATTGAAGATTCTGCCGCGCAAAACATTACTTAATCGGGGATAGTGGCGGCGGTAGCGATAGCGCCGGCGGTAGCGCTTGTGCTATAAAAGGACCCCCTCTCCTCTCGTTTTTTCACACCTATTGCACACACATCAGAGAGAGAGAGGCAGTGCTACAACTCCAGAGGCTATCTTGGCCGAAACTTGAAGTCCTAGCGAAGCTCTGCAAACTTCTGAAGGAGGATTACATCACGCCGGATTCAAACGAAGTCCGCTTCTCCAAACGCTGATTCTACAGCGGATCTTCGCCTCCATATTCAGAAGTTCTTCAATAGGGAAGTTTTAATTTTTTTTTATCTTTATTGTAACCCGTTAGTGAAATCGCCTCGTGTTGGCGACTAGGTTTGGGGTAGGACTTAGGGCTGAAATTCGCCTCGTGTTAGCGACTAGATCTAGGCTAGGTCTGGGGGGTGCTCGAGGACACATCCGGGGAAGGATTGGCTAGAGTGGCTTGAGGCCGAATCCGGGGAGGATAAGGCTAGGGCCACCGGTTCGTGGGGAAGCGAGTCGGGATAGAAAACGAAAAGAGCTTTTATTATTCGCCTCCGATCTCTAGCGTCATAAAGATCAAGTTTTGTAAAACTTATTTAATATTAATAAAGCTTGTCTCTCTTATTGTTTTACTTGACTTCTTGTTTTAATATTGCATAATTCCAAAGTTTTTCTAAATAAAATCTAAAGTTTTTTAAAACCCTTATTCACCCCCCCCCCCTCTAAGGGCGCCTACCGATCCAACTAGTGGTATCAGAGCCAGGTTATTCCAAATCGGCTTAACAACCGGGAATAATGGCGTCTCATGATCTCACTTCTACTAGTGGGGTAAACTTTTATGAAGAAGAAAAATCTCCTAAACCACCCTTATTCGAAGGGAGAAATTATAAAGGGTGGAAATTATTAATGGAAAAATTTATTAAAAGCTTAGATATCAATGCATGGGATATAGCAATAGTTAGACCTGCGGATGAATTAAATAAAAAAGAACGTCAACTAAATGCAAAAGCCAAACATTATTTATTTTGTGCTCTATCAAATGAAATTTTCAAATTAATATTTTTTTTTTCTAGTGCATACAAAGTTTGGCAATTTCTTGAAGAAATGTATGATTTTCCTCTCGCAGGTATAGATCAAACACAGGAGGAGAAGAACATACAAGCATCCACTACTATTCAAGAAGATCTCTCTCGTAGCAAAGGCATGGAAATCATGGAAACTAACTTGGAAAAAGGGAGCAATACATCAAAAGAAAAAAAGATGAAAATTCATCTATGATGGAGGAAGGCCCAAAAAGTAACGAATGAACTTCATGCACACATTTTGCCTCTACCAAAAGCGCTGTAAGAAAGTCAAAATCTTCTTCTTGTGTGATAACTTCCATTTCTAGTTTCAATATACTAAAAACTGCTAAACGTAAGATCAAGAAATTGAAAATTACTAATAAAAATTTACGTTTAGAAAATAAGAGGCTAAAGGCTAATGTTAATTTAGAATCAAATTGTGATGTGTTTTCACCATCGTGTCTTTCACTTGAAAAAACAAAACCTTGTTTAGATTGTAATAATATTAAGGAAAAAGTCAAAGAACTTGAAAAAGAAATTCTTTATATAAAAGAACATAATGAAAAATTATGTTCAGAAAATTCATCTTCGAAGAATGATTGTGCTAAGTGTAAATACTACGAAATTGAAATTAAAGAGATGGATGAAACATTTGATGAATATAGGGATGAATATGAAAAACATATTGAATCAATTGTTACCACTCTTAAAAATAGCACAAACGCTTATAATAAAGCTAGACATAATTTAAAAACTAAGAACGATGAATTAAATGCTAAAATCAACTTGCTTAAGGAAATCATAAAGAAAAACGCTCAAAACATTCATTCACAATATCAAGATATATCTAAAAGCAAGTTGAATATAAATTCTCAAAATAGTAATAAATCAAACAATAGAAATAAAATACATCAACAAATGGTAAATAAAATTCCAAAACACTATCATCATCAATATCAATATTCCCCCAACTTAAATTTAAATGTTCACAAATTTCCTACGAATAATAGCTTCAATAATCATCACAATTATAATCCTCAAAATAAAAATACTTACAATGGAAATTTGTTGCATAAGAACAATATTAAACCTAAGTTTGAATGGAGGCCCAAAACTAAAGATGAAACACAAACTCCACCCAAGAGGGCTCATTCATTTCCATCTCCCCAAAAACAAACACGTTCTATTTGGGTACCCAAAGGAACCACCACACTTGGTCCCCTTTGGATACCTAAATCACTTATTCATTAGATATCACCAAATGCATGAAGTAGAACATTTTCAAAAAGGGAAATATACAAATCTTTTTTCTACTTCATGATATGCTTTAATGTCTTTTTTGTTTTCTTATCCTTTTTCTATCATGTTATGGTCATCGTATATATTAGGAAATATGATTTTATCACTCAAAACTTAATAAGTATATAAACAAAATTAATCTAAATTCAAAATCATATTTTTATTTTGATGACCTCTCTATTATTCATATATTCATATATATACATCATTTATCAACAATTAAATTCAAGACTTTCTATGTGGTAGTAAAATATTTAACCATAGGATTTCAAAAGTTATACCACATAAAATTTGCGACTTCATGACTTCAAAAAAAAAAATTTATAAATAAAACTAGCCAAAGATAACAAAATCAAAAGAACATGGGTTCAAATTCCTGTATTATTACATAACTGAAATAGTGTTCCTCTCACTCTACTCTTCCTCATCTATGTCCTCCACACTAGGACTTGGGGAATGTCTCCTGCGTGTCCTCCGGATCGAGTGGCGGGGCGGATCCGAAACTGGGCTGTCCCACTCCCTCCGCTCCGGTGTTGATGGGTTTAAGTTTAAAGCCTTGATCATAAACTTCATCATCTTCTTTATCCCAGAAACATCCTTCTTTATCCCAGAAACATATTTCTCCACCCGTGTCATCCGCTCACCCATCTCTTCTCGAAAAGACCCATATGAATCATCTCGAGCACCTCGAGATGACGCTCCTCGCTGGAGTGGTGGTCGAGTAGATGTCGAGGTCTCATCCGAGGTAAATGTTGCTCGCAAATGCGAGGTACTATAGATAGGAGGGTAGCAATCTATCAAGAAGAAACCCATCTCACTAGAGGGATACATCACCTAAATGACCCGCTGTATAATGCCACCCAGGGGCAAGTTATTGAATCTCTGACGGGAAGGCTGCCGCAACTTGTAGGAATAACGAATCAGGGAAAGTAATAAGTCAGCCACGTCAAACTTCTCCTCCTCCAAAATAAAATAAGTGACATAACTGAGCTGGGCTGTGACCTTTGCTGTGTCACCCAACTTCAGCATAATTGTGTGGCGTAATACATCCTGAACAACTAGGGCATCCATGGTGAGTGTCGACACAGACGAGATCAGACTTCTGCATTCCCTATTATGTAGCACCATGTTCACCTAAGTCCAATCTCTGTCCACCCTGAACTTCTCCACAATCTCCAACCGATTAGGATGTTGGGACAATCCAAACACGAGCCTCAGTTGTTCATGAGTAATGGTCACCACTTGTCCTTGCACCTGTGACTGCACTCCTCCATCCAGCCTGGTCTGTGATGGGTCTTCCAAGTGTGTATAAAAATCCCGCACTAACTCCGAAGAAAATCCATCAGAACTAAATAAATTTGACACCTCGGAAGTAGCAAATAACTGCATGACATGATAGTGGCGTGGCAAGTCGAACTCCATGACATATGGAACACCTACTACAGTTGCTTCCACGGCCAGCTCTGCTATTTTCTTACCCTTAGATCCAGGTGCCATCTGCACATACAAGAAAAATTAAAAAATTAAGCAACCGTTACTAGCGTCAGCGCTATCAATAGCGCCCAGCACTATCAATAACGCCTACTGTAGCGCCGACACTACTCCTCTCATCTGAAATAGTAAAAATCTCCTTAAAAAATAAAACACTTTCAGATCCTAGATTACTAGATGCAAGAAATCCACATAAAAATCAAGATCAAAACCAAAATCCTCATAAAAAACACTAATCTTGAAGAAAATCAACCATTGTAGATCTAGTTTCTAAATCCACCTAAAAACCTCAAATATCTTCATCTCTAACATCAAAATCAAGTTTTAAAACAAAAACATAAAAAAGGATGAAGATTTACCTCAGATCTACGCGTGGCTGAGTCGTCTTCTAGGGTTTTACCGCAGAGGGTGAATGAAAATGGTGAAAATGAAAAAAGAATCGGTATTTAACTAAAGGCTCGATAGCGCCAGCGCTATCACTAGCGCCGGCGGTATCGCAGACTTCTGATTTTTAATAAAATTAAAATTCTATAAAATACCTAAAATTATTCCCCACTATATGCACTACTTAGTGATGCAAGATTTCGTTTATTACGACTTGAGTTAGGTGTCCTAGATCTTTCGAGTTAAAATACATTCACAAAACGCAATTTTGTAATTTTTAACATCGAAAACATCTCCTAAAAATCTGAGATTTCAGCATGGAACTACTTTTAGGACACTTAATCAAGTTCAACAATTAAAAATTTCAAAATCATAAAAAATCGTGTACTATTTCCCGCACTAGCGCTAACGCCAGCGCTAGCGTGCATATTTGTTTTTCTGTATTCTTAAAATTTTGAAAAATCCCTAAAAATATATTAATCTATGTGTACTATTCATTTCTGCATTTTTGCTTTTATTATATTTTTGAAAAATCAAATACAAAAATACAAAAGCCAAATTACAAAAAAAAAATTATATGTTTTGCCTTTGGGTTTTTTTGTCATTTGTTTAAATTCTATTTCTAAAAGCAAAAATCAAATACAAAAATATAAAACAAAAAAAATTTATCAAAAAATGTTATTTTTGAACTTAACTTTTTACCTGTATCTTGCGAAAGGGTGATTTGGGCTATCATCCCATTATATCACCTAGTACCGGGCGAACCTCTCACAAGGTAGTCCTCGGGAAGTCCAAGATCAATTTTATAAGTTCAAACTTTAAATAAAAATTATTCTTCAAAAATATCAAAAATATTGTATGGACTTCATTGAAAATCAAGCATGATTTAATCTATTATTTAGAACTTCTATAATGTTGCAATTTATCTTTTCAAACTACTTTGAACATTGTTTTCATCATGCTTTGATACATCTATTAATATGTGCATCAATTATATTGTAAAAGTTGTGTAGAACTATGCATAGCATGCCTCTAAGTATGAGTAAATGTTTTATGTTTGATAATGATCGCTATTCACTCACTTATTTTGGCATTGTCTACATATGTGTTTAATCTAAAAATGCTTGTGTATGTTATGTAATAGTACAATGAATTAAAATTGCACAAGTATCTTACCTACACTCCTTTAATTGCACTTTTAAAAGTTATGAAAAGTGGTTATGTTTTTCATAAATTATATTGGTTTGCAAAACAAGTGTATTCGAAGAACTTTGTACAAAACAAAAATCATAAAATAAAGTGACAAAGATAACTCCACCAAGCACTACTTGAACCTCCTGATAAGTCTTAATAAGCGTTGTGAGGTTGAGCACCTTGGAAAGAATAGTAAAGTATCTTGTGCAAACCATAACTTTCTTTCAAAATAAAAAACCACTTATTCTTAAGTACACCGGATCACAACAAAAAAATCAATATTGAAGAATAAAATTATGTGATCCCCCAAGCACTACTTTGCACCCTGATAAGACTTAATGAGCATTGTGTGTGCAGAGCACCTTGGTAGTTGTACATTTTTTTTGTGCATTGAAGTGTGTGGAAGTAAAATTATTTGTGTTTTACTGTGCTCTTACCTTACATATTACTTGTACTTTTGATTATAACATTTGTTTACTCTACTCAAAATACACTTGTGTGCACATCATTATCTTCCATAACACTTCTTCTCATGAGTATTGGATCCTAATGCTAATTCCATACTACTCTTTACATATGTAATGCACTAGATAACCTATCATGCTTTCTACAAAGTTTGGTCTGTTTTGAAATTGTGAATTAAAGTAACATTGTAGTAATCTCCTTTTGATAACATTATTTCATGCTTGGTTACTTTATCATCAAACCTAAAGATTTTAATTGAAAAATGATTTACAAAAACATCTTCTTTTTGAAATTTAACTCATATATTTTTATGGACCATCATTACAATAAGATGTTTCTTGTATTTCTATAAGTCTTCCGCATCGTCACCATATATTTCTACCTTGCGCTCTCATGCCTATATCAAAGTCTTAAAATACCAAAATTCCTTTCTTTCAACAAATGGTAGACTTTCTTGGTAGATTTTATATTGGTTACTCTACACTTGAATATTTTCTTTTTTCTAAAAACTCTGATTTATTTCTATGAAAATATTGTAATGCTAAAATTCTGATTTATGAATGGATTTCAAAATAGCTATGTGAGTGTTTTCATAACTTCAAATAAAAATATAAATCCATAGGCTATGTCATTAGATTTAAAAAGCTTAATTGTTTCCAATATTTATTATCCATGACTTCATTTCTCACCATAGCGGGGGCCTAGGGTTGTAGACATTAGATAACCTTCATCTCTAGTCATGTCTTGTCCTTAACCGGGGAGGGTTCCAGTGGGGCCTTGCGAGGTACTGGAGGGAAAGAGTGCTAGGTTAAGTTGTGTCTAGTGTTTGCATATGGGACTAACACCCCAACCTACAGCATGTTTGCAGCTCCTCATGCCCATCCGTCACTTAGTACGGGGCTAGGGTGTAGATATATTGTCTGGGTGGATTGGTTATTTAGAAATCATTACCTCTTTAAGCTAAAAACTCGGATCTATTAAAATTACTCAAAAACTCCTTATTATTTCCTTCTCTCTATAAGCTCGATCATGCTTTTAAGTGGTGTCTCCTTACCCACTTTTGCTAATAACAAAATGGGGAGAACTAACATGATAAATATTAATCGAATATTAATCTACTATCAAACTATAATGCTTAATTAAAATGATAGCTTACATATTAGGAGAGCATTCACTTAGGGGGAGCATGTATTTAGGGGGAGCAATTCTAAATGCTAAAAATCAATAATTATCCTAAGTCATCACTCTCACACACACACAAGTATGTTTCTTCATGCTTATATATATTAATGCTTTGATTTATCATTAATGGATTTGTTATTATCAAAAGGGGGAGTTTGTTGGAACATGGTCTTCCGCATCTCCTAGGTTTGAGAATAACAAATCCTATATGTATTTGATCTTGTGTGTTTAAGTGTGCAGGAAATCAAAGTCCACATGACTCAAGGATGGTTGTCCCCAAAATTGAGGCCAGAATTCCAACATGGCCACTAGCGCCGGCGGTAGCGATAGCGTCTGGCGCTAGCGTTGATTAGCAAAATTCCGGCAGTGTTTTTAGAAAGAGCTAGCGCCCGGCGGTAGCTACTAGCGCTGGCGGTAGCATGGCGCACAAGAGGCATTGAGCAAAATGTTGCCGCGGATTGAAGATTCTGCCGCGCAAAACATTACTTAATTGGGGATAGCGCCGACGGTAGCGGTAGCGCCGACGGTAGCGCTTGTGCTATAAAAGGACCCCCTCTCCTCTCGTTTTTTCACACCTATTGCACACACATCAGAGAGAGAAAGGCAGTGCTACAACTCCAGAGGCTATCTTGGCCGAAACTTGAAGTCCTAGCGATGCTCTGCAAACTTCTGAAGGAGGATTACATCACGCCGGATTCAAATGAAGTCCGCTTCTCCAAACGCTGATTCAACAGCGGATCTTCGTCTCCATATTCAGAAGTTCTTCAATAGGGAAGTTTTAATTATTTTTTTTATCTTTATTGTAACCCGTTAGTGAAATCGCCTCGTGTTGGCGACTAGGTCTGGGGTAGGACTTAGGGCTGAAATTTGCCTCGTGTTGGCGACTAGATATAGGCTAGGTCTAGGGGGTGCTCGAGGCCACATCCGGGGAAGGATTGGCTAGAGCGGCTTGAGGCCGAATCCGGGGAGGATAAGGCTAGGGCCACCGGTTCGTGGGGAAGCGAGTCGGGATAGAAAACAAAAAAGCTTTTATTATTCGCCTCCGATCTCTAGCGTCATAAAGATCAAGTTTTGTAAAACTTATTTAATATTAATAAAGCTTGTCTCTCTTATTGTTTTACTTGACTTCTTGTTTTAATATTGCATTATTCCAAAGTTTTTCTAAATAAAATCTAAAGTTTTTTAAAACCCTTATTCACCCCCCCCCCCCCTCTAAGGGCGCCAACCGATCCAACATCTGCTTGCCTATAAATAGAGGTGCAGGGGCCATCATTCAAAAGCGAGAACTATAAGAACTAAAGTTTGGATTGTTTGTGACAGTCTCTTTTTTGAGGTCGCGCGGGTTGAAGTTTGTTGACCGGTTTGTTGTGTTCGCAGGTTAGCGGCCAGCGGTCTCCTATCATCAATCTAATTATCTTTCCAGCTTTGAATAACCAGTTCGCCAGCGGTCTCATCTGGGCAATTTGTGTTTGTAGTTCTTGGACTGTTTGCAGCGAACTCTGTGATTAGGTGACTTTCAGCGGTCAGGCGGTCTCGAGTTGCGGTCTGGAAGCAATGGGCAGTTCTTTCACTTCTGTTCGCGGGATACTTCTATGATCTAGTGACCGTGCGGTCTGGCGATCAAGAAGTGCGGACAGGGTGTTTTCTCAGCAGTTCAATAAGTGAGCAAGTTGTGCGGCCAGAGGTTGGCGGTCTGGCGGTCTGGCGGTTAGCAGGTCAGCAACCTGTTCTATTTCAGGTGGTCTCAGGGTTGTCGTGCGGTCTTGCTATGCTCAAGCGATCTGTGCGGTCTCAATTTGTCTAGCCACCAGATGCTTGTCTTGTTGCTTGTTCTTCTCATCTCAGTTTTATTATAAATCATGTCTCGTCATGTATGCCTCGCTTTGTAAAGAGATAGTCAATAAAAGATTTATTTGCCCTTCTATTGTCACTAGTTACTTAACTTGAAATTGAATGAAGTCTTCCGCTGCATTGTCTTTGATCCTTCTGAAATTTTTTAACACCAGCAATGCCCCCGGTGTTGCGGCACTAGTCGAAGAAGAAGGGTGTGTCCCCTGTGGGCCTAACTGGTCGCCCCGTGGATCCTGCCTAGGTAGCCAGCTCTATAAAGGAGCGGTAGCGCCTTCCCCAAACAATCCAGGCTTTTGGGAGAGTTGGTAGCGCCGAGTCCCTATAATGAGGTGGCTGGTAAATTCAAATCAAAGCTAGTTATAAATAAGAACTAGTTAATTTACACGAAATAAAAGTGCAAAAAAGAGAAAAATTGCAAGAAAAGAAATTACGTGAATTAAAATCTAGGCTATTGAAAGAAATAAAATTGCATGAAATGAAACTAAAACTAGAAATGAAAATTGCATGACATTAAGAAATAAAAGCTAAATTATTTATTGCCATAATAAAAGGGGTACAAGCCTAAGCTAATAAAGGAAAAGACAATACATAAATTAAAAACAAAATAAAAAGAAAAGAAAAAGAAAATACAAAATATTAAACCTAAACCTAAAAATACAGAAAAATGTACAAGAAAAGAGTCCAAGTGGGCTGTGGAAGAGAGGGAAAAAGGCTGGGGGTCGGTTTCTATTTATAGACAAAAATTTGAAGTGCACACCCTTGGTCACGGGCGTGACGAGGGCGTGTAATCTTTGGCTTGTTCGAGAGGTCAAAACAGTTGGCCGTTTGGATGGCTCTGGAAGAGTTTTGATGGGAGAGGTGGCTGAACACGGGCGTGACCAACATGTCACGAGTGTGACCTTCGTCGGCAAGCGGAAACAACATCAGGGGCATGATAGTTAGCGTATCCAAGTGAAAGGTTAAGGGAGCATGGGTGTGACATGCTACACAGACTCGGTCACGGGAGTGACCGAGGGTGTGACTTGATCATTTTTTGACTTTGCTCCAAAAGTGGTCGGGAGCAGAGATTTTGGCATCTTAATTTGACACGCCCTTGGTCACGAGCGTGACCGAGGGCGTGATCTAAAAAAAAATACAAAAAATTTGCAAAACCGAAATAAATCTAAGTTAGTAAAGAAAATAATAAAACACACAATTTATTCATTAATTTACATAGAATATTTACAATTTTAATTAAAACTATACTAAAAATACGTATAATTTACTACTCATCACTATTCTAATAACTCATTATGAGCGCAGGTTACAGACGCAATGGAAGGATAATGCATGTTAAGACACTGGACAAGCGGGTTCATGTATAATTTAACTAAGCCGCATCTTTCTAACATACATCATGGAAATCATTGATGATCGAGTTCGGGACATTTCTGGGTGACAATGTTGAACAACGTGACCTAAAATTGTCACTTTCACTAAACGAATACAGATTCGAATGAAACGAATTGTGTTGCACTCGTACGGATCATACGAGTCTAATGCAACCAACAAAAGTCAATTCTGAGCTCATTTGCTCAAAATAAAATTTTAGGGTGATTGTGTCGAACAACGTGACCTAAAATGATTATTTTCACTAAACGACATCAAATTCGAACGAAACAAGTTGAGGTGCACTCGTATGGATCATACGAGTTTAATGAAACTGACGGAAGTCAATTCTAGGATCATTTGCTCAAAATGACATTTCAGGGTGACCGTGTCGAATAATGTGATCTAAAATGGTCCCTTTCTCGAAACAAGTTGTGTTTCACTTGTATGGATCATATGAGTCTAACGCAACCGACTGAAGTCAATTCTGAGCTAATTTACTTAAATAGTCGTGTTGGGGTCATCACGTAGCTTGATCTAACCTGAATTAGCCAACTTTGTTAATATACAACAAAATGAGGTGTAATTGGTGTCATTGAGTTTATTTTGATCTTACGAAAGCACTGTCACTGACTGAGATCGATTCCAAGTTGATTTACACAATTGTCTATATCATATCATTGTATCTCAAATTAACATAAATATAAGATGGAGGTCGGATCGTGGTTCACTACGACCCTGACTACGCTCTTTCAAAGGTTCATTTGAACCGACTGGGCCCCTTATCGAAGTTGGGATGTTACATCAATTATCAAGGTGCCTCTCAGAAAAGCTATAAAAGGCTCATAGGCCTTCAATTGAGGATAAGCAACCTAGAATAGAAGAAAGATCTAAAGTTTTTTGGCGAATACTTGGGATTCTACTTGATCTCTTGCTCAAGTGCTCATTTTGCTCAAGTGTTCACTCTCCTCACTCTCTCGGTAAAGGGTGGACTTCGCTCTCCACAGTGCATGCTCTAGTGGCTTCTCCAAGGCCTGCTCCAAAAGCCGCTCTAGCAAGCACCGAGGAGGAATTGGATTCCTTTTCACTTTCGAGTATGTGTTAACGGAGCAGTTGCTTGTCACCCTCCCGAAGATTCTAACACTTGTAACCCAAAGCAAATTAGTGGATTTGGTCGGCACTGAACCGACCCTGTTGTTTTTTTACTTTCCATGTTTTTCTATGTAAAAAGTCTTGTCGTTTCTGCTGTTGGTTCACTTTTAACTGTTTGCGAGCTTGGCTAACTCTCGAGCTAAGGCGGTTCGATCTTCCAGACCGGGAGAGCGCTAAACGACCCGCAATAGTTTGTTGTTGTTCGTGGGAAGGTATTCCCTGCTCTCCAAGGAATCTTTGAAAGGGGTGTATGTTCTGCACAAGCGCCCCCAACCAACGACAATGGAAAGGAGTACTCACACTGCTAACGGGGCAGCTCCGGAGGAGCATCCGATCTGGCCCCGGCCAACTCACCCGCAAGCAACGCTCCGCTTCTCGAGGGAGCCACCGCAGCACCAGCTACATTTATGGAAGAGCATGTACGACTGATGAGGGAGCGCCAGGCGGAGGTGCTCACCCTTCTGCGAGATTTAGGAGTCTCTAATTCTCCCAATCTCATTGTCGCCCATGGTGGACGACCGCCGCTCTCCCCAAGCCATGCCCAGCCAAAGGGCGCTGCCCGCCTAAGTGATCTCATCGCAGACGAACTGTAAGAAACCGCTAGCTTTATACACGCCGAGCAGCCCGCATGGCTCCCCGGGCATGCGTAGCTCAACCTCCGCCTGGTGGAGGTGGATGTCGGTCAGGACAAACAAAATTCACTCGCAAAGAAGTGAGAAATATAATTAAGGACGAGAATGGGCACGGTGGGCGCCGTACTGCGAACCTGCGGTGCCCCTTTCATCATGGTTCTTCATTGAATATGCATGTCTTAGCACATCCCATTCCAGGCAATTTCAAGTTATCGATCATTGAAACCTTCGACGGGACGGATGAACTTGTGGAGCATGTCAACCACTTTGCAACAATCATGCGCATCTACAACGCCCGGACTAGCTTTTGTGTCAAGTGCTCCCGGCGACTCTAAAGGGACAAGCGCGCACTTGGTTTTATTCCCTGAAGGAAGGGAAGATCAGCAACATCGCGGAGCTAACACAGATGTTCACCAAGCAATTCATAGCTAACTGTCGAATCATCAGAGACCCCTCTCACCTTTTCGGAATCCGCCAAAACGAGGGGTAGATTCTTAAGGACTTCTTCCACCGCTTTACCACCGAGGCAAGACAAATTCTAGGAGTCGACCCAGAGCTCCTGTGCGGAGTTTTCCTCGGGGGGCTCTGTCGTAGTGGGTTCTACTCTGCACTAATGCACGAGACTGTGCCCAACTACATTGACCTTGTACACTGGATTGAGGCATAGATCATGGCAGATAAGGCGATCGAGTTGCACCGCCAGCAATTTGAGGGGAGCTCAAAAAGGAAGAGGGGGCAGGAACTGCCAGCACCTGATCTTAGGAGGAGCGATGAGCACCGCGACAATCCTCGCCGAGATCAGGGGCTGATGAGTCCCAAATATATACACATTTATGGACTCATCTGGGCCGATTTTCTAGTCTTTGCACTTCACTTTAGACATGTTTTCACTTATATTTGATTCTCCATGCTAAGTGCACCTTTAGGCCCGTTTTTGGTGTTATTTCGTGTTATTCTCCTTTAGTAGTTGCTATGCATTGTTAAGTGCCACTTTCAGTGGCTGGATTCGTGGTTGTGCTGGAACAGGAGTCGTGCAGGTATTCCCGGTATAAT
This sequence comes from Dactylorhiza incarnata, assembly GCA_033032865.1. Classification (NCBI taxonomy): domain Eukaryota; kingdom Viridiplantae; phylum Streptophyta; class Magnoliopsida; order Asparagales; family Orchidaceae; genus Dactylorhiza; species Dactylorhiza incarnata. The sequence goes on along the minus strand of JAWHQI010000500.1, from coordinate 752,791 downwards.
TCTGTATAGGAACACTGCACACGATCACTGGTTCTATTGCGCACGACCACTAGTCGTGCGCCACTGATCGTGCGCACTCAACCCCAAAAATCTGAGTTCTGTCTTCCTTATCGCACGACCACTTACGATAGCGCGCATGACCACTGGTCGTGCGCCACTGGTCGTGCGAACATTATATTTTATAATTTTCTTACCTTGCAGGCTCCGTCCAGGCAGGCGCACGATCACAGGATGCTAGTGCGTACGACCACTGGTCGTGCGCCAATGATCGTGCGCATTGTTTATTCCAGCGCCTATAAATTGACCTGCTTGCGAATTAGGTCGGGATCGCTCGATTCCAACTCCGCCAGTCCGCCGTTTTCGCCCCTCTCGCTGGTTCTCCGCCCCCTAGGCCTCCTCCATCATCCTTGAGCTCCAAGGAGAGGTTTCTAGCCCAAAGATCGCCAACATCGAGCAAGGAGATCGTGTATCGGAGGAGATTGGATCGTGACACGAAGAAGACGAGCCATTGGGAGGAAGTGACAGCCCTCCTCTACCTCGGACGTAGTTGAAGACCGAGCTTGGACGTGGATTGACAACCCAGCGATTCCAACCGTGAATCTTCGGCAAGGCTTCGAATGTGGTTGACTCCTTTACTCTCTTTTTCCTTCCTTATGTTGTTGATTGTATAAACTAGTTTCCTCTATATTTTGATGATGTGTGCTATGAACAATATTGCTTAATGCTTATTCCATTTATTTGGAATCATTTAGTTCATATGTGCTTATTGAGGTGCGCCCCCATCTAATTTCCATTCCACCATCGTGTTTGGTGCCACACTAGCAATTGCTAGTGGCGTGCTTGTTGAAGAGGTTCTTGCGACCCTCACTCCGTTAGCCTACTCGTCCATCCGCCTAGCGAAGCGTGGCATAGCGGCCCGTGTAATCCACTCGCCCGACGAAGCAGCGCGCTCAAGGCCTGCATAGTTCGACTCTGCTTGCCTACTCGTCCATCCGCCCTTGCGATGCAGCGCGCTCAAGGCCTGCCTAGTCTCCATCCCGCCTAGCGAAGCATTGCATAGCGGCATTGCATAGGAGTAGTTGTAGTTGTTTTCTTTTATCTTCCACAAACCAATCCACCCACCTTCGTGAACATCGACCTAAGGACTTCAATCACAAGTCCTCCTCAATAGTTAACTCCACCTTACTGTGTTCCTTCCGAGATCGATACTTGGGGATTCATTCCCATTTTTTATTACTTGAACGATCGGTACACTGCCGTTTCGTGCCGCAGTCGAGCTACCGCCTATAGCGGTGTGCGAGATTTGCGCATTAAGTTTTTGGCGCCGTTGCCGGGGAACACAGTCGTGTGAGTTTTCTGGAGAGGGAGAACCTGAGAGAAAAACCCTTCCATTTGTAAATTGCATTTCTTTGTTTTATTTCTTTTTATTCCATTTTCTTGTTTTAATTAGGTTGCTTTAGTAATTATTGTTAGGTATGGTATTTCGCACAATAGTGTTTTTCTTTTTGAATCGTTTTATCTTCGCACAATGTGGGCACATCTTAATATCCGTTGCCGTTGGTGTGGAGCTACCTCCCACTCTAGTGATGAATGCCCTACGGAGAATGGTGGGCATAATTCATCTCGCCCAGCATATAGAGCATCGATTTTGTCTGATACTCCATATGGTGTGCGTAAGTCTTATGGCTACTCTGCCGAGCCTTTACTGTCTTACTTCTTTTCGGCTTCAGCACCCATTGTGCCAAAGAAGCCCGCTAGGCAGTGCCAGTTTTGTCGGAGCACAGATCATGCCCTGAAGGATTGTGCTACTTTTCTTCGCCAATTGGATGAGGATGACGAGCTGGATATCCGGATCATCCCGAATCCTGACTCTGGCGGCACACCTTCAACATCCGGTTTTGTGTCTTTGCCACCTTCACATCTTGAAGGGTATGGCGTTGACACAGTCACCAGATGTGTGGCTGATCTAGGCACCGACATTGCTGAGCTTATTCTCCCGGTGCATCCACCACCCCTAGTGGATTCGATTCTTTGTGAGGAATCGGTGCTTGACATTTATCCAAGCACTATTCCTCCCCCTGTTGTGCATGCTACTTTTGTCTCTAACGACATTGTTGAGGATGTGTTGCAGGATGAGGCTGGCGATTTATGTGTTATGCCTGCTCCTATGGAGGAGGACAACCTTCTAGGTGAAGAGGAGCTTTCCTCAACACCGGTGGAGGAAGTCCAAATATTGGGCATGGCCATTGTCGATCCCGCTGAAACTTGCGGCATTGATGACAATGCCAACATTATTTTACTTTCCCAATCTGATGGGAGTGAGACCGGGATCACTCCCCCGCTTGATTTTTATTTAAGTCATTCTTCTTGTTTATTTCTTGATCCCCTTTCTCCATCTGAGCTTGTGCAGGTTGAGTCTTCACAGGTACCCCAGGAGGACTTGGAGCATTCTGCTCAAGTCAATGATGAGTGTATCCTTTCATGTGAGGAGGTTGATCCCTCCTCCATAGAGGAAGCCTCAATCCTTGCCTTCTCCTCCTGCCACCTCCCTGAAGACGGTACCTTGCTGGGCAAGGATGTTTTTGGTGAGTTGAGCGAGGATATCTCCTCCTCCTCTTCTTCTTACTTTCTCTACCCTCTACCTGTGAGGAGAAGGTATCTATATTTAGGTAGAGGGGTGACTGCTCTGTCTTCGTATCGGTACCCGCTACCGATGCGCATATTGGAACAGTTACCTGTGCATTTTCTTTTTCATAGGCCTATAAGCTAGAACTGTACAAAACCTGAATAAGTCGTACTGGGATGACAATAACCCCAGTAGTTATCTTACTTTTATTGCATTTTCATTTTCCTAGTTAGAGTAGTTAGTTAATTTCTGTTCAATTTTAGCATTTCTACTTTCTTTTGTTTTTGTGGAGCTCACCCCTGCAGGTACTTATTGCAAATTCTGAATGGCGGGTTTGCTTCAGTTTTTCACGCATCTTTCTGTATGCTCACTTCTGAGCATTGGGTAATCTCTTTCCCTAGACTTCATTTTCAATTTTCATGGTTACATCATTTATGTCTATTGTTTAGATTTAGTCTGGGGGAGAGCCGCTATATGTCACCCACCGCACGTGCACATCTCATTTGCATACTAGAAGTATTTTAATTTCAATTATTTAGTTATGTTCAATTGCATTGCACACCACTACACCCACTCGAGCGTGCACTTAGCTGTTAGCACATCTTGAGCTGAACTCATTTCTTTTCGTGTGATTTGGAAAATCACTGTGCTGGCTTAGGATTATGAGGCGGAGTAAAATGTTGACTCCTGTAGTGCTCCTAGTCGAGTGCTCATGTCTCGCATAGAAATTCGCGTAGATTCAATTTCTTTTTATGCTTTTAGTTTATATTTTTCTATTAGCGTAAATATTGTTTACTACACTCAAAAATTGGTGAATCCAGTGTGAATCAAACGGTAGCATAGGGATGTGTGTAGACGTTCGTTAGCCTCGTATTGCCCGAGTCGGGAGAAAGGATTATCTTTCTCGGTGGCTAAGAACTTGCCCCAAGCGATTCTTGAAACATGGGTATAAGGTTAGTCAATTGCGTGAATGTGATATAGGCCATCATTTTGGCCCGGTTGAGCCTTTGTGCCATTCCTATCATCATTTCCTCGATAGCCCAGTTGTGCCTACCCCTTTCTTTTGGTTCAGCTCCACTATTGTTCACCCAAGCCTAAACTCCAATCCTAGTCGCACACCCAAAATGCAAGCATTTTGTTTAAATTTTAAATTGGTGTTGTTGATTGTGGAAGTACAATGTGAAAATGTGGTTGTGCATCTTTGAAAATTTGCTGAAATTGCTAAAGAAAGAAAAAAAGAAAAAAGAAAAAGATTTGAAAAGAAAAAAAAGAATGAAAAGTTTAATTGAAAAAAAATCTGTTTGAGATTTATATTTGGGAGTAGGCGGTGCACACACCCATGCGTCTAAGTCTAAGTCTGGGGGTGTGGTGCATCCGCGTGTTTTATGGCTACTTGGATAGTGTTATGCATTTGCTCATTTGGATTTTTTGTGTTCTAAGCCTTCATGTTTATATTTGTTTGCCTCCCCTAAACCCAAGCCCCATCTAAAACCTAAAGTCCTATTGATTTACCCATTTGAGTCAAACCAGTGCCGTGGAGAGAGTGCGAACGGGCAAGCTTATGGTCACCAACATTGATGGATTTCAATGGAGGTTGTCTCGAGCCCCGATCTTTGGCAATGCTCGCCTCAGCGTTCAGTTTACTTTCTTCCTATATACGACCTTGTGATTCACCGTGATTCAATTTTTGAGTAAATGTAATATATAAATACGCTCCTAGGAAATTATAAACTAATATGTATAATTAGAAATTTTATCCACTGTATTTCTACGCACATGAGCATGCGACTTCGCATGGTACTCCACTTGATAGTTTCTTCGCCAGCTTATGTTTTTCCTGTCCGCGAGAGATGGTTTGCTCGGGATGCGCAAACAGTTAAGTCTGGGGGTGTGATGAGTCCCAAATATATACACATTTATGGACTCATCTGGGCCGATTTTCTAGTCTTTGCACTTCACTTTAGACATGTTTTCACTTATATTTGATTCTCCATGCTAAGTGCACCTTTAGGCCTGTTTTTGGTGTTATTTCGTGTTCTTCTCCTTTAGTAGTTGCTATGCATTGTTAAATGCCACTTTCAGTGGCTGGATTCGTGGTTGTGCTGGAACAGGAGTCGTGCAGGTATTCCCGGTACAATTCTGTACAGGAACACTGCGCACGATCACTGGTTCTATTGTGCACGACCACTGGTCGTGCGCCACTGATCGTGCGCACTCAACCCCAAAAATCTGAGTTCTGTCTTCCTTATCGCACGACCACTTACGATAGCGCGCACGACCACTGGTCGTGCGCCACTGGTCGTGCGAACATTGTATTTTATAATTTTCTTACCTTGCAGGCTCCGTCCAGGCAGGCGCACGATCACAGGATGCTAGTGTGCATGACCACTGGTCGTGCGCCAATGATCGTGCACACTGTTTATTCCAGCGCCTATAAATTGACCTGCCCGCGAATTAGGTCGGGATCGCTCGATTCCAACTCCTCCAGTCCGCCGTTTTCGCTCCTCTCGCTGGTTCTCCGCCCCCCTAGGCCTCCTCCATCATCCTTGAGCTCCAAGGAGTGGTTTCTAGCCCAAAGATCGCCAACATCGAGCAAGGAGATCGTGTATCGGAGGATATTGGATCGTGACACGAAGAAGACGAGCCATTGGGAGGAAGTGACAGCCCTCCTCTACCTCGAACGTAGTTGAAGACCGAGCTTGGACGCGGATTGACAACCCAGCGATTCCAATCGTGAATCTTCGGCAAGGCTTCGGATGTGGTCGACTCCTTTACTCTCTTTTTCCTTCCATATGTTGTTGATTGTATAAACTAGTTTCCTCTATATTTTGATGATGTGTGCAATGAACAATATTGCTTAATGCTTATTTCATTTATTTGGAATCATTTAGTTCATATGTGCTTATTGAGGTGCGCCCCCATCTAATTTCAATTCCACCATCGTGTTCGGTGCCGCACTAGCAATCGCTAGTGGCGTGCTTATCGAAGAGGTGCTTGCGACCCTCACTCCGTTAGCCAACTCGTCCATCCGCCTAGCAAAGCGTGGCATAGCGGCCCGTGTAATCCACTCGCCCGACGAAGCAGCGCGCTCAAGGCCTGCATAGTTTGACTCCGCTTGCCTACTCGTCCATCCGCCCTTCCGACGCAGCGCGCTCAAGGCCTGCCTAGTCTCCATCCCGCCTAGCGAAACATTGCATAGCGGCATTGCATAGGAGTAGTTGTAGTTGTTTTCTTTTATCTTCCACAAACCAATCCACCCACCTTCGTGAACATCGACCTAAGGACTTCAATCTCAAGTCCTCCTCAATAGTTAACTCCACCTTACTGTGTTCCTTCCGAGATCGATACTTGGGGAATCATTCCCATTTTTTATTACTTGAACGATCGGTACACTGCCGTTTCGTTCCGCAGTCGAGCTACCGCCTATAGCGGTGTGCGAGATTTGCGCATCAGGGGCCTCTCCAGCACCCGAACTACTCCCATGAGCACCACCTGAGCGAACATGCGCATGGCCATCTAAGACTCCGACATGATATTTAGGCCCAAGCCGCTCACCACGAACAAGGGAGATTAGTCACAGTACTGTAATTATCATCGTGGGCACAAGCACAACACCGAGGAGCACGCCCGGCTGAAGGAGGAGATCAAGCACCTCATCTAGCATGGGCACCTTGGGAGGTTCTTGCAGAACCAGGTGCCGAACCGGCCCGTGCCTCCCTAGCCAGCATGAGATCAACCTCCAGCGCACCATGGCGCACATGGGGGTAGGTAAATGGTAAGGGAATTAGAAACCTTAGTCGGGGCGCCTTCTCTCCGACCCAAGTTTTCTCTATTGCCTAGCCTGAAAAGGACCCCGAGAACCAGCAAGCACGTCAGAGCACCACAATTTGCTTCAGGGATGAGGACTTGGAAGGACTGCGCCTACCACACAAGACCCTTTATTCATCAGTGCGGGAATCGGCAAGCGTTGCTTCCGAGTTAGAAGGATACTGATCGACAATGGGAGCTCAGTGGACATCATGCTCGCATCCACCCTTTGCAACATGAAGATTACCAGGGAGCACCTCGAGCCAGCGGTAGGGCCGTGGTATGGCTTTGACAATAGCCCTATTCTGGTGCAGGAAAGGATCACTCTTCCAGTCACCCTGGGAGAGTTCTAGAAGCAAATCACGCACAACATCCAATTCGTGGTCGATGACTCCAACTCAGAGTACAATGCCATCTTCGACCGCCCACTCTAGACCTTGTTTGAGGAAATCCCTTACATCCTGCATCTGGCGATGAAATTTATCACTCCTGGAGGGATAGGCGTCATACGAGTAAATCAAGAAGCAGCTCAACTCTAATACCTACAGCAGTTGCACCCTGGGCAAGCAACAACCCTCATGGTTCTTGTAGAAGCTTAACAAAGGAGGATCAAGGGGAGAAGAACAAAGAGGCCCTCCCACATATCTACCATTTCCCTTTTCAATTTTTTTTGAGTTATTCTGCTGATGAACAATAAGCCACAAGATTGAACTTGTGCGCACCTGTACGCCTTGCTTTTATGTTATAACTGCTTTCTGATTCCATCTGCTGATCAGGCCCCTTAAATAAGGAAAACTGTTAAGAGTGGACAAATGAACATCTACGCCCTCTAGTAAGAGCGGACAAAGGTCCCTCTATGCCCTCTGTAAGAGCGGACGATGGTCCCTCTACGCCCTCTGGTAAGAGCAGACCCCGATCCCTCTACGCCCTTTAGTAATAGTGGACAAAGGTCCATCTATGCCCTTTGGTAAGAGCGGACAAAGGTCCCTCTATGCCCTCTGGTAAGAGCGGACATAGGTTCCTCTACGCCCTCTGGTAAGAGCGGACCCCGGTACATCTACACCCTCTGGTAAGAGCGGACAAAGGTCCATTTATGCCCTCTGGTAAGAGAGAACAAAGGTCCCTCTACGCCCTCTGGTATGAGCGGACCCCAGTCCCTCTACGCTCTCTGGTAAGAGCAGACAAAGGCTCATCTACGCCCTCTGCTTAGTGCGGACAAAGGTCCCTCTATGCCCTCTAGTAAGAGCGGACAAAGTTCCCACTACGCCCTCTGGTAAGAGTGTACAAAGGTCTTTTTATGCCCAATGGTAAGAGCGGACAAAGGTCCCACTACGCCCTCTAGAAAGAGCGGACCCCGGTCCCTCTACACCCTCTGGTAAAAGCGGACAAATGTCCTTTTATGCCCTCTAGTAAGAGAGGGCCCAGTCCCTCTACGCCCTCTGGTAAGAGCGAACAAAAGTCCCTATACGCCATTTCCAAGAATCAACATTGGGCACCAGCGCCAAGTGGCGACTTCCAAAGCTAACGCTAGGTGATGAGCTCACAAGGTCATACTTACAATAGCAGTGTGAATAACAAATCACTTCCAAGACAACCATAATGCATGGAACTCAGATAAAATAGCATATCTATAATCTCAGGAGGGGCCATCAAGGCTACATAATGAACGAAAGCTGGCTACAATGTTTTACACTGCACCTACTGCTACAAAAACAAAGTGAAATGCAAAAGCGATACAAAACACAAAAGTAATACGAATACAATCAGATGCCAGAGTCACCCTTCGATGTCCATATCAGGGTTGTCATCCTCTGAGGCGTCGTCCACTGCTAGATCTATCACACTGCGCTTTGGCACCCTCCGCGCAAAATGGAGGTGAAAGAATTGGGTTGTCTATAATAACACCAAGAGGGGGTGATTAGGTGTTTTCAAAATTATTTAGCAATTAAAATATCTAGCACACCACAGCCAAATCAAACACAGAAAGCACACATTAATTTATAGTGATTCCCTTCAAGATAATGTGTCAAGAGGTAGTCCACCGTCCCACCCACCAATCCAACAGAGTGCTAGACTAGGTAACTTCTCCAAAACTCAGATCTCTATCCAGTATAGAAGATCTTATAACTCAGATCCACAAAGGATCCTACCTCAGCAATCACAAAGAAAGTCTACCCTCGATAATCACAAAGAAAGCCTGTACTGAGGTATCTAGTGTTAGAACATGGTTTTCTACATCCCTTTGATTTGAGAATAACAAATCCTACTTGTATTTGATCTTGTTTGCCATTGTGTTTTTAGCATGCATGTTTGAACGCATATGACATGAGGTTGCTGCAATATTGGTCTGGTACTATCAACAAGCAGAATGATTGAAAGATGTCTAACGCCAGTCGTTAGGACTTAACGCTGGGCGTTAACGATCGACGGGATGGTCTGCCAATCGATGGGATGGCTTGTCGATCGACGAGATGGCTTGCCAACTGAAAAAATGAGAAAGATGTTTTACGCCAGGTGTTAGGACTTAACGTTGGCGTTAACGATCGATGATTATGGCAAGGAGGAATGCAGCCGTGATTGAAGGAGCAATTTAAGAATGATTTGACTCAATGCCCGGCGATAACTCTTAATGTCGGCGTTAACTTTTGTTCCCGCCAAGATGCAAAATGAATGGAGGGAAGCAGCCGTAATTGCAGGAGCATTTTGGGAATGATTTGACTCAACGCCTGGCGTTAGAGTCAACGCCAGCACTAAGGTTGGCTAAAAAGAAAGTTTCCAAAGATGCAGAATCTCCTTCCTATTTTGAAGATTTGATCTATCAAGTTATTTTTATAGTTAGTCAACGACCGACGTTAACTCTTAACGTCGGCGTTAGCTTCTAGTCCTATAAAAAGGTGAATTTCGTCTTCTCCAACAACTGATTGATAAGAGCCCTATTCTAGCACTTCAAAAACTTCTTGAGGGCCATATTTTTCCAGATCATCATCTCCCACACAAATTCAAAAGGAGGAATCGAAGGAGGCTTGGATCAACACACTAACTCAATGCAAAGAACGCACACTTGGACTTCAACGATCTTCAGCGATTCTTTGGCGTCTCCTTCAGATTACCTCATAGGGAGTTTTATATTTGTCTTTTGTATTTGTCTTTTATTTTTTATCTTTGTAATCGGTTCGAAAATTCGCCTCGTGTTGGAGATTATGTCTGGGTAGGACTTAGGGAGTAATTCTCCTCGTGTTGGCGACTAGGTCTAGGGAGTAGATCTAGAGGGTGCTCGAGGCCTTTCTGGGGATAGGAAGGCTAGAGTAGCTTGAGGCCGTATCTGGGAAGAGATCGGCTAAAGCCAACCGGTTTGTGGGGATACGAGTCGGTATAGAAAACGAAAAGAATTTTTCATATTTCGCCTTCGATTTCTAGCATCATAGAAATCAGATTTTGTAATCATTTTATAAATGATAATCATGTCTTTTCTTGTTTAATAAAATTGATCTCATTTCTAATTTCATTATCTCCTTACTTTTGATTTATCTTACTTCTACCAAAATATCAAAAGTTTTCTAAAACCCTTATTCACCCCCCCCCCCCCCCCCTCTAAGGGCGCCTCAAGATCCAACAAGTGGTATCAGAGCTAGGTTATTCCAAATCGGCTTAATAACCGGGAATAATGGCGTCTCTTGATCATGATCTCGCTTCTACTAGTTGGGAAAATTTTAATATAAATGAAAAAGTATTATCACCACCTTTATTTATGGGCAAAAATTATAAAGGGTGGAAAATATTAATGAAAATTTTTCTTAAAGCCTTAGATGAAAAAGTTTGGAATATTACTATTGAAAAGCCACCTAGCGTACTAACTAGAAACGAAATTGTTTTAAATGCAAAATCTATAAATAGTTTATTTTGTGCGCTACATCAAAATATTTTCAGACTTATTTATAATTTACCTACCGCATATGAAATTTGGAGTTTTCTTGAAAAAACTTATGATTCTCCTTCTGCAGGTATGGAACAAACGCAAGACTTGGAGAACATACAAGCTTGCACAACTGTGCAAAAAGGCTCCTCACATGATGGATCCATGGAGTGCGCATCAAGCGGAAGGGATGATGGAAACTCCTGTTTGGATGTGGAAAATGAAGAAGAGAAAGGAACTATATGTTCAAATATCACATCATCCACAAGCGCTGTAAGGAAGTCAAAATCTCTTATTGTGTGTAACTCTATTTCTACATTACAATTGCTACAAATTACAAAGCACAAAATTAAGAAATTAAAAAATGCTAATTGCAAATTGCGCTTAGAAAATGAAGATTTAAAGGAAAAAATTTATGAAGAATCAAATTCTAATTTATCTACTTCTACCCATGTCTCTTTAATTGAAAATTTTACACCGTGTATAGAATTTAATGATTTAAAAGAAAAATACAAGGAACTTGAAAAGAAACTTCTTTTTGTAAAAGAACATAATGAAAAATTGTCTTTAGAAAATTCAACTTTAAAAAGTGATTGTGCTATGTATAAAGATTATAAAATTGAAATTAAAGAGATGGATGAAACATTTGAGGAATATAGAAATAACTATCAAAATCATATTGATTCAATTGTTTCCACTCTTAAAAATAGCACAATAGCTTATAAAAAGCTTGACATAATTTGAAAATTAAGAATAATGAATTAAAAACTAAAATCAACTTGCTTAAGGAAATCATAAGACAAATTCTCAAAACATAAATTCACAATATCAAGTAATTTCTAAAAACAAGTTGAATATGAATGTCTTGACTAAACCTAAAAATGGGAGTAAGGAACACAAAGTATTTGTAAATCAAAATCCCAATCACTATTATTTACAAAATCATTCTTCTCCCAACTTAAAAATAGAAGTGCACAAATTTCCTATGAAAAATATTTTCAATCATCATTACAATTATACTCTTCAAAATAAAGGCAATCATAATGGAAATTTGATGCATACAAATAACACTAAACCAAGGTTTGAATGGAGACTCAAAGTTAAAGATGAAACACAAACTCCACTCAAAAGGGCTCATTCATTTCCATCTCCCCAAAAGCAAACACGATGTATTTGGGTACCCAAAGGAACCATCCCACTTGGTCCCCTTTGGATACCTAAATCTCTTATTCATTAGGTATCATACAAATGCATGAAGTAGAAATAATTAAATATGAAATATCATCAACTCTACTTCATAATATGCTTAAACTTTTCTTTGTTTGTTTTCTTTTTTTTAACCATCATGCTATGGTCATTTTATATAACATGTGATATGACTTTCACACATTAAGCTACAAATTCATTAATGAATCAAATTGAATAAAAGTCATATCATCTCTCAAGTGACCTATCAATACTTTTTATTTTTAACCTTCTAAATCCATTACCTTTAAATGTCTTATATCATCATTATAAATTAAATGCTAAATGCTTATATGATATTATCAAGACTAATAAAATAATTGTCAAAAAAGGATTTAAAGGAAGATTATGGGGTCTTTGGCTAAATGTATAAAATGCATAAGTGGTTGATTACTTATTTAACATTCTTATGTCATTTGATAGCCTCTAATATGTTTAATCATAATACAAAAAATCAGAATTGAATAATTGCAAAAATCATATGTTTTTAAACAAAAACCAAAATTAAATTTACAAAAATATGCGAAATTTTGATGGAAATTTCAAACGATCATAACTTTTGATCCGCTTGTCCGAATTTTGCCCATAATAGCTTTTCAGAATGAGGTCGAGAAGATCTATGCAATGGCAAACCAGTTCTGCTTGTTTGAGTTCATTTAGACCCTCAAAATTACCAAAATTCAACTCTGTTTAAAAGTTATCTCGATTTTTCTTTTTCGACAATTTTTTGAGTCTATAAATTTTAAATATTTAGTTTGGGTAGCAACCAATAACACTTAAATATCTTCAGAAAGGGAGGTTTGGGATGTCACCCCATCACATCTCCTAGTATCGATGCGAACCTTTCACAGGGTAGACCTCAGGAAGTCCAAGATCAACTCTAAATTGCTAAGTCCAACTAAAACCTAGAAAAGATCAAATTAACTATAGACTCATGTGTATTCTTACAATGACCGAAAATAAAAATAATTATTACTATGTCTTCAGAAAAATATATATATGTGGTTTGATAATATTCAAAAATTCAAAGAGAAAATTTATAAAACCATTCAAAAATAACCAAAAATAGTTTCTCACTATATTCATTTTCACCATACAATCTTTCTCCTTAATATGTTGAAATGAATGAATATGAATCATTTTATTTTAAATACTTACATCATTATGAATAAAAATATAAGTATCAAAATTTCTATGTGATAAAATTAATGATCATAATTATATTATGTAATACCAAAAGATCTTTTAATTCAAACATTACACATAACAACAAAAGATCCTTTTGGTTTTAACATACGATTGGTGATCATGATAATTATATGAATAAATTATGTATTGTGGTTGAATGTATCTTACTATATCTAGACCTTAGAATCACCTTGATATCAATAACATCAAATCAAATCATCACTTAATTCTAGGTCTACAAATTGAATTTCTATCAATTTAAAAGACATGCATTATTCTTATGGCATAATATGAACTCATCATACTAGCATTATCAACTAATAAATATTATCATTCATACTAGTTATCAAATAATGTCATAATGTATCCATCTTAAAGTAGAAAAATTAAAAGATAAAATAACTATGTGACTTTAAATTGTTTCCATAGGACAAAATGCTTAGGATGTCCATTATCATTCACCCACATTTTGTGTCTCACAATAGCGAGGGTGTAAGATTGTATGCATTACAAGACCTAACCTCTAAGTCATGTCTTGTCCTTAACCGAGGAGGGTTCCAGTGGGGCCTTGCGAGGCACTGGGGGGGAAGAGTGCTAGGTTGAGCGTTCTCTAGTGTGTGCATATGAGATTAACGCCCCATCCTACGGCATGTGTGCAGCTCCTCATGCTCATCTGTCACTTATTACAGGGCTAGTGTGTAGACATATAGTTATGGTATTATAATCTAAGACATACCTATATCATATGTTGTGCATACACTCCTTAATATTATTCATGCATTCTTGGTTTGATCGAACATGCTTATGTTGTGTTTTGCATATCTTATCATTTTTTAGCTCTAATGATCTTGTAAAACACAAATATATGAAAACTAAATAAAAATATAAAAACCATTTTTGAACAAATAAAACATGCTTAAATAGCCTTCTAATCATTTCCAACTTCTCTGAAATTTGTACACTAAGAAGGTCTATATACATACTACCTATTCCAAAGAAAAAAAATTCAATAATCTCAAAAAATCGAGTACTGTTTCGGCGTTAACTAGTTAACGCCAGACGTTAGCCTTTTTGACCAAATTGCAATTCTACTTTCTCTAGCATATTTCTGGTATTTTTCTATTAATTTTTATCAGTTTATTTTGTCTGATTTCAAAATATTTTGTTATTAATTTTGTTGTTTTATTCCAAAATACAAAAAAAAAATTCAAATAATTCAAAATGATCAAAAATATGTTTATGTTATTTCTTTTGCTTTAACTCTTTACAAAATTATGGTTTGACTATAAAGCATCACAAGAACAAATATCTTTGTTATTTTGTTTCCCATGGTCAAAATTTATTTTGGCATACTCATAAGGATTTTCTTCAATGTCTAATTTTAATTTCAAATTTTCTAAACATTGTTTTTATCATGCCTTGACCTTAATCTGATTATGTGCAATGAAATAGTCTATAGATAATTGTGTATGATTGCCTAGCATGCCTCTAAGTATGTGTAATGCTTTATGTTAATCAATGATTCATACACTCACTATTTTGATAATCTACATGTGCTCATAATCTTAGTCTTGCATGATTGTGTAGTGTAATTGTTTTAACACATTATGTTGCATATCTAAATTACCTACACCGTCTTTCAAAAATAAATTTCTTGCACACATAGTAGTGTTATTTCAATAATATTAATGTTTGCAACAACAAGTGAATTCGGAGACCTTTGGCCCAAAATAAAAATCTAAAATAAAAAACCAAAGATAACTCCCCCAAGCACTACTCACCCTCCTGATAAGTCTTAATGAGCATTATGAGGTTGAGCACCTTGGAAAGAATTATAAAGTGTCTTGTGCAAACATACTCCTTTTTATCACTTTTATTTGTACACCGGATCACTAAAATAATTTCTTATAAAAATGCTTATGTGATCCCCCAAGCAATACTTCGCTCCCTGATAAGTCTTAATGAGCATTGTGTGGGTGAAGCACCTTAGTAGTTGTACTCCTTCTATGTGCTTTGAAATTTTATTCTAACATTGATGTGTGAAAGTAATTATATGATTGCAATTTTAATATTGTTATTACTATTTCATTACATATGTTATGTGTTTTGATTATTTCACTTGTATACTTTTATCCAAACACCTTATGCACACATCATTGATTTTCATAAAGCTTCTACTCATGAGAATTGGATCCTAATGCAAAAATTACATAATTCTCTAAAAACTTTAGTAAAAGCACTAGATTGCAATGCATGATTTCTACAATGTTTTCTTTACTTGAAATATGAATTTATTACATTGTAGTTATTATCTTTTTGAATATGTTGATTCATGCTTTCCTATTTGTTATGAAAATTTTCAAAATGCTCAAATGTGAAGAGTCTAGATATATTGTTTAAATGGTCAAACTATTACAAAAATATAAATCTTAATAACTTTATTTTATCTTTCCGCATTCCTATTTGACTATGTGGTTTTTACCATGAGGTCTCATGCTTATTTTTAAGGATTTGTCTTTCACTTGTACTTGTCAAACAATATTGCATTTTCTTTCAACAAATAATATTCTACTTAAAATTTAATTTGAAAAGCAAGTGGTAGAATTTCTTTGGTAAAATCATGGAATGTTGTTCTTTCACGCTTATCATATATTTTTTCTGCTGTGCCACTCTCTCCCTTAGCTCGATCATGACATACTTTATGTTTACACAAAACTCTTAATCTTCTCTTAATTATGTCCCAACTTTTGTCTTCTTTATTCTAGTTTTGTTTCACTTCACCCTCTTTTGCTAATAACAAAAGGGGGAGAATAAAATGATAAATCGCAAGGAGTAGGATTCACTAGATTAAGGGGGAGCATAAATCTATTCTATGGGTGCATACACTAAGGGGGAGCACAATTTTATTGAACTATAACTCTTATTATTATCTCTATGATTGCTTAGTGTCATATATCCTTCTAAAAACACATATCTTATATATGAATATGATTTATCTCTATTGGATTCAAAAGGGGGAGATTGTTGGAACATGGTTTTCCGCATCCCTTTGATTTGAGAATAACAAATCCTACTTGTATTTGATCTTATTTGTCATTGTGTTTTTAGCATGCAGGTTTGAACAGATATGACACCAGGTTGCTGCAATATTGGTTTGGTACTATCCACAAGCAGAAAGATTGAAAGATGTCTAACGCCAGGTGTTAGGACTTAATGTTGGGCATTAGCAATCGACGGGATGGTCTGCCAATCGACGGGATGGCTTGTCGATCGATGAGATGGCTTGCCGACTGAAAAATTGAGAAAGATGTTTTACGCCAGGCGTTAGTACTTAACGCTGGCGTTAACGATCGATGATTATGGCAAGGAGGAATGAAATCATGATTGAAGGAGCAATTTAGGAATGATTTGACTCAATGCCCGACGTTAACTCTTAACGTCGGCATTAACTTTTATTCCCACCAAGATGCAAAATGAATGAAGGGAAGCAGCCGTAATTGCAGGAGCATTTTGGGAATGATTTGACTCAACGCCCGTCGTTGGAGTCAACGCCAGCGTTAAGGTTGCCTAAAAAGAAAGTTTCCAAAGATGCAGAATCTCCTTCCTGTTTTGAAGATCCGAGCCATCAAGTTATTTCAATACTGAGTCAATGCTCGACGTTATCTCTTAACGTCTGCGTTAGCTTCCAGTCCTATAAAAAGGTGGATTTCATCTTCTCCAACAACTGATTGATAAGAGCCCTATTCCAGCACTTCAGAAACTCCTTGAGGGGTGTATTTTTCCAGATCATCATCTCCCACACAAATTCAAAAGGAGGAATGGAAGGAGGCTTGGATCAACACGTTAACTCAATGCAAAGAACGCACACTTGGACTTCAACGATTCTTCGGTGTCTCCTTCAGATTACCTCATAGGGAGTTTTATATTTGTCTTTTATTTTTTATCTTTGTAATCGGTTCAAAAATTCGCCTCGTGTTGGCGACTAGGTCTGGGTAGGACTTAGGGAGTAATTTGCCTCGTGTTGGCGACTAGGTCTAGGGAGTAGATCTAGGGGGTGCTCGAGGCCTTTTTGTGGATAGGAAGACTAGAGCGGCTTGAGGCCGTATCTGGGGAGAGATCGGCTAAAGCCAACCGGTTCGTGGGGATACGAGTCGGTATAGAAAATGAAAAGAATTTTTCATAATTCGACTTCGATTTTTAGCGTCATAGAAATCAGATTTTGCAATCAATTTTATAAATGATAATTATGTCTTTTCTTATTTAATAAAATTGATCTCATTTCTAATTTCATTATCTCTTTACTTTTGATTTATCTTACTTCTACCAAAATATCAAAAGTTTTCTATAAGAGTTTAAAGTTTTCTAAAACCCTTATTCACCCCCCCCCCTCTAAGGGCGCCTCAAGATCCAACATCTAGTACCTTACAAGAACTCAGACTTTACAAGTCTAACACACACTCAGATCTTCTTAAAGATCCTACAGGCTCAGGTCCACACAGAACCCTACTGAATGATAATGTAGATTTTGTATTGCAGAAGAGAAAGGCTTCAAGGTTATAGCTTTGTACTGTAGATCCTTGATTTTCTGCAGTTGTAAGCACCAACAATCTTGTGAATCTCTGGAGCTTTCTTAAGAATCTTCCTTTTGAAAAATATCAGATAACCTATTCTTGTACAGGAAGAAGATTCTCTCTATTTGTTCTTGACAGATGAGTGATGAAGACCTTTTCTTTTGAAACTGTGTAAGTACTTATAATTCAAAAATTTGTGTATATATATTCATGTGTTGACTTAGCAAAAAGGCCATTAATATTTTATTCCATTAATTAGATGACCAGTTAAGAATATCTTTTGAAACGGCATAATAAATATTATAAAGAAATTGCCATTTTGGAAATTGCACATTTGGAAGTATTCGACCTTCTCCATTTATGGCTGTGCAATGGCTATTACTGCAGAGAATATAATATTTGAAAGTGCACAGTGTGACACTAAGTATTCTCTTAAGGGGGTGAATAGAGATTTAAAACTTTTATACCCTAGCTATGCACACACAATAAAACTACTAAGTACTATACAATCAACAATACCAAAACAGAATAAAGTAAGCACAGAAAATATAAACTAGAAAAACAGTAAACTGGACAGCACAGAAAATCAATACAGAAGATAGAATTTTTATAGTGGTTCCCAAAAATATGGATAGTCCACTCTTCTACCTCCATGGTAGGATTGCACTAACTATGCCTGAGTCTTTTGATAAGGAGACTCTCAGAATCACTGAGTCTTTTGATAAGGAGACTCTAATAACCACTGAGTCTTTTCATAAGGAGACTCTTAGAACCACTGAATCCTTTGAAAGAGGGATTCTTAAAACTCTTTTACAGTTGGTGAATGAGAACAGTGGAAGGAGAAAAAAGAAGAGAATATAATTCTTCAGTAAGAATCCTTCAGAAGATATCTCTATGGATGTTGTTGCTTCTATTTTTCTCAGGATCTGAATATGATGAACCCTTAGTTAAAATAGTGATGATTGCAAGGGTTATAAGCTTAATCATGATCCTCTCTGTGTTGGACATGTGTGTCACATCCCTTTGTTTGAGAATAACAAATCCCATATTGTATTTGATATTGCTTGTAGTGTGTTTATAGTGTGCAGGAACTATAGGTGCAATACTCTACAGGTATAAAGCAGCTTGGAACAATCTTTTGAAAGGAGCAGCACTAACGCCAGCGATACCGCTATTGCCTGGCGCTAGCACTACCGCCAGCGCTAGTGCTACCGCCTGGCGCTATCTCAAGATCGTGCAGAGCGCCACGCTGCCGACAGTTTCGTAACCGCTGAGACCACGACCGCTACTGCAGGCGCTATCTGCTACCGCAGGCGCTAGCTCCAAGTTCTATAAATTGATGGGTTCTTTCTCGTTTTGGCTATCCATCTCAGAGAGGGTGCTTGTGCCACAATTCCAGTGTTGTTATGCTGCCGAAGATGGATCTCCCACAAAAAGCTTAAGGAGATTCTGGAGGAGGACTACGTCACGCTACATCCGAAGGACGATCGCTTCGACCTCGCTTATACTACAGCGATCCTTCATCTCCGACTTCAGAAGATCTCATATAGTGAGTTTTATTATTGTTTTCATTATTTCCATTCCATACTTTTTGTAACCGTTTAGAGAATTCGCCTTGTGTTGGTGACTAGGTCTGGGTAGGACTTAGGGGGAAATTCGCCTTGTGTTGGCGACTAATTCTAGGTGATTAGATCTAGGGTGCTCGAGGCCATATCCGAGGAAGGATTGGCTAGAGCGGCTTGAGGCCTTATCCGGGGAAGGATAGGCTAAAGCCAACCGGTTCGTGGGGATACGAGTCGGTATAGAAAAGGAAAAATTATTTACATATTTGTCGCCTCCGATTTCAAGCGATATTGAAATCAATTTTTGTAAACACCTTTTCATATAATATAATCATGTATCTATTTGTGTTTACTTGATTTCTCTCATTTGGCGTAATCTCTATTATATTGTGTTCTAAGTTTCAGTTCTAAATCTAAATTGTTTATTTCAATCTCTTTCATCATACAACAATTTAGTACTTGTTTCTAAAATTGCAAATCATAATTTTCTATTCATTAAGCTAAATTGTTATTTGACCTTCTCATATTATAAAACAATTTAGTAATTTTATTAAAATTATAAAAAGAATTTTTAATCCCTTATTCACCCCCCCCCCCCCCTCTAAGGGAGCCGTAAGATCCAACAAGTAGTATCAGAGCGAGGTTATTCCAAATCGGTTTAACAACCGGGAATAATGGCGTCACATGATCTCGCTTCTACTAGTGGGGGAAACTTTCCTATAAATGAAAAATCTTTAGCACCACCTTTATTTGAAGGCAAAAATTATAATGGGTGGAAATTTCTTAAATCTTTGGATATTAAAGTATGGAATATTACAATTAAAATGCCCCCAAGTATTTTAAATAAAAATGAAATGTTTTAAATGCCAAATCTATGAATAGTCTATATTGTGCATTAGATCAAAATATTTTCAAACTTATTTATACACTTCCTACTGCTTATGAAGTTTGGAAATTTCTTGAGAATACTTATAATCTTCCTTCTACAGATGATGAACAAGAGGAATTCCTTATGGATCCAAGAGAAGAAATCGACAAGGACTCATTCTTGGAGGATGATAAATCTAAGAGAGAAATCGACAAGGAATTCCTTATGGATCCAAGAGAAGAAATCGATGAGGACTTATTCTTGGAGGAAGAAGAATACAACGTCACAATATTGGACTCATTTGTTGGCAACACATCAAGCAAAAGAGAAGACGGAAATTCAACTATGGATGAGGAATGCAAAGAAGATGTCAAAGGAATCATTGGTCCAAATCTTGCCTCATCCCATAGCAATGTAAGAAAATCAAAAACTTCTTTTTTTGTAACAAATTCTATTTCTACATCTTGTATGCTTAAAATTGCTAAACATAAAATTTTAAAGTTAAAAATTGCTAATTCCAAATTACGTTTAGAAAATAAATCTTTAAAAGCAAACGATAACGTAGAATCAAATATTGATGTGTTAAATTCTCTTTCATGCTCTTTAGGTAAAATTCTTATTCCTTGTTTAGATTGCAATCTATTAAAAGAAAAATTCAAGGATATTGAAAAAGGGCTCTTAGTTCCTAAAGAACATAATGAAAAATTGATAGTTGAAAATGATGCTTTAACTTGTAAGTTAATACAATTAAACTCTTTTGTTGAAAAATTTCAAATGTCATGTAATGAATTTCATCATAAGATTTTGAATAACAAGGATAAATTAACTTACAAAATCATTTCTAAAAAGGACCATTTTCACACATTAAATCAAAAGGAGTTTAGTTTCAAAAAGAATTATGATCCTCACAAAATTCTTAAGAGTCATTATTATAAGTCTCAATATATTTTCAATCATGACTCAAATTTAAAAACTCCTTTTCATGAAAATCAAACTATAAAATATTATCCTTCATATTATAAGAGTATGTCTATAAGAAAGAGTGGAAATGAAAATTATCAAAATAAGAATCAATTATTTACAACATATTGTAACCCACTCTTTCAACAATCACTTCTAAAGAAAGACAAATTTCAAAGAATCCATATAATAAAAACCATTATGATTTTCAACATCATGCTATCTTGAAAAATAATTTGAATAAACATAAATACCCAAAGAATTATTTTTCAAACAACTATCATCATATAAAGATGTCACATAATCATTATATGGATTTAAGTGATAAACAACCAATGTATGAATGGAGACCCATAAAGAAAAATGACATATCATCTTTACTTGAAAACGCCCATTCATCATTATCTTTCCAAAAGCCATCACGATGTATTTGGGTACCCAAAGGAACCATCCCACATGGTCCCCTTTGGATACCTTAATCTCTTATTAATTAGTTTCCAATCATTTGCATGAAGAAGAAATAATTAAAAATGAAATATCAATACTCTACTTCATGATGTGCGTTATTTCTTTTTCTTTTATTTGTTTTGTATTTTTTTTGATCCAAAATGTTTATGGTCAATTTATATTTCATAAGATATGACTTACTCATCTTAAGCCAAATGTTTTTCAAATCAAATTGAACTAAAATTGAATATAAAGTCATATGATCTTAAAAGTGACCTACCTTTCATCTTTTAAAAAAAATTGCTTATATATATCCTTTTAAATCCTTTACCCATCAATGTCTTGAATTAACATTATAATTAGAGTACTGAAATTATTTTCAAGACTAATGAAATTATTTTTTTTTTAAAATGGATTTAAATGGTTTATTAAAGGGCTTATGTTAAAAATTAAAATGCACAATGTTTTGATTATTTTCTATCTTGTTTGCTGCATATGATAGCCCTTATAATGAAGAATATTATCAAATAAAATTGAAAACATAAATTCATCTAAATGCATGTTTAATCTTTCAAAAATGCGAGTTTACAATCAAAACTTTAAACAGCCATATCTGTTGATCCGCTCGTCTGATTTTCGCGTTTAATATATTTTTGGAAAGAGCACAGAAATCTCCATCCACCGGCGAACTAGGCTTGCCCATTTGAGTTCGTTTGGTGCTGTCAATTTGCCCAATTTCAACTCCGTTTTAAAAAAAACTATCTTAGTTTGCTTGATTTGGAAATTTCTGTGTTTATAGATTTTTCATCACATGATATCCTTAGTATAATTATTTCATATATTAATTTAGATATTATGTGTGTGATGTGTGTCACCAATGTTTGCATGTAATTTAGACCTTAGAATCATCTTGTATCATTAAGATCAAATCAAAAGTTTAATCATTTCATTCTAGGTCTAAAGAAAATTAATTTGAAAACTTCTCATATTACATGCAACATAATCTCCATTAATCCTATGTAATAACATTGCATTCAAACTCATCATCCTAGCATTGCTTCTTGGTCTATGCTTATATATTTATGCTAGGTAGAACACTTACAATGTTATTCAAATTTCATGATAACTATGTGATTTGAAATTATAATAGAATACTAAAATTCCAACAAACACACGGTTTAGGATTAATCATTAGAATATTTATAAATATTGTTTCATGAATCATATATTATCATGCAAAACCAAAGATCAATAAATTCAATTATTGAATGGCATTTTATTTCAAAACTATATATTTGTGATCTTTGTCTTTGATATGATAGCATGATCATCATTTTCTAGACTTACAATTCAAACATGCTCATTCAAAAGAAAATCACCAATTCATATTGTCATAAGTCTAGAAGAATTAGAATTTACATACATCATGATGATCTAACATATATTCTATGCAAAATTCTCTATAATCATAAATCATAATTCATGTTCTATCAAGAAATATCTCAAATCAATAATAAGAATTATGAATCTTATGATAAAAATTTGAATAAGGTTTTCTTTCCATTATTTGGTGTATTGATATGCTTTGCTATTGATTGTATGTATCTCTCATATTTGTAGACTCTAGAATCAACTTTGCAATGAAGATATACATCAAACTTAATCATCACTCTATTCTAGATCTATAATTTGAAATTCTATTTTGGAATACATGCAATATCAATATAAATCTTATGACATGACATTAAACCCAAAACTCATCATACTAGCATTGTCACTTATTGAATATTAGTAATTGTGCTAGTTATCTCATATCGTCATCTCATAAAAGTAGAAAAACCATGCGGCTTTATATAACTCATCACATTAATCAAAACCTATAGTTTATATATCAACCCATAGTTTAAAAGCTTAGGTTGTCCAAAGATTATTCACCTATGACTTCATATCTCATAATAGCGGGGGCGTAGGATTGGATACATTAGAGACCTAACCTCTAAGTCATGTCTTGTCCTTAACCGGGGAGGGTTCCAGTGGGGCCTTGCGAGGCACTAGGGGGAAAGAGTGCTAGGTTGAGCGTTCTTTAGTGTGTGCATATGGGATTAACACCTCAACCTACGGCATATGTGCAGCTCCTCATGCCCATCTGTCACTTAGTACGGGGCTAGGGTGTAGACATTTAGTCGGGGTAGTCTTTAATCTTAGGACATGCCTATATTACTCTTTGCATGATCATTTTATTTACTTATCACTTAAATCATGCATATTTTGGGTTGTTTAATAAAAAATGTCCTCTTGTGTCTTCATAACTTATCTTTTCATGATTAAATGGTTTTGTAAAACACAAGAATTTGAAAAATCCAAAGTTTCATGCAAATTTGATCCACCTAGAGATCTCCAAAAATTCTGAAATTTCAGCATGAAACTACTCTAAGGACACTTAATCAAAATCAAAAATCAAAAAATTAAAATTCTCAAAAAATCACATACTGTTTCCAGCGCTAGCGATAGCGCTGGCGCTAGCGTGGGTTTGTGATTTTTCTGTGTTTTAAAATTTCTAAAAATCAACAAAAATATGTTAGTTTATGTGTACAAATTTATTTGTGTTTTTGTTTATTTTATTTTTGTTTTATTTGCATTATGAAAAATCAACTTCAAAAATTCAAAATTCAAAAATTACAAAAATATGTTTTTGTGTTTTTCAGTTTTTATTTCACTAAAAAATTTCAAAACAACAAAAAACTGTATGATCTTTATTGCTAATATCAAGCATGAGTGAATTCTATTATTTAGAATTCCTTACAATGTTAAAATTTATTCCTTGAAATTACTATGAACATTGTTTAATTTATCATGCTTTGATATATCTATTTAAAGTGCATCAATTGTATTGAAAAACATGTGTAGAACCAAATCTTAGCATGCCTCTAAGTATGAGTAAATGTATTATGATTGATAATGATACTTTTCACTCACTTATTTTGGTAATCAACATGTGTTGTTTAAATCTAAAAATGCTTGCTTGTGTATCGTATTTGTACAATGAATTAAAACTTGCATAAGTTTATTGCCTACACTTCATTTGAATTGCACTTATGAAATTTAGAAAAGTGGTTAAGTTAAAAATTTGGGTTTGCAAAACAAGTGTATTCGGAGAATGTTGTCTCACAAATATGAACAAAGAATAATATATGTAGACAAATATAACTCCACCAAGCACTACTTGAACCTCCTGATAAGTCTTCATAAGCATTGTGAGGTTGAGCACCTTGGAAAGAATAGTAAAGTGTCTTGTGCAAACCTTTGTTACTACACCACTTTGTTTAAAAAATTAGTGTGCATTAAAGTGTGTGAAAGTAAATTTACTTGTGTTTTATTGTGCACTTTACTCTACATATGTCTTGTATTGTGTGATTTAAATAAATTGTTAAAATTGTCTAAAATACACTTATGTGCACATCATTATCTTTCATAACACTTCTTCTCATGAGTATTGGATTCTAATGCTTTATCTATACTAGTCTTTACATAAGAAATGCACTAGATAACCTAGCATGATCTCTACAATGTTTTGGTATCTCTTGAACTTAAAATTAAGTAACATTGTAGTATATTCTCTTCGTGATATGTTCATTTCATGCTTGGTATCTTTATGAAAAACTTTGAGATTTCCAAAAGGTTACAACATCGTTACATTTTTAAACTTAAACTCATATTTATAATTATGATTTCCATGCTTACAAAAAGATGTTTCTTATAATCTTCCGCTATGCTAAAACTCTTATCTATTTATTTGAAATCTCTTCAATACTATACTTAAATTCTTTATCTTTGTCTATATTACAAAAGCTCGATCATGCTTTATATTTTTAAAATACCTCCTTACTACCCTCACCCCACCTTCTTTTGATTATACCAAAAGGGGGAGATTAATTAAAGAAATCTATATAGGAGACATATAGATAAATAAGGGGAGACTAATTCATGAAATATATCATCATTTTAGGGGGAGTAACACATAAATTGCATTTATGTAGGGGGCATTAAGATAGGGGGAGTATGCACATTATCATGCATATCATTTACTATAGTTGCACTTTTATCTTGCTTATCATATACTATAAACACTATTGCTGATTTCTTGCTTAGAGGATTTGTTATTATCAAAAGGGGGAGATTGTTGGACATGTGTGTCACATCCCTTTGTTTGAGAATAACAAATCCCATATTGTATTTGATATTGCTTGTAGTGTGTTTATAGTGTGCAGGAACTATAGGTGCAATACTCCACAGGTATAAAGCATCTTGGAACAATCTTTTGAAAGGAGCGGCACTAACGCCAGCGCTACCGCTAACTCTTGGCGCTGGCACTACCGCCAAAGCTAGCGCTACCGCCTGGCGCTATCTCAAGATCGTGCAGAGCGCCACGCTGCCGATAGTTTCGTAACCGCTGAGACCACGACCGCTACCGCAGGCGCTATCTGCTACCGCAGGCGCTAGCTCCAAGTTCTATAAATTGATGGGCTCTTTCTCGTTTTGGCTATCCATCTCAGAGAGGGTGCTTGTGCCACAATTCCAGTGTTGTTATGCTGCCGAAGATGGATCTCCCACAAAAAGCTTAAGGAAAATTCTGGAGGAGTACTACATCACGCTACATCTGAAGGACGATCGCTTCGACCTCGCTTATACTACAATGATCCTTCATCTCCGACTTCAGAAGATCTCATATAGGGAGTTTTATTATTGTTTTCATTATTTCCATTCCATACTTTTTGTAACCGTTTAGAGAATTCGCCTTGTGTTGGTGACTAGGTCTGGGTAGGACTTAAGTCTATGGGTGCATACACTAAGGGGGGGCATAAATCTAGTCTATGGTGCATACACTAAGGGGGAGCACTTAAGTAGGGGGAGCACAATTTTATTGAACTATATTCTTATTATTATCTCTATGATTGCTTAGTGTCAAATATCCTTCTAAAAACACATATCTTATAGATGAATATGATTTATCTCTATTGGATTTGTTAATATCAAAAGGGGGAGATTGTTGGAACATGGTTTTCCGCATCCCTTTGATTTGAGAATAACAAATCCTACTTGAATTTGATCTTATTTGTCATTGTGTTTTTAGCATGCAGGTTTGAACAGATATGACACCAGGTTGCTGCAATATTGGCCTGGTACTATCCACAAGCAGAAAGATTGAAAGATGTCTAACGCCAGGTGTTAAGACTTAATATTGTGCATTAGCGATCGACGGGATGGTCTGCCGATCGAGGGGATGGCTTGTCGATCGACGAGATGGCTTAGCGACTGAAAAAATGAGAAAGATGTTTTACGCCAGGCGTTAGGACTTAACGATGGCATTAACGATCGATGATTATGGCAAGGAGGAATGAAACCGTGATTGAAGGAGCAATATAGGAATGATTTGACTCAATGCCCGATGTTAACTCTTAACGTCGGCATTAACTTTTGTTCCCACCAAGATGCAAAATGAATGAAGGGAAGCAGCAGTAATTGCAGGAGCATTTTGGGGATGATTTGACTCAACGCCCGTCGTTGGAGTCAACGCCAGCGTTAAGGTTGCCTAAAAAGAAAGTTTCCAAAGATGCAGAATCTCCTTCCTGTTTTGAAGATCCGAGCCATCAAGTTATTTCAATACTGAGTCAACGCTTGACGTTATCTCTTAACGTCGGCGTTAGCTTCCAGTCCTATAAAAAGGTGGATTTCATCTTCTCCAACAACTGATTGATAAGAGCCCTATTCCAGCACTTCAGAAACTCCTTGAGGGCCATATTTTTCCAGATCATCATCTCCCACACAAATTCAAAAGGAGGAATTGAAGGAGGCTTGGATCAACACGCTAAATCAATGCAAAGAACGCACACTTGGACTTCAACGATTCTTCGGTATCTCCTTTAGATTACCTCATAGGGAGTTTTATATTTGTCTTTTATTTTTTCTCTTTATAATCGGTTCAAAAATTCGCCTCGTGTTGGCGACTATGTCTGGGTAGGACTTAGGGAGTAATTTGCCTCGTGTTGGCGACTAGGTCTAGGGAGTAGATCTAGGGGTGCTCGAGGCCTTTCTGGGGATAGGAAGACTAGAGCGGCTTGAGGCCGTATCTGGGGAGAGATCGGCTAAAGCCAACCGGTTCGTGGGGATACGAGTCGGTATAGAAAATGAAAAGAATTTTTCATAATTCGCCTTCGATTTCTAGCGTCATAGAAATCAGATTTTGTAATCAATTTTATAATTGATAATCATGTTTTTTCTTATTTAATAAAATTGATCTCATTTCTAATTTCATTATCTCTTTACTTTTGATTTATCTTACTTCTACCAAAATATCAAAAGTTTTCTATAAGAGTTTAAAGTTTTCTAAAACCCTTATTCACCCCCCCCCCCTCCCTCTAAGGGCGCCTCAAGATCCAACATCTAGTACCTTACAAGAACTCGGACTTTACAAGTCATACACACACTCAGATCTTCTTAAAGATCCTACAGGCTCAGGTCCACACAGAACCCTACTGAATGATAATGTAGATTTTGTATTGCAGAAGAGAAAGGCTTCAAGGTTATAGCTTTGTACTGTAGATCCTTGATTTTCTGCAGTTGTAAGCACCAACAATCTTGTGAATCTCTGGAGCTTTCTTAAGAATCTTCCTTTTGAAAAATATCAGATCAACTATTCTTGTATAGGAAGAAGATTCTCTCTGTTTGTTCTTGACAGCTGAGTGATGAAGACCTTTTCTTTTGAAACTATGTAAGTAATTATAATTCAAAAATTTGTGTATATATATTCATGTGTTGACTTAGCAAAAAGGCCATTAATATTTTATTCCATTAATTAGATGACCAGTTAAGAATATCTTCTGAAACGGCACAATAAATATTATAAAGAAATTGCCATTTTGGAAATTGCACATTTGGAAGTATTCGACCTTCTCCATTCATGGCTGTGCAATGGCTATTACTGCAGAGAATATAATATTTGAAAGTGCACAGTGTGACACTAAGTATTCTCTTAAGGGGGTGAATAGAGATTTAAAACTTTTATACCCTAGCTATGCACACATAATAAAACTACTAAGTACTATACAATCAACAATACCAAAACAGAATAAAGTAAGCACAAAAAATATAAACTAGAAAAACAGTAAACTGGACAGCACAGAAAATCAATACAGAAGACAAAATTTTTATAGTGGTTCCCAAAAATATGGATAGTCCACTCTTCTACCTCCATGGTAGGATTGCACTAACTGTGCCTGAGTCTTTTGATAAGGAGACTCTCAGAATCACTGAGTCTTTTGATAAGGAGACTCTAACAACCACTGAGTCTTTTCATAAGGAGACTCTTAGAACCACTGAATCCTTTGAAAAAGGGATTCTTAAAACTCTTTTACAGTTGGATAATGAGAACAGTGGAAGGAGAAGAAAGAAGAGAATAGAATTCTTCAGTAAGAATCCTTCAGAAGATATCTCTATGGATGTTGTTGCTTCTATTTTTCTCAGGATCCGAATATGATGAACCCTTGGTTAAGATAGTGATGATTGCAAGGGTTATAAGCTTAATCATGATCCTCTCTGTGTTGGACATGTGTGTCACATTCCTTTGTTTGAAAATAACAAATCCCATATTGTATTTGAAATTGCTTGTAGTGTGTTTATAGTGTGCAGGAACTATAGGTGCAATACTCCACAGGTATAAAGCAGCTTGGAACAATCTTTTGAAAGGAGCAGCACTAACGCCAGCACTACCGCTAATGCCTGGCGCTAGCACTACCGCTAGCGCTAGCGCTACTGCCTGGCGCTATCTCAAGATCGTGCAGAGCGCCACGCTGCCGATGGTTTCGTAACCGCTGCGACCACAACCGCTACCGCAGGCGCTATCTACTACCGCAGGCGCTAGCTCCAAGTTCTATAAATTGATGGGCTCTTTCTCGTTTTGGCTATCCATCTCAGAGAGGGTGCTTGTGCCTCAATTCCAGTGTTGTTATGCTGCCGAAGATGGATCTCCCACAAAAAGCTTAAGGAGAATTCTGGAGGAGGACTACGTCATGCTACATCTGAAGGACGATCGCTTCAACCTCGCTTATACTACAGCGATCCTTCATCTCCGACTTCAGAAGATCTCATATAGTGAGTTTTATTATTGTTTTCATTATTTACATTCCATACTTTTTGTAACCGTTTAGATAATTCGCCTTGTGTTGGTGACTAGGTCTGGGTAGGACTTAGGGGGAAATTCGCCTTGTGTTGGCGACTAGTTCTAGGTGATTAGATCTAGGGGGCTCGAGGCCATATCCCGGGAAGGATTGGCTAGAGCGGCTTGAGGCCTTATCCGGGGAAGGATAGGCTAAAGCAAACCAGTTCGTGGGGATACGAGTCGGTATAGAAAAGGAAAAATTATTTACATATTTGTCGCCTCCGATTCGATTTCAAGCGATATTGAAATCAATTTTTGTAAACAGCTTTTCATATAATATAATCATGTCTATATTTGTGTTTACTTGATTTCTCTCATTTGGCGTAATCTCTATTATATTGTGTTCTAAGTTTTCATTTCTAAATCAAAATTGTTTATTTCAATCTCTTTCATCATAAAACAATTTAGTACTTATTTCTAAAATTGCAAATCATAATTTTCTATTCATTAAGCTAAATTGTTATTTTACCTTCTCATATTATAAAACAATTTAGTAATTTTATTAAAATTATAAAAAGAATTTTTAATCCCTTATTCACCCCCCCCCCCTCTAAGGGCTCCGTAAGATCCAACACTCTGCACTTTTGTTGGCTTGCTGCTATGTGATGTAGAAGAAGAGGCAGCGTTGTTGTTATGATCTTTTCCTGTGCAGAGGAGTTGTTCTTGTGTTCTGTCCTAGGGTTGAAGGAGAAAGAAAAAGAAGCCCTACTCGACAGATAGGATAATGAATCAGTTTCTTTTTCTTTCTTCCTCCGCATACTTATTCTCTATGATTTGAGTTTGAATTTCTTTCTTCTTCTGGACAGTCCTTAGAAGGAATGTTCATTGGACAATTGATGTTTCCTTCTATTTTTGTTCCCAATCCATCCATCTGATTTGAATAACTTCCAAGAATTTCTTTGATGTATCTCTGGAATACTCCATTCCATTCTTGGCAATAAACGAGCTGTTGGAGAACATATTTCAGCCTTGTAGATCATCTGGAAAAGCACCAGAAAGGACAGCAGAAAACCTTCTATTTCTGTCTGTATTCGACGCTACGTCGACTTCATCTTTCGTCATATCGACGCACCTCTGTGTTCTTATAGAAGTCGCTTCTAATCCCTTCTTAGCTCGGGCTGAACTCAGATGTCGACGTTGCGTCGATTACTTATCGACGTATCTGTCGAGTTGAAGACTTGGACTTGACCTTTATCTTCTGCATTGAATTGAAGTCGAAGTTGCGTCGACTTCTGAGATGGCTTCGACAGGCTCTTCCTTCTACGTCGAGTTCCTTTCGACGTTGCGTCGACTTGACTTGATACTTCGACAGGCAGTTTGAGTTACTTCGACTTTCAGTCAGAGTTGAGTCAACATCTAGTCGAAGTTGCGTCGACTTCTATTCGATGCAAGTTTTTAACTCAACTGAATTTTGTGCTTCTCTTAGGTCTGGTCTTGACACACTAAGTGAATGTGATATCCTAGGACATCTAATGACCATTTTACCCTTTCTATACAATGTGGATAATATAACCTAACTGATGAAATCACTTTAAGATAATTTATTAGATAAATCAAAAGGGTTTTTCCCAACAATCTCCCCTTATTTATCTTAACAAATTTTACAATTTGATTAAGTGATTTCAAACAAGCTTTGACATAAAATTAAAATACAAACACGTATACACAGATAATAGAGTGAAAGATATGGTAAACTAAAAAACATCTGATTGATATAAATAAATGTTTAACAGAGTTAGTTACCCAAAAAATGATTTACTTTCTCTTTTTGAGAAAAGTAGATATGGTCTTATAGACCTTTCTGAACTTTCTTTCTACATACTTGAAGTTGACTGGAATGGCCTTCTCTGGATGTTTCTGAATTCTCTCATGTCCCTTGAAAAGCTTCTACAGATCACCTTCAGCATCAGGATAGACATCATATAGCTTTAGCCCCAGACCAATAACTTTAGCAGACAACAAGTTTATTTCTTCTAGGTCTAGCTCTTCTGCATCAGGATCTGGTACAATGAATGTTGATTGTGGATTACCAGAAGTTGGAGCTGTCTTGAAAATACAATCTTCTTTTTCTTTTGAAGATGTTGTTCTGCTTCATCCTTATCACATCCTAGACCTCCTCTGTGAAGTTGCCCTATATTCTCAAGAAGTTTTGCCTGAGGTTTCCTAGCAACATACTTTGTAGGGTCAAAGTGTGTGTTTGGGATTTGGATTTCCTTCTTCAGTTGTTCCTTTTCTACATCATCATTTCCTTTCTTTAACCTGACAATAAATAACCTTCTCTGTTCTTCCAGGTCTCTTTGAGATGCTTCATACTCATGTAGATCCCTTTCTCTGAGTTCATCTAGGACTTTATCTAGACCTGGATCAGTGTATACTTTCATTCCTTTTTCTGGGATTTCAACCTTCTCATAGGTTTTGTAATAGGACTTGTGTTTCTTGAATTGTTTTCTTTGTTCTTTTGTATATTTCTCCCAAATTTGTATCCTTCCTCTAGGCCCTCTTCCCCTTCCTCTGTAGTTCCCTCCATATCCCCTTCCTCTGAATGGAGGTCTTCCTCTGAAGGCTGGTTCAGTGAAAATTGAAGTGTGTGTTGAAGTAGGATCATGAGAAATCTGAGCTTGTAGTTGGGAGGATGGAACAGCTACATGAACTTGATCAGCAATCATGGATGGTGTTGTTGTTGATTCTTCTGAATGGGTCCAAAACTCTTATGTGTCAGGGATAGATAACTTAGTGGACTCATTGTACTCTTGCACACTCTTCAGGTAGCCATTATCATCTGAAAATAAATCAGTCTCCCCCTGTTTTGATGACTCCCACTGTATTGAAGGCTGAATCCTTGGGGGAGAGAATGATGAAGGTTCTAGAAGGAGCTTGGAGGTGATAGTTGGTTCACCTTCAGAGACATAGGGAGAGGGAAGAAACGTCATGTATACTGAATCTGGAGGCGACCTGGGCCTATTGTCTAACTTCTCCCCCTGCTTTGTATCTGATGAGTCCCATTTATATACACTTTGATGGACTCATCCGGGCTAGTTTTCACTCTCATGTGCATCATTTTCGAGCTATTATTGCATCTATTTCACTTATGCTCATTCATGCGCACTTGCGTGCTTTGTACTCCTTTAAAGCCTGTTTGGGTGTGCGTTTGCGCTCCATGATATTGGGGGTAAGCACATGGTGCTCCCCAATCCTCTTTCTCTGTCTGATTGGTGCTGGAGGTGTATTCCCAGCTGGATTGTTGTTCTTACAGGTAGTTGGATCACCCTATTTTACCCTAGAAATCATGTTTATTTATATCGCACGGTTGTGCATTTTATTGACGCACGGACGGCTGCGGTCGTGCCTCTTCTTCTGTGTAGAAAAACGGTGATCTGAATTTGGTCGTGCGTTTTTACGCACGGGCGGCTTCCCGTGCTCGAAGGAAACTCACGATCGCCTGTTTCATCTATTTTTCAGCCAATCTGAATTTGTTCGTGCGTTTTTGCGCACGGGCAGATTTGCCCGTGCGTGAGTAAATCGCACGGGCACTGCGGCTTCTTCCTCAAGCCTATTTATTCGTTAAATAATGCACGGGCAGCGCACGATCGTGCGTTCGCCTGTGCGTGACTAAATTTATGACTTTTTAGTATTTAAGGCAGGAAATCCGCAGGAAGAAGAGGCCCCCGTGGGAAAAGCACCTGAAGCCCGCCATTTTCACCCAGTTCGCCTCTCCACCACCATTCGACCTAGGAGGAGCTCCGGCAACCATAGTCTTGCAAATCTTCTGTCGAAGCTCCCTCCTTGGCCTCCTCCATCATCTTTGAGCTCAAGAACGCCATCGACGGAAAGTCTCCCCTGCATTCAAGGTGTCGAACAAGAGTTACCTCGAGCTAGACCATGAAGAAGACGGGTAATAGTAGAGGAAGGTGACAGCTCTTCCGGACCACGGACGCAACTGAAGACCGAGCACGGACGAGGCTTGACAACCCTATGATTCCGGCCGAGAATCTTCAGCATAGTCTTTGAGCTTTAGTTTTCTCTTTTCCTCTACGCTTTGCTTCAGAGTTACCCTTGTATGTGCTTATTATTGTGGATGATGTTCATAAACTCTGTTTTAGTTAATATGATTTCATGTTCTTGAGATCTTGTGTGGTTTATGAGATTTGAGGAGCGCCGTAGTTCACCATCCACTCCACCACTTTGTAGTGTTCCGCACTACCAATTGCTAGCTGCGTGTTCAGCGACGAGGTGCCTACGACCCTCATCTGCTAGCCTTCTCGTCCACCCGCTCACTGAAGCACGACATCGCGGCCTGCACTCCATCCCGATAAGCGAAGCGGAGCTCTAGGCCCGCATTTCTCTTATTTTTGTAATAACTTAGGACACCAATCACAACGCCCTTATTTTTACTTTCTTTTTACTCGTCGTAACAATCACCTCACTCTATTTTCTTGTCACCACAACTTGCATTCCCTGAGAGATCGATATCTGAGGAGTTGCCTCCCAACTATTACTTGCACGCGACCGGTGCACTTACCGTGACGAATCAAGTTTTTGGCGTCGTTGCCGGGGAATGCAGGCGTGATGAGATTCTAGTTGTGAATCGATTATTTTCGATTGAGTCTTTTATTCTTTTTAATTTAGTCTTTATCAGGCTATTTTCTTCTTCTGTATCATATGGGCGCATTTGAATATCCGATGTCGTTGGTGTGGGGACACATCCCACGCTAGTGATAGGTGTCCCAAAGAGTATGGTGTTGTTCAAAAACTGTACGGAGCCCATAAATCTTTTGGCTACTCTACTGCGCCTCCGTTGTCGCACTCTTACGCGGCTGCCGCACCTTTGGTGCTGGCGAAGCCGGTAAAGCAGTGTTTATTTTGCAAAAGTAGAGAGCAAGCCTTGAAGGACTGTGCTGATTATCTTCGTCAATTGGAGGATGACGATGAGCCGGATATCCGGATCGTCCCATCTTTGAATTCTGCGAGCACAGCTCCTCCTCGGATTACGTGTCACTTCCACCTTCATTTCTTGAAGGCTCTGGAATCGAAATGTGCATTAGTGTCCCTCATGACTCTATTTCTGATGCGACCCCCCATACCTCTTCGGTTCATGTACTACTTTGCATGGATTTGTGCCCTTGTGTGGAGAGTGAGCCCGAACTCTTAAGAAGCACGTCTTCTCCCACTACACACGAAACTACATCTATTTTCTGATGTTATCATTGAGGTCAATTTGCAGGATGTTGCAGACCTGCGCAGTGTCGTGCCCACTCTCATGGAGGAGGATAGTCTCGATTGTGCTGAAGCAACTGTTTCGGTCCAGTGTGAGGAAGTCCAAGTTATAGAGGAGGCCATTGCGTGCGCTGTTGAGTCTAGTGAAATCTTTGATGATATCATCAGTTTGTCATGTCGCACCCTATGGGGGATGAAGCCAGGATTATCCCCTCAGATGAGATTTCTTTTAGTTTTTCTTCCAATTAATTTCCTGACCCCCTTTCTTTATGTACAAGGATGCAGGATGCCCCTCCTCCAGTTGATCAGACCTTATGAATGGAGGAGCCGAAATTCTGGCGGGATGAGGAAGGTATAGTGAAGGAACATCTTGTTTCCTCATCATCGTTGGTGCTTCCCTTTGAGGATTGGTTACAAGAGGGCAAGCGGTTTTTCTTTGAAGACATAATACTGGAGGAGAAGAAGAGAGCGAAAAAGGAGGAGATTTGGGGTTGGAGGTTGAGCATCCTACTTAATTTCCACCCCTACTACCAGGTCCCCTGACCTTTTTCTTTCATCAGTTGTTACTACTTCAAATCAGCTTATAGCTGATTTGTTTTGAGCTTGTAATAATAATTAGGATTTATTGACTTTTGCTTATTCCTAGACTTTATACACTGCTTAAAACAGGTATTTGGTCCACCTTAAGGACGATAAACAAAGGGGCTTCTTGGGAGACAACCCATGGGGGAACCATTCGGTTCCGATCTTTTGTTCAGATTTGTGTTTATTTTGTTTTGTTGTTTGTTCACGCTAACATCGTAGGTTCAAGCTCTCGCTCGGGGGATGAGGAAGAAGAAAGTTAAAGAAGTAATTGTCGCACTTCTGGCATGCTCATTCGTGAGCATAGGTCCACTCTACCCCTATTTTCCTTAATCCATGAATTCTTTATTTTATAGGATTGTGATCAAGTCTGGGGGAGAGATCGAGTTATGCACGTGCATGCACTTTGCATAGCATGTTAAAATGTGCTGAGTTAGGATTTTCAATTTTGTTGCACACATTGCATACATTTGCACCTAGTTCACGTGTACTTAATCGTGCGCGCTTATTGGGTATTGCTACGAGGTTCCCCGCTCGTAAGAATTGGATTGTGAGTGTAGGAGTGAGGGGTGGAGAAAAATATTGACTCGAGTAGTGCTCTAGTCGAGTGCTCCCGTCACGCCTAGAAATTCAATCAGAGTAGAATAAAATTCAATGTTATAATTTAATTATTTCTATTATAGTAGTTGCATTTTATTTTACTCTAGTGGTGAATCCGGTGAATCCAACGGTAGCATAGGGTTGAGTGTAGCAGAATTAGTAGTAGCTTATTACTAGGGTCGGAAGGAATGATAACCTTTCTCGGTGGCTAGAACTTGCACTAGGCGACTCTTGAAACGATTGCGTTGAATAACTCGTTTTAAAGCGTGATGTAGGTCGTTTCTTGATCTGTTTGTGCTTTTGAAATCCTAACCATTGTAATCACCTTTGCAAACCCACTTGAGCCTATCTATCCTTCTTTCTTAGCTCCACTTAAATTTCACCAGAGCCATACGGCCAAACCTATATTCGAACCAACAAATGAGTTTGAAAAGAAGTTTATATATCTACCACGTTTGTTGTTATCTATGTTGTGTATGGCAGCTTTGAGAAAGCTAAAGGAGAAGTTTATAAAGTGCTTACAAAAGATTCATTTGTCGAGAAGAGAAAAAGAAAAAAATAATTATGCAAAAAGAACTTTCAAGTATAATCTCTCGATAAAACAATGTATGATTGGCTTAGTATGCACCTAGTGTCCAGTTGAAGTCTGGGGGTGCTGTGTGGTTCTTGAAATTGTTGTATTGGTGATTTTATACTCTTGAGTACTCAGGTTATGTTGAGTGTGTTGCCCATCGTTCTTCTACTTATCTAACCTAAACTCAACCTAAGCCAAATCTTAACCTATAAGTCCTATTGATTTTAGATATGAGTTATCTCGTGCAGTAGAGAGAGTGTGAACGTGCAAGCCTATGGACACCGACTTTGATGGATTTCTTAGGAGATTGTCCCAAATTTTGATTCGAGTAATACTCTACTCATTAGTCACGCTATTGTCCCTTGTGCGCGACCGAAAGACTCACCGGGATTCACCATCCGAGTAAACTAGATTTCAAATTACTGTTCTAGAAATAGTTAAATAAAATCTTGAGTTAAATTCTATTCTAATGTATTTCTACGCATGTGAGCATGCGGCTTCGCATGGATCTCTACCGCTCAAATCTGCTCTAACATCCAATTGTTCCGACGGGAAAGCTAAGTAGTTTGCCCGAGACGTGCAAATGGTTAAGTCTGGGGGTGTGATGAGTCCCATTTATATACACTTTGATGGACTCATCCGGGCTAGTTTTCACTCTCATGTGCATCATTTTCGAGCTATCATTGCATCTATTTCACTTATGCTCATTCATGCGCACTTGCGTGCTTTGTACTCCTTTTAAGCCTGTTTGGGTGTGCGTTTGCGCTCCATGATATTGGGGGTAAGCACATGGTGCTCCCCAATCCTCTTTCTCTGTCTGATTGGTGTTGGAGGTGTATTCCCAGCTGGATTGTTGTTCTTATAGGTAGTTGGATCACCCTATTTTACCCCAAAAATTATGTTTATTTATATCGCACGGTCGTGCATTTTCATGACGCACGGACGGCTGCGGTCGTGCGCCTTCTTCTGGGTAGAAAAACGGTGATCTGAATTTGGTCGTGCGTTTTTACGCATGGGAGGCTGCCCGTGCACGAAGGAAACGCACAATCGCCTGTTTCATATGTTTTTCAGCCAATCTGAATTTGTTCGTGCGTTTTTGCGCAAGAGTAAATCGCACGGGCGCTGCGGCTTCTTCCTCAAGCCTATTTATTCGTTAAATAACGCACGGGCAACGCACGATCGTGCGTTCGCCCGTGCATGACTAAATTTATGACTTTTCAGTATTTAAGGCAGGAAATTCGCTGGAAGAAGAGGCCCCCGCGGGAAAAGCTCCTGAAGCCCGCCATTTTTGCCCAGTTCGCCTCTCCACCACCGTTCGACCTAGGAGGAGCTCCGGCAACCATTGTCTTGCAAATATTCCGTCGAAGCTCCCTCCTTGGCCTCCTCCATCATCTTTGAGCTCAAGAACGCCATCGACGGAAAGTCTCTGCTGCATTCAAGGTGTCGAAGAAGAGTTACCTTGAGCTAGACCACGAAGAAGACGGGTAATAGTAGAGGAAGGTGACAGCTCCTCTGGACCCCGGACGCAACTGAAGACCGAGCACGGACGAGGCTTGAAAACCCTACGATTCCGGCCGAGAATCTTCAGCATAGTCTTTGAGCTTCGGTTTTCTCTTTTCCCCTACGCTTTGCTTCAGAGTTTCCCTTGTATGTGCTTGTTATTGTGGATGATATTCATAAAATCTATGTTTTAGTTAATATGATTTCATGTTCTTGAGATCTTGTGTGGTTTATGAGATTTGAGGAGCGCTGTAGTTCACCATCCACTCCACCACTTTGTAGTGTTCCGCACTACCAATTGCTAGCTGTGTGTTCAGCGATGAGGTGCCTACGACCCTCATCCGCTAGCCTTCTCGTCCACCCGCTCACCGAAGCACGGCATCGCGGCCTGCACTCCATCCCGACAAGCGAAGCGGAGCTCTAGGCCCGCATTTCTCTTATTTTTGCAATAGCTTAGGACACCAATCACAACGCCCTTGTTTTTACTTTCTTTTTACTCGTCGTAACAATCACCTCACTCTATTTTCTTGTCACCACAACTTGCATTCCCTGAGAGATCGATATCTGGGGAGTTGCCTCCCAACTATTACTTGCACGCGACCGGTGCACTTGCCGTGACGCATCAGTACCTTGTATACAAGATATAAAGACCTCAGCAGGCAGTAGGGATGATTTCAATTCCCTTACAAGATCCCTCGTCTGGGTAGTAAGGTCCCGCAACCTCCTGTGTTAAGTACACAGCTTCCTATTACAGTCGTCAGAGAATTCCAGATAGAGAGATTAGAAATGAGACAAGAGTGTCTTTAGGGCTAGATTAACAACTTCAACAAGCTCTTGTTGATCTTGGAGAGACGCCATTTATCTCATGTGAGTACCTGCAAGAGAAGGTGGAAGAGAGAAGTAGAAAGGAAAAGGAAGAGAGCGACAGGGAGAAAATTCGAAAGCACAATAGATTTGACTCCTAAGTTGCTTAAAAGAAGATGATTCATCGCAACCTAGGGTTGTATTCGAAGCAACGTAGAAAAAGGGGTGAAAATAACGCGCCAAGACACTAATAGCAAGGCAGTGCACGCTTTTGCATAGTCGACGTAGCATCGAGTAAAAGTCGACGTGGCTCCGAATGCAGACAACAGATATGATGTTGACGCATACGTCGATATGTATTCGACCCTGCGTCGACTGCTATTCGAATGAACTATCCCTGACAGCTCTCGAAGCTATCGTCAAATATAAATCGATGGTACGTCGATTTGTATTCGACGCAGCTCTGAATAAATAGTTATGTTTTTTTTTTAATTATTGTTTTTCCCAGCAATACCTTTCTATGAAAAATAGGTTTGAGTACATAATAAAGGTGACCTAGAGAGCTCCATCAAGCATTCCCAGTGCATTGATGAAGAACTTGTGCTTACTTTCATCAAGTGGCTTAGTGAAGATGTCAGTCATTTGATTATTAGTGGAAATGTATTGAAGATTGATCTTACCCTTCTCAACATTGTCCTTGAGAAAGTAATGTCTTATCTCTATGTGCTCAGTTCTGTTGTGGAGAACAGGATTGGAAGCTATGGAGATAGCACTAGAGCTGTCACAGAATATTGTGGAATTGTCAAGAGAGATGTTGTAGTCTAACAACTAAATTTGCATCCACAATATTTGTGAGCAGCAGCTTCCCGCAGCTATATACTCAGCTTTAGCTGTATAAGTGGATATTGTGGTTTGGTTCTTGCTAAACGATGAGATCAGTCTGGCACCCAAGAATTGATAGGTTCCTGAGGTGATTTTCTATCTAGCCTACATCCAGCATAGTCTGCATCTGAATAGCCAACTAAGTCAAATCCAGATTCTGCTGGATACCACAAGCCAAGTTCAGGTGTACCCTTCAGATATCTGAGTATCCTTTTAACAAAACTCATGTGGGATTCCTTAGGGTCAACCTGAAACCTAGCACATATACAGGTAGCAAACAGTATATCTGGTCTGTTAGCTGTCATATAGAGAAGAGAGCCAATGGCTGCTCTTTAAGTCTTCTGATCAAAGGACTTACCCTTTTCATCTCTATCAAGAACAGCATTGGTAGCCATGTGGGTTTTCATGACAGAGACATTTTCCATCCCAAATCTCTTGATGAGTTCTCTTATATACTTGGATTGGGATATGAAAATGTCATCTTCATTCTGCCTTACTTGAAGGCCTAGGAAATAGGATAATTCCCCCATGCTACTCATTTCAAATCTAGACTGCATTAGGTGTGCAAACCTTTTGCATAGTGTTTGATCTGTTGACCCAAATATAATATCATCTACATATATCTGTACTAGTAGGAGCGGATTCTTATGTGCTCTTGTGAAGAGTGTTTTATCCACTTTGCCTCTTTCAATGGAGTGTTCCAGAAGAAAGGTGGATAAGGTCTCATACCAAGCTCTTGGAGCTTGCTTGAGATCATACAGTGCTTTATCAAATTTATACACAAAGGAGGGAAAAGATGGATTGACAAAACCTGGGGGCTGCTCCACATATACTTCTTCCTGGAGGGTTCCATTTAGGAATGCACTCTTCACATCCATCTGATAGACTTTAATCTTCATGTGTGCACCATATGCAAGAAACATTTT
This sequence comes from Dactylorhiza incarnata, assembly GCA_033032865.1. Taxonomy (NCBI): domain Eukaryota; kingdom Viridiplantae; phylum Streptophyta; class Magnoliopsida; order Asparagales; family Orchidaceae; genus Dactylorhiza; species Dactylorhiza incarnata. The sequence goes on along the minus strand of JAWHQI010000500.1, from coordinate 712,307 downwards.
GATGGCTTCCAGCCTTGCTACTGGAGCAAATGTCTGGTTGAAGTCAATCCCCTCCTCTTGCATATATCCTTGAGTCACAAGTCTGGCCTTGTTCCTGACTATGACTCCAGTTGAATCCATCTTGTTTTTGAATACCCAATTGGTTCCAATTACTGGGTAATTCCTTGGTCTCTCAACTAATGTACAAACCTTGTTCCTTTCAAATTGAGTTAGCTCCTCTTGCATTGCAGATATCCAGTGAGGATCAGTGTCTGCTTCTTCAAACTTCTTAGGTTCATACTGTGAGAGAAAACACTGCAACATTATTTCATGTGTTATCTGATTCCTTGTCTTGACTCTCACTGTCAAATCTCCTATAACATGTGTTGACGGATGATCCTTTAGGGTCATCCTGGTTCTTGTTGAGTTATTCAGAGGATTCTCATCTTCATGAAGTTCCACTAGTTCATTGACTGTGGGAGCACCATCTACATTCTCTAGAATGATCTCAATGGCTGGTAGATCGGGTGCTTTACATTCATCCTCATCTGCAGCAAAGTCTTCATCTGAATCAATGTCAACTTTCTATTTCCCTCTCTCCTGACACTCTGATGAATGGTCCATGATGCTGAGCCTTTCAACTTGATCTATAAGTTGGTCTTCTTCCTGCAATATAGTGCTGGTGGAAGTTTTTTTCCCCTTATAAAACATGTTAGCTTCATCAAAGACCACATGCACTGACTCCTCAATTTTGAGAGAGATTTTATTATATCACCTATAGGCCTTGCTTGATAAGGAATATCCCAAAAATATTCCAGCATCAGCCTTCTTGTCAAATTTGGCAAGATGGCTCTTTCCATTATTTAGAATGAAGCAAGTACAACCAAAAATCCTAAAGTAAGTGACTATAGGTGTCTTTCCCTTCAATAACTCATAGGGAGTCTTCAACTTTGTCTTGTGGATGAGACTTCTATTCAGAACATAGTTGGCAGTATTCATTGCCTCAGCCCAAAAGGACTTTGGCAAGTTGGATTCAGCCAATAATGTCCTTCCTGATTCAATTAAGGTTCTATTTTTCCTTTCAGTCACCCCATTTTTTTGGGGGGTTCTAGGAGCTGCAAAGCTTTGTCTTATTCATTCATCCTCACAGAATCTACACATTAACTGATTTTCAAACTCAGTACCATGATCACTTCTGATCACAGAAACCTGAGTGTTGAATTCAGATTGAATCTGTCTAATGAATCTTGAGATGATCTTGAAGGTGTATGACTTAGCTTTTAGAAAGAACACCCCGCTGAATCTAGAAAAGTCATCAACAATGACTAGAGTGTAGGACTTACCTGCTAAACTCTGAGTGGAGATAGGACCAGATAGGTCCATGTGCAACATGTATAGGGTTATGGGGGAATCATTCTTACCAATTAGTTTGAATGATGATTTGATCTTCTTTCCTAGTTGGCAGGCTCTACAGGGATGGTCTTTATTAAACTTACATGTTGGTAAGCTTCTGACTAGGTTAAGCTTAGACAATTTAGCTATGGTCTTAAAATTTAGGTGTCTGAGCCTCCTATGCCACAACTCACTGTTTTCTAATTGAGAGTTAAATAAGCAGATCTCTGACTTAGCATACTCAAAATCTACCACATAGACCTTCCCCTTCCTAAGACCAGTCAACACTATCTGATTGGTTATAGAGCTAATTATATGACATAAGGACTTGGTGAGTACAACTTTGTATTCACCATCACACAGCTGACTGATACTAATTAAATGATTTTGAAGAACTTCAACATAAGCTACCTTAGAGAAGGAGATTTCTCCAACTCTGAGCACATCATATCCTCTGGTCTGACCAGAGTGGGAGTTCCCAAAAATTACCTAAGGGCCTTCCTTGACCTTGAAGTTTTCCAGCATCTCCTTTGCTCCAGTCATATACATGGAGCATCCACTATCCAGATACCACTGCTGGTTTGTGGTAGAACAGTCTCCCTTCTGCACATGCTATTAAACATTAGCATAGACCCTCACTTGCTAGGGTCTCTTTCTTCTATCATCATATGGAGTTATGAAAAAATAGGTTGGTCTTTCAGTATACCCCTTAAGGTGAAGAAGTGTTGGTTTATTATGCCAGCAATTTTTAGATTTGTGCCCAAATTTGAAACAACATGAGCATCTAGAATGGTAATTAGAAATAAAAGAGGGAGGTCTAGATGATTGGAGATTTCTTTCAGAAAACATGCGTCGATAAGAAATTGACGCATCTTTAGAGTTGCGTCGAGTGTAATTCAACGTGTCTGCATAGTTACGTCAATAATGATTCGATGTAGAATATTGGTTGTGTCGAGTAGAATTCGATGCACCCTCGTACTTGCTTTGAGATGATGTCGAAGTATATGCAGAACTCCATCGAGTTTCATTCGTCACATCTTTAAAAAAGCGTCGAGTTCTATTCGACGTATAATTTCTTTTATTAAGGATTTTATAATTTTCATTAGATTTTCTAAGGGGTGCTTACCTAGAATTCCTATTTGATTAGTATTATTCACCATATTGAAGATAGTGATTTTATTAGGGTTGTTATTTAGTTCTTCCCCTGATTTTAAGTTGTTCATAGGTTGATTTATACTAGACCTAATGAATGCTACAGGATTTTCCCAGGCAAGTTTGCTAGGAATTAGTGTGCTAGTTGATGGTAATGATTCTAGATCAAGATGGTAAAATGTCTTGGAGAGATTTTGTGAGATGTCCTTAAGTTTTTGACTCCTCCCATTGAGTGAGTCCTCAAAGGCTTTTGCCCTTGTAAGATCTTTCTTTAAATCAGAATTTTCGTTAGTTAATATATATATTTCTTTTTCTTTCTTAAACATCTGATTTCTTAGATCATAGTTAACTGAGTACAAATTATCTTTCCTAAGGTCTTCTAGTTCTTTTCTGATTATGTTAAGTTCTTTTTGGCTGTTAATGTAATCTTGACAGAATTCTCTAAAACAGTCATTAAAATCTTCTGAGGAAAAGTGAAATTCATCAAAGATAGTTACCTTATTTTTTGTGGTAGAGTCTTCCAGAGCCATTAAGCAGGCTTCTTCAGTTGCACACTCTTCATCACTATCAGATGAAGAGGAGCTTGGCTCAGACTCTGAATCACTCCAAGTTTCAGCAATGAAACTTTTCCCCCTTTTCTTATCCTTCCTCATGAAGGATTTCTTTTTGTGATCCTTCTTCTTGCTGCTTTTGTTCTTTTCCTCTTCAGGGCATTCTGTGGTAGTGCCCAGGTTTTCAGCAAGAGAAGCAGATAATTTTCTGTTTAGGAGTTTTGTCATACCTTGGTTTGCTTGAACTCCTCTCCTTCCTTCTGGAGTCCTCTGTCTTGACCCATCTCTTAAATCTTCTGGCCAAGAGATTGAACATCTCTTCTTCAGAAGTGGAGGGCTCTCCTTCAGCAGCCTTTAGAGCAAGTGTCTTTTCCTTAGGAATTGAGATTCTCTCCTGGGCTTCTGACTCAGCCCTGCTTTTTAGTAAAAGCTCAAAGGACTTGAGCTTGCCTAACAGAGCATCTGTAGATATTTCTCTGATACACCTAGAATCTTTGATAGCCCAGATTTTTGAGTCTCATGTGCTTGGGAAGCACATGAGGAGCTTGTCATTAATTTCTGTCAGAGAAATTTCTTTGTCAAGATCCTTCAGCTCATTTATGATGAAACTGAACCTGTCATACATCTCAGTTATGCTTTCTTCATCCTTTTTTCTGAAAGTTCTCATATTAGGATATGAGAAGAGACTTTTTGTCCTTTCTTTCATCAGAGCTGCCCTCAACTAATCTGGAAAGTGATTCCCAGATTTCGTTGGCAGAGTTGCAATCAGCAACTTTCTGGAATATGTCATCAGACATAGTTGACACCAGAATATTCATGGCTTTGGCATCACATGCCTTCACCTTCTTTTCAGCATCAGTCCACTCTGCTCTGGGGACTACAGTTTGTGTTACTGTCCTATTAGCATCTTTTCTGATTGGGACGGGGGGACCTAAAATAATGACATTAAAAATGTCTTCATCAATAGAGTTCATATATAGCTTTATTCTGGCCTTCCAGCGTGTAAACATATTCAAGTTACACATTGGTGGTCTTGTTGATGCATATTCCTTAGAACTCATTTTTCTTTATAAAATAGTTTTAGTTACTTTTAAATAAAGAAATATGAGTGAGGAGATCTTTTGATCAAGGTGATAACCTTTTAATGATCAACCTCCCTCTACCAATTGTAAGATCAAGCGCAACCAACTATCCCAAAAGCCCGGACTGATGGAAAGGGCGCTACTTTTTCTTTAAGGAAGTAGGAAAGGCGCTACGGGTCAAGTGAAGGACCCAACAATATTAAATACTTCTTGATTAGTGGGCAAGATAGGCGGCGTGTATATTAACTGCAGATCAATTTCCAAGAAGATCTGGGCATTAAATGCAGCTCTGCGGCAGTCAAGACGATAAATTGTCTTCAAGAAGGTATCGTCTTGATCGTCTAGACGATATATGGTCTTCACGACGATATCGTCGATATACTCCTATCTTCAGAACTTAACATAGTCATATAGACGATATAGCTTCTTCTAGTCAATATCGTCGAGATGCTTCTGTCTACACGACTTAACTTTAATCTTCAAATCGATATGGCTGCTTCAAGATGATAACATTTAGACTTCTGTCTGCACTACTTTACTTATCCGTCTCAACGGTATGGCTTCTTCAAGACTATATCGTCGAGACTGTCTCAACGACATACTTCATATCTCAACGATATTTCAGCTAAGACTTAAGACGATATTTAACTTAGATGGTTTTTTACTTCTTTTATAGTCTTGATTCTAGGAATATAGCATTGATTCACCTGTCATGTCATGAACTAAAACATAACATCAAAAACAACTTTGCTTATCTATACATGTGATCCTTCTTCAAATCTAGGAACATTGAAGGCAATTTTCCTAACAATCTCCCCATATTTGAAGAAGTCAGAACTTACAATTATAGATAAGCTTGACCAATAAACATACTTAATTATGATCAATATATAAAATTAGTGCAATAATCACTTCCATAAAAGTTGTCCAAAAACATGATTATAAATCAAATAAAAATGATAATCATAGAAATGTGCATTTGTGTTTCTAGAATCCATGTCCTTCATCATTTCTCCTAGATAGATTTTTCTTTATCAGATGATCCAGCCTTCTTTGACATCTCAGCTTCAGCCTGCTTTTGCTTTTGTCTTTCAAAGTAATTGATTGGATTTGGATGATATCTGAGAGGAGCATTGCCTTTTTGCAGAACTGAGCGATCTCCCATTTTAACCTTTGCTCAGTAGTCTCCTCTGCCAGCCTCAACTATTTCATATTTCTGTCTTTCCTCCGAACTATAGAACTGGCCTCTGTCATTCTTACCTTGCTTATAGAGTGCCCATGTATTCAGGATGATTTCCCTTGAGCAGGGACTCCACTCTTCAAAATTTGGATTCTTTTTAACTTCCTCCAACCTTCTCCTCTTGGCTTCCTATTCTTCATTGTCCACATAGTTTCTTTTGCCCTTTTTACGTTGCCCACTGCCACAGAAAGACTCATCAGCAAAATAACCTTGATAGGTTTCAGGCTGTGTATACTTCTCTGTGAGGTTCTCTACCACTTGCACATCTGAGGGGCCTTCAGGTATAACACTGCCTTTAGGGAGAGGATGTTGATAGGGTATTCCATAATCTATGGTGTCAAGTCCCATAGATAATCTGACCTCATTTGACAACCACATGGCATGATCACTTGATAAAATCCCCCCTTTCTGGCTTCTACAAATAGCTCTTTAGATAGAATGGTTTGGATGTTCTTTAATTGTTTAGAAAGAAGGGCATTGAGATTTCCAATAGCGTCCATAAGTGTACCCTGGGAGGTTCTGACAGATTGATTTAGCAGGGAAGAGAGCTGGTCCTGAGAGACATGAAGTTGATGCAGTATGGTCTCTCCAACACTATCCACCATCTCTTGAGAAACTTGAGTACTTGTTGATATTCTTTGAAGTACAGTGTTTATAGCATCTTCTAGATCAGCAAAAGTCACATCCTTATTTTGAATTATGGATTGTTGATTGTCCCTTAAAACATCCATTCTGTCCAGAACTGTGTTTAGTTGTTGGCCAATCAGCATTATGGCTTCATTAATATGTGCATTTGGTCACATGTATTTGAGACAGCATTTGCTGCAGTGTTGTAGACATTTGCATTTTGATAGTTCACAAGTTGTATCTCTTCTTGCAATCCATTAATTCTGGCAGACAAATCATCTTTACAGCTCTTGATAGCACTATCCACATAGGCTTCAAATTGTGTTATTTGCCTGTGAAGCAGAATTTCCATCTAGGACATAAATTTAGTAGAGGGAGTTGTTGGGGTTGGGAGGATAGAAGAGGGCTGCTCATTTTCTATTCTTGGTGGTGAAAGCTGCAGGATAACTTGAGCAGATGACTCACCCTACATTGGTGCAGTCATGATAGAGGGCTGCTCATCTTCACCATCATAGACACATGTATGCACATCAGCATCTAGATATTCTTCCATAGATTTTTCTGAAATTTCTGCCTCTTCATGAGCTTCTGGATCATTACTAGAACTTGTCCCAGACTTATCTTCTTCAACATGCATCACTGCCTCCTTGGCAATAATCAGGATTTCTTCCTGAGTGACCTCCTCATTAGGTTCTAGACCACTTCCTGGGAAAGTACCTTCATCTCTGAATGTCTCCCCCTCAACAGATGCAGGAGGATCCTGAGCAACTTGTGGAGTTTGGTCAGGAGTTTTGGAAACATCAGCTCTTTGAGAGGAGGGTTCACCTACTTCCTTCTTAGTAAACTTCTTTTCCCATCTACTAACAGTCTTCAAATATATCCTTTTAAGATAGTGAAGAGGGGTTGTTTCAGACTCCTTCAGATGATGGGGGATACAGTGCTTAGGGTAGAGGGAGAAAATTCTGTCAAAATTAGGAACTTTCATATTTTCCTTAATCTTATCAAACAAAACCTTGCCCCAATCAGTCCTCTTTTCCTGAATAACTCGTACCATCAGTTCAAACATCCGTTTGGAAATTCTATCATGGGATCATGTTTTACATAACAATACTTTCCCAATGATATCTGAGAGAAGTTTGCCCTGCATGTTTATCTTCATCCTTTGTATACTTCCATAAGGCTTTTCTCCATAGACACACCATTTTAAGCCTTCTGATAAGTCATCAGTGTCTACAGATTCTTCTTCTTCATCTTCATTTAGGACAGACAATTGTAGGGATTTAGTTAGGCTGGTGGCAGTGATTCTCAAATGTCCTCCAGCAATAGTAGTAAGAATGGCCTTGCCAATCTTGCTTACTTGGGCATTTGCATATAGTTCAGAGATGGCAATATTGTAGAGACGGGTTAGCTCAATGAGAATGAATTCATGTTCAGATGCATATAGTAGCGTAATTACCATGTCCAATCCTTCATCTGCTCCTTGAAATCCATCCTTTACTAATTCTCCACCAGAATTAATCTTATCGACAGACTGCTTTGGCGTCATAGATGATCGTCGAGAGGAAGAGGATGAAGATGGAATTCTAGGGTTTGTGTGTGTGATTCTCTATGTTTTCAAGGTGTCTTATTTATAGTACCATGTATTGGGAAGATAAAAGGGTGCGTACCTGTCGAAATCTTTTCGTATCCTTTGAAATCCCAAAATTGTGGCATAATGATGACGCTGACGTGTCTAGTCACGTCGACATGTCGTCTAAATTCAGTCATGTTGTAGAGAGTATCGTCGAGACCACATAGAGATTGTCATCGAGAATGCAGTAGTATCATCTTGATCATCAAGACGATTTCTCTGTATTAGGCAGTTTTCTCTGGACGATTTTCCTTTAAGCCTTAGTCAAATTCATGTTGTTTTTGTCTTCAAAACTAAAATGTTAGTCTTCTTTAAGGCAGACCTTATGAGAGATCCAGCTCATTAACAATATAATTTAATTAATTCAACAAAGAATATGCGGAGTTCAACATACCCAATTTTAAGAACTCAGCATTCCCAATTCAATTTTGAATTGATTGAATTTAGACTCATCAAGGGGCTTGGTAAAAATGTCTAATATCTGCATGTCTGTACTAACATATTCAAGGTAGATATCTTCCTTTTCTACATGCTCCCAGATGAAATGATATCTAATCTCAGTATGCTTTGTTATACTATGTGTCACAAGATTTTTAGCTATAGAAATGGCACTAGAGGAATCACAGAAGAGAGATGTTCTCATAATCTGCAAATTGTAATCCTCTAATTGGTGTTGAATCTATAAAAGTTGTGCACAACAACTACCAGCAGAAATATACTCTGATTCAGCTATGGAGATAGCAATGCTATTTTGCTTTTTGCTACTCTAGGACACAAGCCTTCTCCCTAAAAACTGATAGGTTCCTGAAGTATTTTTTATGTCCTCCTTGCACCCAGCAAAGTCGGCATCAGAATATCCACAAAGCTCAAAATCATCTAACTTAGGATACCAGAGTCCTAGATTGGGAGTACCCTTTAGATATCTCAATATTCTCTTGATTGCTGAGTAGTGAGATTCTTTTGGGTTAACTTGATACCTTGCACAAACACATGTGGCAAACATGATGTCTGACCTACTAGCAGTAAGGTAGAGAAAGGAGTCAATTATGCTTCTATACATGGACTCATTATAGGGTTTCCCCTTTTCATCCTTATCTAGAGAGACAGTTGACCCCATATGATTTCTCATAGGGGTAGAGTTCTCCATTCCAAATTTCTTTATGATGTCCAAGGTAAATTTGGTCAGAGAAATGAATATTCCTTCCTCAGATTGCTTTACTTGGAGACCTAAGAAATATTTTAGCTCTCTCATACTGCTCAACTCAAATTTACTTTGCATGAGCTTGGTAAATTTCTTGCAAATATTCGCATCAGTTGACCTAAATATGATGTCATCAACATATATTTAGACCAAAAGGATTTGGCCATTCAATTCTCTCAAACATAAAGTTTTATCTATCTTTCCTCTTGAGAACTTATTTGAAGAAGAAAGGTTGTCAATGTCTCATACCAGGCCCTTGATGCCTGTTTCAACCCATATAAGGCTTTATTGAGAAAATAAACATGATCGGGATAGGTAGGAGAGATAAAATCTGGTGGTTGTGCTACATATACTTCCTCATTCAAATATCCATTCAGAAAGGCTGATTTAACATCCATTTGGTAGACTTTAAAGCCTTTGAATGTTGAATAGGCTAGAAAGAGTCTAATGGCCTCCAATCTAGCTACAAGAGCAAATGTCTGATCAATGTTTATTCCTTCATCCTGCATGTATCCTATAGCTACCAATCTAGCCTTGTTCTTTATTATTACTCCAGCTTCATCCATCTTGTATCTATAAACCCACTTGGTCTCAATGACATTTTGCCCTTGTGGCCTTGGGACAAGCTTCCAAACCTTGCATCTTTTAAATTGGCTGAGCTCTTCTTGCATGGTCATTACCAAGAATTGGTCTTGGTTGGCCTCCTCAAACTTCTTTGGTTCCAGTTGTGAAAGTAAGTTGAGGTACATGCTTTCATTTAGAGCATTTCTTCTAGTTCTTATTCCTCGATTTAGCTCACCAACAATTTGGTATGCAGGATGATCTTTTAGATGTCTCATGGTTGTGATCAGCACTCTTTGAGGGTCTTCCACTTCAATAATTTCTTCAGCTGTTGCTTCAATATTATCATTTTGAGAATTTGATTCTTCAGTGGCTTCTTTTCCTCCTTCTGGAATAGAATTCTGATGGAAGAGTTCCTTCTTCTCAATATCTCTAATTTTCAATGAACCTAGTCCAGCTTCAATTCCTGCACTGCATGAACTAGACAAAGGGTTATGTAGCATACTGCTCTCATAAAAAACAACATGAATTAATTCTTCAATTATAAGAGCATTCTTATTGAAAACTCTGTAGGCTTTGTTGTATTTGTTATATCCTACAAAGATATCTTCATAGCTCTTTCTAGAGAATTTGGTAAGGTAATGCTTTTTATTTTTCAGCACATAGCATTTACTTCCAAAAATTCTGAAGTAAGTTAGTGTTGGCTTTTTCCCTTTAACAACTCATAGGGAGTCATGTTATGGTTCTTGTTGATGAGTGCTCAATTTTGCACATGGCATGCAGTATTGACTGTCTCAGCCCAAAGATATTCTAGAAATGAGGAGTCACTTAACATAGTTCTGTCATCTTTAATAAGTGTTCTATTTTTCTTCTCAGCAACCCCATTTTGATGTAGAGTTCTGGGAGAAGAAACCTCTTGTAAGATACCTTCTTCTTCACAGAACTTTGTCATTAAGCTAGATTGAAATTCAATTCCATGATCACTTCTGATCTTGACCACTGAACTGTTCATTTCATTCTGAATTTGTCTGACAAAATTCTTGAATGTGTCTATGGTATAAGACTTGTGTTTCAAAAAGAACACTCATGCAAACCTAGAGTGATCATCAACAATAACTAAAGTATATGTCATCCCTCCTAAGTTGTGCATAGACATAAGGCCAAATAGGTCTATGTGTAGCACATATAGTCATCTAGTGGATTATTTATCCTGTATGCTTTTGAATGATGTTCTTGTTTGCTTGCCCATTTGGCATGCATGACAAAGACCTCATCTCTTGACAATCCAACTTAGGTCCATCTCTTACCAAGTTTTCTGCGAATAATTTCTTAAGAGACTTGTAGTTAATGTTGGCTAGTCTCTTATAACACTTTACACAAGCAGACACTCCATCATTGGGTGCAAGACATACAGGTTCATTCTTCCTAATGAAAATAAAATTTAAGCAGTAAATATTGTCACTCCTAGTGTCTGTTAGGATTGATTCAGCATCCTTGGCATCCTTGATCAGACACTTATCCTTGTGGAAGACAATAGTATATCCCAAGTCACATAGTTTACTTATGCTTATAAGGTTATGTTCTAACCCTTCAACATAAGCTACCCTTGTGATAGTGATACTACCATTTGTAATATTACCATAGCCTTTGACTACACCTCTGTCAGATCCACCAAATTTGACTTCGGGTCCATCTTCTACAGGTGTAAACGCCTTCAAGAGGCTTCTAGTTCCAGGCATATGCTTGGAATAACCACTATCCAAATACCACATAGGAGTCTAGGTGGTCTTTGGACATACCTGGTCATGATGGGCTTCATCACAACTTCCTTCATCTAAGAAATCCATTGCTGCCATATGGTTATCTGAATTTGAGGAGGATGACTCAGTGTCACTTTCACTGAGTGTTCTCACTTTCTTTGTCATAAGGCTCTTCTCCATCTTCCTGCTCTTTGAATACTTTCTCTCTTCACCTTTTACCTTTCTTTTGAATGGACATTCAGCAATGATATGTTCAGGCTTCTTGCAGCTGTAACAAATAATGTTAGAAGAAACTTGTTTATTAGGTTTTGAATCATACTTGTCAAACTTATTTCTGCTTCCTGATTCATCCTCTCTTCTTGAACTAGAGGATGAGGATTCATGCCTTTTGTTTCCTCTTCTATTTCTTAGCAGTTTCTTGAACTGCTTTGTGAAAAGGGAAAGTTCTCCATCTGAGAGCTCTGAGCTGGAGTTGCTGATGATCTCATCTTCTGAGACATAGATAGGTTCCACTATTCTGTGTCTTCTTGAAGTTTCAGCTTTGAAGGTCACTGCCTTTTCTCTGTCGTGAGCCTTGGAGTTCTCCTCTTCAGTTTTTATAGTATTCAATTGCAGCTCATATGAGAGAAGTTTACCATATAGTAATTGAGGCTCCATGTTCCCCAAGTTGCCAACCTCTCTAATAGCACAGAGTTTCATAAACCACTCTTTGTTCAGAGATCTCAAAAACTTATCATTGAGCTCATAGTTAGTGAACTCTCTTCCATAAGTTCTGAGACCATTCACAATTCTATTGAACTTATTGTAAGACCCCTCTCCCGCACCAGGAGAGTTCCCGGATCTTATGCCCAGAACCGCCGCCTTACGGTGATGCTAGCACACAAGTTAGCCATCTCCGCAAGACGCCGATGCTGCCGGCAAGCACGAACAACCAGGCCAACCAGAGAAAAGAAGAAAATCTAGCACACAAGTCCACAATCACACGCAACTGTATATAAATATATATCAAGTGTACACTGTCCATCAATGAGTACAAGGAAAGAAGAGTAAAAGGGCTTATGCCCAGTACAAGTCCGAATGAATAAAAGAAGTACAACTCTCTCTCTCACTATATATATATATCTATGCGGAAGCTACAAAACATCTCTCATCAACACTTGTCCAGTAACGGTAGTAATGCACGGCATCTGCTCCTCAGGTCCTGTCTCCCGTGCCAGCTGAGCTCCAGCTCCTCGGACACCTACGGTCACAACCGACCGTTAGTCATAAAGACTAAGCCGATTTTGTCCCCGCCTCCCCCCGCGACTCCTAGGCACCGTGCGGAAGGAAGAAGCGGAGGACATCAAAGTGGGGTAACCAAAAGCAGGTGACAATTTCTCTATGCTAACAAGAGTATATCCATATAATCTCTATACTAACAGTATAAATATACATTAATAAGTGCAGTAAGGTAATATTGTAGCAGTAAAGGAAGTAAACTACGCAAGTAAGGTAATATAAAAGTAACCATTGATTTATAGGAATGCCCATACAAACCTATAGATCAAGGGGTCGTTTAGCAGGGCCTATCGTATAAAAAGTCCCATACCAATTTATACGATAGGGGTAAGGGTTGAAATGCAATGTTCATGCTATGACATGCAGGGTATGTTGTTATGCTATGTTCATACAAGTGCAACTTACACACTACGACTCTATGCGCATAGACCTTTAGTTCCCCCTTTTTGGAGCTAGCTAGGCTCCCAGGATACTCCCGTAGTGGCAAACGGAAGCGGTGGGTTGGGCCTCGCCCACCTCTAGGTTGGTATTCACACTACCTAACCTAGACCTATCGTACGCCTCAACACAAAACCGTGGAGCGTCTGCGTACTCTTGCTGACTGGACCGCCAGACTTTCTAGGCTAAGTGTATATACCACACTTGCTGAGTCAACGTATTGACGTCGGTGTGAACGTCCGTCCAATACAGAAGACCCACCACCTTCGTGCACATGCAACATGTTCTACAATCTATCTCTGAGCCATAAGCTCCCCGGTCTAACCTGCCCGTCATTAATAACCTTCCGAGCCATAAGCTCCCCGGGCTAACCCGCCCGTACCCACAAACACTACTGAGCTGTAAGCTCACCTAACTTTCAATCCGCTCTTTCAAACACTGAGCTTACTGCTCGCAGCACCAAACAGACAAGGCTCCCGTAACCACGGGGTGTGGGTGAGTGTGTTATTAAATTATTCTTGTAACATCTTATTCCTACGGTTTACGGTTTATCTTGAACTTCCCGAGGATTACCCTGTAATGGGCTCGCTACGGTACTAGGAACTACGATGGGATGACACCCCAAAGTTCCCTTCCTCAAGACACTTAGTATTATTGGTAGCTACCCATAAGATTACCCTCTTATTATTTCACTTGAATTAACCTCAGCGCTTTATAACTCTCTAAGGGGAAGGACGATCTTTCGTCAATCCCGAGCACAGCCTTACCCACAGCTCACCAAGCACTCTCATCTTCTAAACTCCTATTTAGACTACTCTTGTTTAGTTATTATTCTACTTGGAAGTATAGGGTGGATCTTGGACTTCCCGAGGGCTACCCGGTGAAGGGTTCGCAAGGTACTAGGGTTTGTGATGGGATGATGCTCGACCCCTTTCCAGGACATTTAACATTCTTGGCGACTATCCTGACCTAACCTTCCTCCCTCTCATTACTCTTTATAACTTACGCCTTATGTTTCATCCCGCTCCTATGCAATCGATCTCTTGGACTCAACTCTAATAATTCTTAGTCCCCCAAGTGGTCTAAACTCATCTCTTGTTGTAATTCAATTCACCCCGATTTCCTTATGATTATATTGAACTATTCATCATAATGAGTTTTACTATCCGCAGACCACGACATATAACTAATTTGGATTCCTAAGATGGAACCTTGGTCAAATTACTTCCAAATGACTTCTAATTTTTATCATAGGTTCATAGTGGATAAAATAAGGGATGATCAAACTCCAAGCATGTTTCATGCAATTTTTTGCCCTTTATAAAAATTCATTATTTACTAATCTGAATCTAAAATGAGAAGGAGGTATCATGCTAGTGAATTCAAACTTGTTAAATATCATTCCAGAGATGAAATGTGACATGATAAAAAAGATTTCCAATATTTCATATTTTTCCAGCAATTAAATAACCCTAACCCCTAATTTTCAATGAATGAATGGAAAAATAATTTTACACATCAAGTACAAGATTTTGACTTCCTAAAATTCTGGAAAAATTACCGTAGCTTCATATGAACATAAAATCACTATTTCCAAAAGATCATATTTTTCCAGCAAATTTTTAATCATAATTTATATTTATCATGAGAAAGATGAAGACGAGACTTTACACACCAAGTACTAAAATAAGAATTCCAAAAATTCTGAGAAAATCAACCTAGCATACTAATCATCTAAAAACACCAAATCCAAGGTTTCATAATATTCCAGGTAATATTTATCCACATTATTCATTTAATACAAGAGGTGTGCCAATAAGAGTTTACACTACAACCACCACCTACAGGTCTCAATAAAATTTGAATAAATCTCAGAAGTATGTTATTGATCTAAAAACAGCAATGCCTAAGTTTCATATTATTCCTAGGAGTATTTATCCTTAATTATCATTTGTTACATTTGGTGTGCGTATAAGGGTTTACACTACAAGTGCTATGCTAAGACTTCAATAAATTCTAGGAAAATTATCATGGCATAATATTGGTCTAAGAATACCAATTCCTAAGTTTCACTTTTTTAACGGGAATTTTGACCATAATTTCTATTTAACATAAATGGGGTGCAAATAAGGATTTACACTACAACTACCATTAATATGTCTCTATAAATTCTGAAAAAATTATCCTAGTATAGTAATCATCTAAAAGCACTAAATACAGAGGTTTAGAATTTTACAAACTATTTTACCCCATTAAATTAATTAATTACAAATGGGGGGGGTTTTTCCTCAATAAATTGATAATTACCACAAAAATTCATCTAAAAATTATGATAAAATTTACAGAGCTATTGAATCATCAAGGAAACCTACTAGAATAATTCTTTAATTCTCCAAATGCATATGAGACCTAAATGTCATATTTGAATAAATTGACCTAACCAAATAAATCAATTTCAGAGAAATAAGTGAGGTCCAAAAATTCCAACAAAATTCCTAAATGTGCCTTTCCAGTCAAAGATCCATTTCCCAGAGTTTTGAATTTAACCCTAAGTTTTTTATTCAAATTATTCCATTAATTTAAAAGTGTGACAATTTTTATTTAATTAAAAACTTTAGGAAAATAACTTCCAAAAAAATCAAGAAACTTATGACAATGATGTATATCCTCATGACATACACTAACCCCAAGGTTTCAGAGGCATGCAAGGTGATCCCCACCATCAATTCCATCAAAAAGCTCAAAAGCCCAAAATGACTATTAGCACCCGAATTTTTTGTTGGAGCATGCGTTTCGCACTCCTCCGGTTTGATAATAACAAAGTCCCATTTGTATTTGATTCTATTTTCATTAATGGTGTGCAGATAACAGGTATGAGATGTTCACATTGCTGCTGGAGCTAAAATTGAATGTGGGAAAATTTCACTGTCGGAAAATTCCGACAGCCACTGTCGCCCAGGCGACAGCAGAGAAGTTACAACTACTTCCCTCCACGGCAGATCGACGAAAGGCAGTTTTTGCGCTGTCGGAAATCCGACAGCGATGACGCCCAGGCGACAGCTCGGAGGTTACAACAACTGCCCACGAC
This sequence comes from Dactylorhiza incarnata, assembly GCA_033032865.1. NCBI lineage: Eukaryota > Viridiplantae > Streptophyta > Magnoliopsida > Asparagales > Orchidaceae > Dactylorhiza > Dactylorhiza incarnata. The sequence goes on along the minus strand of JAWHQI010000500.1, from coordinate 696,328 downwards.
TCCACCAACGAACGGCAGTTTTGCGCTGTCGGAAATCCGACAGCGATGTTGCCCAGGCGACAGCTCGGAGGTTACAACAACTGCCCACGACTCCACCCACGACGGCACTCCAGCGGCAGTTTAGCGCTGTCGGAAAATTCCGACAGTCACTGTCGCCCAGGCGATAGTGAATTTCTATAAATTGGTTCCTTTGGTTCGTGCATTCCAAGCTTTTGAGAATTCCAGTCCCTTCCTGAGTTCATACGAACCAGAGAGCTCCAGAACCTCCTCAACTCCCATTTGTGCAAAGAAGGATTGAAGCGCTTCTACATCATCAATCATCTCGAGGCTTCAATAATCCATTCAGAGATCTGATTTTCTAGGGAGTTGTTCTTTTCATATTGTATTTTCATTCACATACTTTTCATTTTGTATTGGTAGAGAAATCGTCGTCTTGCGTGCGGCGTCTAAGTCCTTGCGCGGCTTAGGGGAAAATCGCTTCCTTGTGCGGAGCGTCCAAGTCCTTGCGTGGCTTGGTGGGAAATCGTGGCCTTGTGTGCTACGTCTAGATCTTGGGAAGATCTAGAGGATAGGCTTGGGCTTGGTCTTGGGAGAGACAAGCGATAGCCTTCCGATCCTTGGGAGAAGGATTGGTAAACCAAAATTGTAGAATTTTTAATTAATATAATTGTGCCATGATCTTAAGCATTGTTAAGATCATTTTTATTGTACTCAAATTTCATGATTAATATAATTATGTCTTTTTCTTTAATTACATATTTGATGGCACAATCTTTATCTTAGAAATTTGTGTTTTGGTTTAATACTAAAATTGCATTGGTTTGAAAGTATTTAGAAGTAATTTTTTAGTAAAGTAAAATCTCTTTAAAAAATTACTAAGTAAAAATTTAATTTTTAAACACACCCTTATTCACCCCCCCCCCCCCTCTAAGGGCGTTATACGATCCAACATTTTTCACTTAAGACCCTAACTTTATTTTGAAATTCAGAGAAAAATACTCAGGCACATGGGATGAAATTTTAACCAGGGATTTAGATATATATAAAGAGCTCACCCCCCAAATTAGGGGGTGTTTGGAGTTATACAACTCCATAAATACCAAACATTTACTTTTACTATTAAATGAAATAGCTCAATGGATACACATCCAAAAATTCCCAAATTTAAACCCTAGGTGAGTCTTCATACCAAGCATGCATGGTAGACAATTCAAGTGATTTGGTTAAGCCAATTGAAAGATATAGCCATTTTAATTTCTGCGTTACACAAGGAGCAGTCCTAGGAAAAAGGGTGCCTGATGTCCATAGTGCACCAAATCAGATGATTAAGGTGGCAAATGAAAGTAGACCCACAGGGCTACAAAAGTTGTCTCTGCCCTATTTTGCAGATATGCCCTCTAGGGACTTCAAAAATTGCATGCAACAACTACTTATTTAAGTTTTGACCAGTCTCACAAGATTGACTACTGTGGGCCCTACAATGGTCCAAATGACCTGTTCTAAATTTCTACTGAAAGTAGACATTCATATCTACAAATCTTGTCTCTAGTTGTTTTTCAAAATAAGGCCTCTAAAGGCCTCTAAAAAATTAAACAAAGCTATGTACAAAATGTGACAATTCATGTAATTAATAAGAATAATAATATTATGAAAAAGATCTGATCCGGCACGAATCCTGGCGCAAGATCGACGGCGCCCTTCATCATCCCCGACAGCCAACGGCTGGGATTAATCCTGCCTGGGCCGACTTCTCTGGCCTTTTCCCGGCCATCCACGACCCACCACCGCCGGCCACCGCCTCCACCACCTCCGTTGAGGTGGTGGCCATCGATTGACGGCGGCACGGCCACCGGAGACGGTCTCTCCAGCGATTCCGAGCAAGAAGAAAAGCTCGTAATTCCTCCCTCGAGCTCACATGGGATCGGGCTCAATTGAGCCCGATTTCTCACCTAGATGGACCTAAATACTAGCACAGAGGGAGAGGGGGAGAAATCGTACTCTAGTTGAGCTTGGCGGCGCGTATTGAGGAGGTGCGGCATGGCGACGGCGAGCTCCAGAGATCCTCCCAGAAATCCCGATTCTCCACAGTTTGTCTCACTGTAAATGGCTAGCTCCACTCCTCTCGACCCTCTGAAGCTGATGGAAGGGTTCGTTTGGGCTGAAATGAGCTGGTCACTTGGTTTTGGACTTGGTGATTTCGGCCTCCTCCTTGGATGCTCCTCCCAGCCACCAAGTGGCACCATTTCAGCCCAAAATCGGCTGAGGAGTTATGGAGGAGCTCAGTGGGGGCTTTGGGCAGAGGTGAGGAGGGCCACATGGCAAGCTCTCCTCAAAACCTTCTTGTCCTTAATGGAGGAAGGGGGAAAACCCATTTTTGCCCCCATGCATGTGTTTGCATGTTGGAATCAGAGGGCAAGGGTGGTCATTGTGCTTATGGGCTTCAGAATGGGCTTTGGATGAGGGCCTTAATCCATTGGAATTTGGATTAATCCCAATTAAGCCCAATTTAGGCAAAATTAACCCTATGTTGACTTTTGGGTTGACTTGGTCAATTGGGTGTGTTGACTGGTCCAATGTGATGGTCTTGAGTCCATTGACACAACCCAAGGTTGGTTGAGTCATGGTGAGGACCTAGGTTGGCTAATTTGACCAATAAGTGTGATTTTGACCAAAATTGGGGGAATGTTGACTTTGGTCAATTTGGCCAAATTGAAGACTCCATGATGGGGATTTTGAGTCAATTAGGTCCCTCATGATGTCCTAAGACTAGGGGTGAAGTCAATTTGCAAGTATGAGTTCATGTTGAGCTAGTTTGACCTAGGTTGACTTGAGCCTTATAGTAGACCACAGGTGAGTTCTCCTAACCCTATATGCCCTAAGGCTGCAATCTAACTCAAGCTCACCACCTCACCTCTTGTCTCACCCTAAATTGGAGTTAGTGGGTCTAGTAGGAAATGGGATGTTACAATTCCCAATAAACAAAAGAATAATTTCGTCCTCGAAATTTAAGTTCGGGTCCACGGGGTTCCCAGCTCATGAAAATGAGAGGTCTCAAGGTTATCACAAGATTATCTGATAATTGTTATTTCATCTTATCATCCATATCCCAATCTATCCATTCTTCAAATGTATTCCATAACAAATCAGTAATTATTCATGGTATGAATTTCTCAAATTATGCGTTCAAATTCTACGTTGCGAAGGGAGTATCAGAAATGGGAAACCATAAAATCCACCAAAATTTTAAGAAGTTCAAGATATTTCATCATTCCAAAAAAAAATTCCTCAAATTGTAATATCACATTGCACTTTGTGAAGGGGTAAGTCCTTTATTCAACGATTATTTCCAATGAATTTTTTTTTTTCATAACTTAATACTATCACGAGAGATCATCATTGTTATGAATAACCCATAATCCAACCTCTAAAGTTATGATTTTAATGAGGTGTTGCATTTCCCAATATCACATATTACTCTCCAAACATACAACATTCTTGGGGATATAATGACATTTGTCTTTCAATTTCCAGGCTCATCGAGCCACGAATCTAAAAGTCATAAGTACTCTCTTATTTACTTAATCCATAGATATAATTTCAACGATCTCCGGTTAGGGTCAACTATCCTCCACGGTATACGAATATCGGTTACGATAAAATTGTTCGAAGGCAAAAGGGGCTCGATTTTTCAATAATTTCATGTACATTATCTTTGAATGTCCCGAAATTCAAGAATTTCCAATTATAGATCTATCGTGCAGGAATCTAATTCCAATCCATAAGCTTCATGACGCGATAAATTGTTCCAAGCAGCTAACTTGGCAATTTTTATGCTTCTAATAACTTGACTAAAAACCAGTCAACTTTCTATTCGTCCCGATTCTATTATAGATCATCGTCTCAGGCTCGAGGAGGTGAATCTATGATAACCTCTTTCGCATTAGGTTATTTATTCATTTCTTATGATCACGGGGGCCTACAGCTAGGTTCTATTTCTATCCAATCCATATCCTAAAGTCTCGCACTGACTTCCTTGATTTCAGAGATCATATATACACGTATAACTTGACAACCTCTAAGCATATCCCCAATAGTTATTATGTTATCCTCTTATTTACTTGTCTACACCTACAAAACTTCAAAGTATATAAGTTTGAGATTCATCTTCTAAATGAGGTCTAAGGGAAACTCAAGTCAGTACTAAGCTGGCCCAATAAACAAAAGGGATAAGCCCCCATATATTTTGGGCTAAATTCCTTTGATATCATTATAGTGCATTTACCCTATATAAGCACACAATTCTTAGGGCATACAACCTTGTCTTGGAGTTCCACCTTGAGACTTATTGATATGATACACATTCAAGGTCCTTAAAGTTACCATTCGCGAATCCTTCTTAAGGTCAATGCGTGACCTAACCAAGAATGGGCCTCCTTTGGATTTGGATTCTTATTCGACCTCTAATACTTATCTTGGTGACCGCTTCACCGTAAAATAGACGGGAAGTGTAATTGGTAGGATAATTTACGCGCAAGAGTCTCTTATTACTCCAAAAGTAGGTCGCAGGCACCAAATCCTTCGAGATAGTTCAATTAGTTTGGTTAAGGGGGGTAAAATCAATTGATAAGTGCGCGATAAGCATCAGAGTGTAAGCCTCAAACACCTACACTCATATTAAACTCCTTCCTCTAATCATGTCGGGAATCCCCCTGTCCTAACCAAATCTATACTTGGGATAGATTTAAGATTAAGATATGCTATGAAAACATCTTGTTAAGTCAAAACTAAAGTGTTGTCCTTAATTGGGTTGGCCTAACTCATTGGTAAATGGACTAATTTGTGTGATTTTTACACATGGGCACACCACTGCTTCCGCTGCTAGTTTGTCCTCAAACTAACTCGAGCAGGGGTGTCCTGGTTTTTGTGGACTTCTTTCTCGTTGGATCGTTTATGCTCTGATACCATTTGTAAGACCCCTCTCCTGCACCACGAGAGTTCCCGGATCTTATACCCAGAACCACCGCCTTACGGTGATTCTAGCACACAAGTTAGCCATCTCCGCAAGACGTCGATGCTGCCGGCAAGCACGAACAACCAGGCCAACCAGAGAAAAGAAGAAAATCTAGCACACAAGTCCACAATCACACGCAATTGTATATAAATATATATCAAATGTACATTGTCCATCAATGAGTACAAGGAAAGAAGAGTAAAAGGGCTTATGCCCAGTACAAGTCCGAATGAATAAAAGAAGTACAACTCTCTCTCTCACTATATATATATATATCTATGCGGAAGCTACAAAACATCTCTCGTCAACACCTGTCCAGTAGCGGTAGTAATGCACGGCATCTGCTCCTCAGGTCCTGTCTCCCGTGCCAGCTGAGCTCCAGCTCCTCGGACACCTACGGTCACAACCGACCGTTAGTCATAAAGACTAAGCCGATTTTGTCCCCGCCTCCCCCCCGTGACTCCTAGGCACCGTGCGGAAGGAAGAAGCGGAGGACATCAAAGTGGTGTAACCAAAAGCAGGTGACAATTTCTCTATGCAAACAAGAGTATATCCATATAATCTTTATACTAACAGCATAAATATACATTAATAAGTGCAGTAAGGTAATATTGCAGCAGTAAAGGAAGTAAACTACGCAAGTAAGGTAATATAAAAGTAACCATTGATTTATAGGAATGCACATACAAACCTATAGATCAAGGGGTCGTTTAGCAGGGTCTATCGTATAAAAAGTCCCATACCAATTTATACGATAGGGGTAGGGGTTGAAATGCAATGTTCATGCTATGACATGCAGGGTATGTTGTTATACTATGTTCATACAAGTGCAACTCACACACTACGACTCTATGTGCATAGACCTTTTGTTCCCCCTTTTTGGAGCTAGCTAGGCTCACAGGATACTCCCGTAGTGGCAAACGGAAGCGGTGGGTTGGGCCTCGCCCACCTCTAGGTTGGTATTCACAGTACCTAACCTAGACCTATCGTACGCCTCAACACAAAACCGTGGAGCGTCTGCGTACTCTTGCTGACTGGACCGCCAGAATTTCTAGGCTAAGTGTATATACCACACTTGCCGAGTCAACATATTGACGTCGGTGTGAACGTCCGTCCAATACAGAAGACCCACCACCTTCGTGCACATGTAACATGTTCTACAATCTATCTCCGAGCCATAAGCTCCCCGGGCTAACCTGCCCGTCATTAATAACCTTCCGAGCCATAAGCTCCCCGGGCTAACCCCCCCCCCCCCCCCCCCCCCCCGTACCCACAAACACTACTGAGCTGTAAGCTCACCTAACTTTCAATCCGCTCTTTCAAACACTGAGCTTACTGCTCGCAGCACCAAACAGACAAGGCTCCCGTAACCACGGGGTGTGGGTGAGTGTGTTATTAAATTATTCTTGTAACATCTTATTCCTATGGTTTACAGTTTATCTTGAACTTCCCGAGGATTACCCTGTAAGGGGCTCGCTACGGTACTAGGAACTACGATGGGATGACACCCCAAAGTTCCCTTCCTCAAGACACTTAGTATTATTGGTAGCTACCCATAAGATTACCCTCTTATTATTTCACTTGAATTAACCTCAGCGCTTTATAACTCTCTAAGGGGAAGGACGATCTTTCGTCAATCCCGAGCACAGCCTTACCCACAGCTCACCAAGCACTCTCATCTTTTAAACTCCTATTTAGACTACTCTTGTTTAGTTATTATTCTACTTGGAAGTATAGGGTGGATCCTGGACTTCCCGAGGGCTACCCGGTGAAGGGTTCGCAAGGTACTAGGGTATGTGATGGGATGATTCCCGACCCCTTTCCAGGACATTTAACATTCTTGGCGACTATCCTGACCTAACCTTCCTCCCTCTCATTACTCTTTATAACTTACGCCTTATGTTTCATCCCGCTCCTATGCAATCGATCTCTTGGACTCAACTCTAATAATTCCTAGTCCCCCAAGTGGTCTAAACTCATCTCTTGTTGTAATTCAATTCTCCCCGATTTTCTTATGATTATATTGACCTATTCATCATAATGAGTTTTACTATCCGCAGACCACGACATATAGCTAATTTGGATTCCTAAGATGGAACCTTGGTCAAATTACTTCCAAATGACTTCTAATTTTTATCATAGGTTCATAGTGGATAAAATAAGGGATGATCAAAGTCCAAGCATGTTTCATGCAATTTTTTGCCCTCTATAAAAATTCATTATTTACTAATCTGAATCTAAAATGAGAAGGAGGTATCATGCTAGTGAATTCAAACTTGTTAAATATCCTTCCAGAGATGAAATGTGACATGATAAAAAAGATTTCCAATATTTCATATTTTTCCAGCAATTAAATAACCCTAACCCCTAATTTTCAATGAATGAATGGAAAAATAATTTTACACATCAAGTACAAGATTTTGACTTCCTAAAATTCTGGAAAAATTACCGTAGCTTCATATGAACATAAAATCACTATTTCTAAAAGATCATATTTTTCCAGCAAATTTATAACCATAATTTATATTTATCATGAAAAAGATGAAGACGAGACTTTACACACCAAGTACTAAAATAAGAATTCCAAAAATTCTGAGAAATCAACCTAGCATACTAATCATCTAAAAACACCAAATCCAAGGTTTCATAATATTCCAGGTAATATTTATCCACATTATTCATTTAATACAAGAGGTGTGCCAATAAGAGTTTACACTACAACCACCACCTACAGGTCTCAATAAAATCTGAATAAATCTCAGAAGTATGTTATTGATCTAAAAACAGCAATGCCTAAGTTTCATATTATTCCTAGGAGTATTTATCCTTAATTATCATTTGTTACATTTGGTGTGCGTATAAGGGTTTACACTACAAGTGCTATGCTAAGACTTCAATAAATTCTGGGAAAATTATCATGGCATAATATTGGTCTAAGAATACCAATTCCTAAGTTTCACATTTTTAACGGGAATTTTGACCATAATTTCTATTTAACATAAATGGGGTACAAATAGGGATTTACATTACAACTACCATTAATATGTCTCTATAAATTCTGAGAAAATTATCCTAGTATAGTAATCATCTAAAAACACTAAATCCAGAGGTTTAGAATTTTACAAACTATTTTACCCCATTAAATTAATTAATTACAAAAGGGGGTTTTTCCTCAATAAATTGATAATTACCACAAAAATTCATCTAAAAATTATGATAAAATTTACAGAGCTATTGAATCATCAAGGAAACCTACTAGAATAATTCCTTAATTCTCCAAATGCATATGAGACCTAAATGTCATATTTGAATAAATTGACCTAACCAAATAAATCAATTTCAGAGAAATAAGTGAGGTCCAAAAATTCCAACAAAATTCTTAAATGTGCCTTTTTAGTCAAAGATCCATTTCCCAGAGTTTTGAATTTAACCCTAAGTTTTTGATTCAAATTATTCCATTAATTTAAAAGTGTGACAATTTTTATTTAATTAAGAACTTTAGGAAAATAACTTCCAAAAAAATCAAGAAACTTATGACAATGATGTATATCCTCATGACATACACTAACCCCAAGCACATAGAAGTGTTATTTCAATAATATTAATGTTTGCAACATCAATTCCATCAAAAAGCTCAAAAGCCCAAAATGACTATTAGCACCCCAATTTTTCACTTAAGACCCTAACTTTATTTTGAAATTCAGAGAAAAATACTCAGGCACATGTGATGAAATTTTAACCAGGGATTTAGATATATATAAAGAGCTCACCCCCCAAATTAGGGGGTGTTTGGAGTTATACAACTCCATAAATACCAAACATTTACTTTTACTATTAAATGAAATAGCTCAATGGATACACATCCAAAAATTCCCAAATTTAAACACTAGGTGAGTATTCATACCATGCATGCATGGTAGAAAATTCAAGTGATTTGGTTAAGCCAATTGAAAGATATAGCCATTTTAATTTCTGCCCTACACAAGGAGCAGTCCTAGTAAAAAGGGTGCCCTGATGTCCATATTTCACCAAATCAGATGATTAAGGTGGCAAATGAAAGTAGACTCACAGGGCTACAAAAGTTGTCTCTGCCCTAATTTGCAAATATGCCCTCTAGGGACTTCAAAAATTGCATGCAAACCACTACTTATTTAAGTTTTGACCAGTCTCACAAGATTGACTACTGTGGGCCCTACAGTGGTCCAAATGACCTGATCTAAATTTCTACTGAAAGTAGACATTCATATCTACAAATCTTGTCTCTAGTCGTTTTTCAAAATAAGGCCTCTAAAGGCCTCTAAAAAGTTAAACAAAGCTATGTACAAAATGTGACAATTCATGTAATTAATAAGAATAATAATAATATGAAAAAGATCTGATCCGGCACGAATCCTGGCGCAAGATCGACGGCGCCCCTTCATCATCCCCGACAGCCAACGACTGGGATTAATCCCGCCTGGGCCGACTTCTCTGTCCTTTTCCCGGCCATCCACGGCCCACCACCGCCGGCCACCGCCTCCACCACCTCCGTTGAGGTGGTGGCCATCGATTGACGGCGGCACGGCCACCGGAGACGGTCTCTCCGGCGATTCTGAGCAAGAAGAAAAGCTCGTAATTCCTCCCTCGAGCTCACATTGGGATCGGGCTCAATTGAGCCCGATTTCTCACCTAGATGGACCTAAATACTAGCACAGAGGGAGAGGGGGAGAAATCGTACTCTAGTTGAGCTTGGCGGCGCGTATTGAGGAGGTGCGGCATGGCGGCGGCGAGCTCCGGCGATCCTCCCAGAAATCCCGATTCTCCACCATTTGTCTCACTGTAAAGGGCTATAGCTCCACTCCTCTCGACCCTCTGAAGCTGATGGAAGGGTTCGTTTGGGCTGAAATGAGCTGGTCACCTGGTTTTGGACTTGGTGATTTCGGCCTCCTCCTTGGATGCTCCTCCCAGCCACCAAGTGGCACCATTTCAGCCCAAAATCGGCTGAGGAGTTATGGAGGAGCTCAGTGGGGTCTTTGGGCAGAGGTGAGGAGGGCCACATGGCAAGCTCTCCTCAAAACCTTCTTGTCCTTAATGGAGGAAGGGGGAAAACCCATTTTTGCCCCCATGCATGTGTTTGCATGTTGGAATCAGAGGGCAAGGGTGGTCATTGTGCTTATGGGCTTCAGAATGGGCTTTGTATGAGGGCCTTAATCCATTGGAATTTGGATTAATCCCAATTAAGCCCAATTTAGGCAAAATTAACCCTATGTTGACTTTTGGGTTGACTTGGTCAATTGGGTGTGTTGACTGGTCCAATGTGACTGTCTTGAGTCCATTGACACCACCCAAGGTTGGTTGAGTCATGGTGAGGACCTAGGTTGGCTAATTTGACCAATAAGTGTGATTTTGACCAAAATTGGGGGAATGTTGACTTTGGTCAATTTGGCCAAATTGAAGACTCCATGATGGGGCTTTTGAGTCAATTAGGTCCCTCATGATGTCCTAAAACTAGGGGTGAAGTGAATTTGCATGTATGAGTTTATGTTGAGCTAGTTTGACCTAGGTTGACTTGAGCCTTATAGTAGACCACAGGTGAGTTCTCCTAACCCTATATGCCCTAAGGCTGCAATCTAACTCAACCTCACCACCTCACCTCTTGTCTCACCCTAAATTGGAGTTAGGGGGTCTAGTAGAAAATGGGATGTTACACTTATCATAGCAGACATCAATGGTGTCCTTCTTGTCTTGCCTGAAAGCTTCATATTCCTGATTAAGAAGAGATTTCCTGTCATCCCTAACTTCTTCAGTTCCCTCCATATACACAACTAAGGAGTTCCACATTTCTCTTGCAGTATTGCAATGAATTAGGTTTTGAAATGTATAATCATCAATTGCATTGACAATTATATTCTTAGCCCTTTTGTCCATAGTTACCAGAGCTATTTCATCCTTGGTGTACTGAGCTAAAGCTTTAGGGACTGGAACTTCTTTTGGGTCCACTGGAATAGTCATGGGAACATAAGGTCCCTCTTCAAAAGCCAAGTAGACACTAGGGTCAGAGGCTTCCATGTACAACTTAACCCTTTGCTTCCAGATGGGAAAATTCTCTTTAGTGCAAATAGGCAATTTCACAGAGCTTATTTCTTTATGTTGCTCACTAGTCATGGTGTATACTGACTACCCAATATAAATGAGAGATCTTGTTATAAGTTGTTAAGCCTTTGGACTCAACCTGCTTTGATACCAATTGAAAGAATTGGGTTGTCTATAATAACACATAGAGGGGAGTGATTAGGTGTTTTCAAAATTATTTAGCAATTAAAATATCTAGCACACCACAGCACAATCAAACACAGAAAGTACACCGAAAATTATAGTGGTTCCCTTTAAGACAATTTGTCAAGAGGCAGTCCACTGTCCCTCCCACCTATCTAGCTGAGTGCTAGACTAGGCAACTTCTCCAAAACTCATATCTCTATCCAGTACAGAAGATCTTACAACTCAGATCCACAAAGGATCCTACCTCAGCAATCAGAAAGAAAGCCTACCCTCAGCAATCACAAGAAAAGTCTACACTCTGGTATCTAGTATCTTACAAGAACTCAGAAATTACAAGTCCTACACACACTCAGATCTTCTTCAAGTCCTACACACACTTATATCGTTTACACAGAACCCTACTGAATGATAATGTAGATTTTGTATTGCAGAAGAGAAAGGCTTCAAAGTTATAGATTTGTGCTGTAGAGCCTTGATTTTCTGCAGTTGTAAGCACCAACAATCTTGTGAATCTTTGGAGCTTTCTTAAGAATCTTCCTTTTGAAAAATATCAGATCAACTATTTTTGTACAAGAAGAAGATTCTCACTCTGTTTGTTCTTGACAGCTGAGTGATGAAGACCTTTTCTTTTGAAATTGTGTAAGTAATTATAATTTGAAAATTTGTCTATATATATATTCCTGTACTGACTTAGCAAAAAGTCCATTAATATTTTATTCCATAAATTAGATGGTCAGTTAGAAATATCTTCTGAAAAGGCACAATAAATATTATAAAGAAATTGCCATTTTGGAAATTGCACATTTGGAAGTATTCGACCTTCTCCATTTATGGTTTTGCAATGACTATTACTGCAGAGAATATAATATTAAATACTCCTTGATTAGTGGGCAAGATAGGCGGCGTGTATATTAACTGCAGATCAATTTCCAAGAAGATCTGTGCATTAAATGCAGCTCTGCAGCAATCAAGACGATAAACTATCTTCAAGAAGATATTGTCTTGATCGTCTAAACGATATATGGTCTTCATGACGATAGCGTCGATATACTCCTGTCTCCACAACTTAACATAGTCATATAGACGATATAGCTTCTTCTAGTCGATATCGTCGAGATGCTTCTGTCTACACGACTTAACTTTAATCTTCAAATCGATATGGCTGCTTCAAGACAATATCGTTTAGACTTCTGCCTGCACTACTTTACTTAGCCGTCTCAATGATATGGCTTCTTCAAGACTACAACATCGAGACTGCCTCAACGACATACTTCCTGTCTCAACAATATTTCAGCTAAGACTTAAGATGATATTTAACTTAGATGACTTTTCACTTCTTTTATAGTCTTGATTCTAGGAATATAGCATTGATTCACCTGTCACGTCATGAACCAAAACATAGCATCAAAAACAACTTTGCTTATCTATACTTGTGATCCTTCTTCAAATCTAGGAACATTGAAGGCAATTTTTCCAACAGGAGGCCCTTGTCGAAGCCTCGTCGAAATGCAATCTCACACTCGTCTTTCAGGAGCTAGTCCACCTCAGTATCCATCATCTCTGCTCGAACCTCCTCTGAAATTTGAGTGCACTCCACCATAAAGTCCACAGACTCCTTGTACTCTGCAATCGCAACTGCTTTAATTGCCTCGATGTCCGGGTGCATAGAAACCATCTGGGCCATCTCCTCCATCAGCTGCGCCAGCTCGGCCTCCAGTCCGGACACCTCCGCCTGAGCTGCCATAAGCACACTAAAGGGCTCCTCGCGGGCAGCCACCGCCTTCTCGTTCTTGCCTCGTAATGTCTCTTTCTCAGTTCTGGAAGCGGCGAGCTCAGACTCTGCACTATCCAAGTGGGAGAGGGCCTTCTCCCTCCTCTTCCTAGCTGAAGCTAAGGAATCCTCTGTCCTTCCTAGCCTCTCCTGAGGGGACTCAAACTCGTCCCTCATGGCCACGTAATGATCGTTCCACGTGTGAGTAATGGTATACAGCTCACCTATCTGAGCAAATGCATGCACGAAATTATAATCACAACCAAGAAAGAACACAATTATAAAGCGAGCAAAAACAATTTGCTTACCTTCAAAGTGACGACCTAAAGGGAGGAAAACACACATTTCTTGCCCTTGGCAACAGCTGACGCTGCCTCCTGCCTACTATGGGGAAGCCGCTAACCAGGTAACGGCTCAAGAATCTCTATCACGTCGGAGTCAGGAATGGTCCTCCATCCTCTAGATCGCCAGAGTTGTCATCCTCTATCTCGATAATAGGCTTGGAGAGTGCGGAGGATGAACCTGCTCTCCCACGCGTAAGGGTGAAACCAATTTTCTCTTCCTACCTCGCTCCAAGGGGATTGCACATCTCCACTCAGCTTCGGTAGAAAGGTCTGTCATGATAAACCTCTTCTCATCAACAGATGCGCCAATATGGTAAAGAGATTTTGCCACATCATGCACATCTTCAAAGCCCAGGGGGTTCTAATGAATCCCAGGGGTTTCTAATGAATCCAAAGAGCGTACCCACGTGATGGTAACCGGTCTTCACCTCAAAGACAAGACATTTCTTGTTACTCCTAACTTCAACCTGGTCGCCCTAGTTAGCGTGAACCTCACACAAGTTTCGAAAAATCTCGACGGATAACCGAAGGCCGTGCTATCGGAAGAAACTGATGAGATCCATAATCATCGTCATCCCCGCAGAAGCACTCTACAGAATCTGGAAATCTCCACCACCTCCTTAGCAGGAGGGACTAAAAAACGTGCCATGAGGCACCCCTCTAAGATCGTAATATAGCCATCGAGCGGAGCTTGAGCGCGCTCGCTAAGGAGCGGGGTCCTCACCTCCAAGTCCGCCATAATGCCATAACACTTCCGCCACATGCTAATCTGATCCTCGCACAGAGTCGAAGGAAGGTGCATGGACCTCGCGAGAGCAGATCGCTTCGGGGCTTGAAAAGAAACAAGGGACAAGCAAAAGTTAGCACAAAAAAGGAGAGAGAAAAAAATAACAAGTGGAAGCACATGCACGCGCACACAGCGCAATAGCAGGTGCGCCCCGCGCAACAACACGTTTGCCCTGCGTAAGAGCATGCGCGCCCCGCAAAACAGCATGTGAGCCCCGCAAAACAACATGTGTGCCCCGCAAAACAGCTCGCTCGCCCCTCCCAACAACATGAGCGCCCCGGGCAACATCATGCGCGCCCCGCGCAACAGAATGCGCGCTCCGCTCCCGATAGCATGCATGCGTCGTGCGTGCGATAGTGCATTGTGTGTGCCCTGTGATCGGCTGCACCTCCTGCACACCGCACGCAGCAGCGCTGGCCACGCGTGCCGCACATGGCAGCGCTACCCACGCACACCAAGTGCGGCCACGTGCACCGCATGCGGCAGTGGGAGAGACTGCGCCGCACGCTCAGGGTGGATCCCCCTGCACACATTCCTGCCACCCAGAGAGGTGGCGCCCGTCCACTTGGCGGCTGTGTGCTGGCCCTCCAGGTACAACCAGTTTAATTCTTTGCCTCCCATCTCTACCCTCTCCCGCGTACGACATCTTCTCATCCAAAATTTTACACCTTGCTCGACAGAGACATGGTGACAAAGCTCCTCCCAAAGCGTCAAACGAGCTTTCTCAAAAATCGTGCAGGAGGCAATTAAAAGAAAAAGAACGCCTCCTGAATTTATAATATCCGCCTCATTGTCCGCAGTAGAAAATCCGACCAAAGTGGAAAAATACACAGCCATATATTTTCGTCTCAAAATCATAAAGATTTTCGATCTCAATTAAACCAAATATCCCGCGTTAGTGGCAGGGGATATTCGACACACGCAGTAAATCTCTGAATTTTGGGGAAAAATATTGTCATATTACGCTGCAAACAAGAAACGATTCGTATCGCGCGCACTAATTTTTTGAAGTCTCCAACCCAAAATTCATGCGTTCGTTACAAAAATTTATGGCCTCGTCTTTTTGCAATTCACGACCCGCAGAAATTGGAAGGCATTTGATGGCGTTCCCCTAAAGTTGTTCGAGTAAAGCTAGTTTGGACTTCGATCGAACCGCCAAAGTGGGCCAAGTCGTACAAGTGGGAGCACCTCCGAGCCAGGCACACACCAAGCCCAGGGGCAAGCGCAATCGGGGGTCACGCGCACGCGCACGACGAACACACTCACGCGTTGTGCGCCCTACGCCCACGTTCTGTGCCCTGCGCGCGCCCTCCAGCGCGTGCCCCTTCCCCCTCCACCGTCATTCGTCGGCGCAGCCCGCCGCCGCCTTCCGCCGCCGGCAAACCTTCTAAGACTGTTCGGGGGGCATGCCTATTACTTTCCAAAAAATGGTGATCCAGGTGACTAGAATCGTGCATCCTCATTCGCCAGTTCGAATTCCAAGAGGGCGCAATTACCAAGGCTCCCCTCAGAAAAGCTATAAAAAGACCCCTAGACCTTCATTTGAAGACAAACAACTTAGAAGAGAATGTTGGTGTTTCCAAGGTGATCTCAAAACAATCAAACGGTTAGTCTTACTGCCAACGTAGTCGCGCATAACAGTGTTGGAGAAGGTGGATGAAGGATTGTGTTGGTCTTACTCATATTAGATATGAGTGGAGGACTAATCTTATGACTGATTGGAGTTGCGTCGAGAACATCTCGATGGGAAAGGAAGTACACGACGAATCGTAGAGAATGTCTCGACGAATTGAGTTGTACTCGATGAATCGTCGAATTGTCTCGACGAAATATGTTTTAATTCATCTCGTCGAAATTCATCGAAAATTCTCGACGAATTAGATATACTCGACGAATCGTCGAGATTGTCACGACGGAACACGTATTGGTTCGTCACGTCGAATCATCGAATTGTATCGACGGATTATATTCTACTCGACGAATTCGTCGAATTGTCTCGACGAATTTGGTCTACTCGACGAAATTTTGTGTTTACTCCAATACTAGTCTCGGGTGTGCGGATAGCCTCTCTTTCGCCTGGGTATAAATAGACCACGATTTTATGCCCTGATTGATTGATCTCCTTTTGCGACTTCTGAAAAGAGATGGAATCGTTCCGCAAAACCGACGGAAGGGTTCTGATCGGCCTTTCTTCCCGTACGTCGATGTCGCCGCCGCCTCTCCCCGTCGTCGGATCTCGCGTCCGTGGGAGACGTATTGAGCATTCTTTCTCCATCCCAGATCTTGTTGGACAAGAGTCGTGAGGTTCTCCTTCACTCGTGTGGATCTTTATAGAGGCACCGATCTATTTCTGCGCTTGGGACTCAGAGTACATCTTCGAGATTTTTTCTTGGAGCATCTTGGTTGAGTGTTGACTTAATCCACTCAAGGTACTTCGTTGTTGTTACCTTTCTTATTTCTTGATTCATAAAATCGTACGATCCTTAAACTCTTTTGGGTTGTTATTGTTTGTTATTTCCGATGCGCATGTTTGATATGCTGTTCAATTTGATGTAAAAAAAACCCAACAGTGGTATCAGAGGGAGGTTGCGATCCCATACGTGTAAATCTACAAATTTAGAAGTGTTCTAAATGCCTAGATTTCTTCCTGGAGCATCAATTTTGATGTATTTTGCAAGGTTTCTAGTGGTGTGTTCAAAAATTGGTCGGGGCTCTGCCTCGCACCCCGCAGGGGCTCTGCCCCTTGACCCCGCTCGCTGATCGGTCAGCGAGACCCCCGCCAAGGGCACGGCCCCTTGGAACCCCGCCAGGAACACATGAGATTGCATTGCGATTTCATTGTTTCAGAAAATGTTACTCCTTTGCAGTAACCGTCCCTCTAAATGGTTTGTGAAACCAAATATCTTGGATTTTGAATCTGACATTGAGAGACAAGTTTGTCTACTGCATAAGTGGAGTTGTTTTTACTCGTGTCCAATGCATGTAAATCGGGAAATTTAGAAGTGTTCTAAATGTTCAGATTTAGCCCTTTTTATCAAAGTATTGATAATTTCTTTTTGTGCACATCTGGGATGTATTTGGATTGTGAATATTGTATCTTATTTAGTGCACAATGATTAAATGTCAGTAGATTATTATAAAATCTCTTATCCAATATTAAGTATACGGATGCCTTCTGATGGTTGACACTCTTCCTGCCTCGATCGATGAAGTGTGGGCTTGCCAAAGCAAGGTGCATTAATCTATCTTGGTAAGGGCGCGAGCGGATAATTGTGATATCCCACTGTCGACATCGGGTCCAACTTAACTAGATGACCTCAAAGGTTGTGCCTAGAGGCATAGGGTTGGCATGCACCATATGATGGATGCGAATAAAGAGTTATTCACCAACCATACAAGAGTTGCATAATGATGCAATTGGCAAGTGTTGTCTACCTAAATAACCGCATTATGAGAGGAACGCCAAAGCGGGCTCGTTGTGTTGGTGAAATACGGATCTTGTCCACTAAGAGAATAGCTCGCATAAACTCTCCGAATTGATATTAAGGGTTATCAATTTGAATAAAATAATGGGAGTTTTTTTAATAAAGTCCTTATTAAATAAAATATATTTTGAAATATAGTACTACAATCTATTTTGCATAATTCTTATAGAATTTCCATGGCAAGTGGATCTCACTCCACATTGTCACTAAGAGTCATCCTTGAGAAGGATAAGCTCAACGGGACTAACTTCCTAGACTAGTACAGAAACCTGAGAATTATTCTCAGGCAAGAGCGCAAGCTCCATATCTTGGAAGAGGATCCCCCCGAAGTGTCGACCGTGAATTCGTCCCGAGCCGACAAAGATGCTTACAAGAAGTATCAAGATGAATCCTTAGATGTTGAATGCCTCATGCTCGCTACCATGAACTCTGAACTTCAGAAGAAACATGAGAATGTGGGTGGTTTTGAGATTATCGAGCACCTGAAAAAAATGTTCCAAGGGCAGGCTCGACAAGAGAGATTCGACATCTCTAAGACTTTATTTCAGTGCAAAATGGGAGCTAGAGACCCAGTAGAAACTCATGTACTCAAGATGATTGGGTACATCGAGAACCTTCAGAGACTGGGGTTTCCTTTGAGCCAAGAGTTGACCACTGATCTGATCCTGCAATCGTTGCTGGACAGTTACGAGTAGTTCGTCTTGAACTATAACATGAATGAAATTGACAAGACGCTGCACGAGCTCCTAGGCATGTTAAGAACTGCCGAGAACAACATGAAGAAGACCAAGTCTGCTAGCCCCATATTGATGGTGCATAAAAGCAAGGGAAAGGGCAAGGGATTCAGGAAGACTAAGGAGGCACCTAAGTCTTGCCTTGATCCCAAATCTTCTGCACTGAAAAGGAAGGGATTAACTAAGGAAGGAAGCTGCCACCATTGTGGTAAGGCATGGCATTGGAGGAGGAACTGTCCCCTCTACATTGAGGATCTGAAGAAGAAGGGAAGTATGACTTCCACTTCAGGTATATGTGTTATAGAAATAAACATGTCCTCTCCTTCATCTTGGGTATTGGATACCGGATGTGGTTCTCACATTTGTACAAATGTGTAGGAACTGGGAAGGAGAAGACTGTTTGGTAAAGGAGAGGTAGACCTGCGCGTTGGAAATGGAGCAAGAGTTGATGCCGTTGTCGTAGGAGTGTATCATCTTTCCTTACCCACTGGGCTAATTATTGAACTTGATAACTGTTATTTTGTTCCAGCTATAACTAGAAACATCATTTTTATTTCATGTTTGGACATGAGTGGCTTTTCTTTTATTATTAAGAACAGTTGTTGTTCTATTTATAAGAATGATGTTGCTTATGGATTTGGGGTTGTGAGGCATACGTGCGACGTCAAATGCCTGACAAGCTGGAACCCAAGTCGGATAAGTATTACCTAGTGGGGTATCCTAGGGAGAACAAAGGGTACTACTACCTGCCGTCTGAGGGCAAAGTGTTTGTCACAAGGATTGATGTCTTTTTGGAGAAAGAGCTCTTATCCAAAAAGACTGCAAAGGTAAAACTTGAAGAAGTAAAAGAACCACAAACTGAGAACGAACCAAAATTGGAACTTGAGCAAGGACTACATGAAGTTGTAGCTAGAGAGCCTGCTCAAGAAACACATGTCCTATGTAGATCTGGTAGACCAAGATTTGAGCCTAAGAGATATAGATTTCCCATATCTCAAATATGTAATGTGTTGCTTATGGATCATGATAATGAGTCTGCAACCTACCAAGATGCTATGAATGGACCAGACTCTAAGAAGTGGCTTGAGGACGTGAAATCTGAAATGGACTCCATGTATACAAACCAAGTTTGGACCTTAGTGGAACCACCTGAAGGGGTATGGCCCATAGGGTGCAAGTGGGTCTTCAAGAATAAGACCGACATGGATGGGAATGTACAGACATTCAAAGGCTGGATAGTGGCTAAAGGTTTCAGGCAAATTCATGGTGTTGATGTTGGATTTTCTAACAGTCGCATCGGATGTGCGCAGCGGAAAGAAAGAAAAAAGAATAACTTGAAACAGTTACAGGACCTTGCGATTTCATGAATCTAGAAATAAATGAGCAACACATTGCAATATATACCTGAGAGGGATTGAGTCAACACTCAACCAAGATGCTCCAAAATCAGATCCAGAAACTGGTGGTTGAGTTCCAAGCAAAGTAAGTAGATCTGCGCCTCTATAGCAGTCCACACGAGCGAAGGAGAACCCTAAGCCTCTTGTCGAACAAGATCTGGGTCGAAGGAGTGCCCTCAACGTCTCCCACAGATTGCTAGATCCGCGCAAGGGAGAGGCGGCGACGACGGGAAAAGACAGACGGGTCTCGCGGAGATCTTGCGGAACACTTCAGTATGAATCTCCAAAAAGGATAATCTCTTCTCGGAAAACCTAATCGCTTCCATATTTATACCCTGGGCATAAAATCAGATATCCGCAGACCCAGTCCTTAATAGGAGTATTCGATGTGTACCGTCGTGATCACTAAATATCGTCGAGACGATCTCGATGATATCGTCGTGATGATCTGTATCGTCCTGACAGTCAAGACGACACGGCCTTGATGATCTATATCGTCGAGACGATCTCGACGATACCGTCATGATGACCTATATCGTCTTGACAGTCAAGACGATATAGTCTTGATGACATATATCGTCGAGACGATCTCGACGATATCGTCGTGATACCTAAAATATCGTCTTGACAGTCAAGACAATATCCCTTAGCACTCGACGATACATCATAGGTGATAGTCGGTCATATCTTCATGATCATTCGACGATATTCACAATATCGTTTTTGATGATCTCGACGACACAAGCAATGTCGTCTTAAACACATACCAACATGCTCCATGCAATATTCATAATATCTGTGGAACATTTAGTCGACTCGACCTAACTCCAATGAGTCATAGGATTGGTCCTTCACTCATATCCAATATGAGTAAGGCCAACACAATCCTTCCTCTAACTTCTCCAAACACTCTTATGTACGACCTTATAGGCTCATACTACGTTGGCAGTGAGACTAACTGCTTGATTGCTTTGAGATCACCTTAGAAATACCAGCAGTTGACTATTGTTTACCCAGAAATCGGCGATCATCTCAAATTAGCTGTTCGAGCCCTGGCGGTCCCCCATCGCCCGAGTGGTCTCGCTTTTTCTTTCCTCGTAAAGGTCGAGCTTCGTGCCCCGCAGGACTTTTCCCCCGGAGGGTCGCCCCCTTGGGCGACCTCACCTCCGCGAGGAGGAGATCGCCCCTTCGGCGATCTCCCCCTGTGAGATCGCCCCTTGGGCGATCTCCCCTGTGAGGAGGTCGCCCCCTTGGGCGACCTCGCCTCCGCGAGGAGGAGATCGCCCCTTCAGCGATCTCCCCCTGTGAGATCGCCCCTTGGGCGATCTCCCCTGTGAGGAGGTCGCCCCCTTGGGCGACCTCGCCTCCGCGAGGAGGAGATCGCCCCTTGGGCGATCTCCCCCTGTGAGATCGCCCCTTGGGCGATCTCCCCTATGAGGAGGTCGCCCCCTTGGGCGACCTCGCCTCCGCGAGGAGGAGATCGCCCCTTGGGCGATCTCCCCCTGTGAGATCGCCCCTTGGGCGATCTCCCCTGTGAGGAGGTCGCCCCCTTGGGCGACCTCGCCTCCGCGAGGAGGAGATCGCCCCTTGGGCGATCTCCCCCTGTGAGATCGCCCCTTGGGCGATCTCCCCTGTGAGGAGGTCGCCCCCTTGGGCGACCTCGCCTCCGCGAGGAGGAGATCGCCCCTTGGGCGATCTCCCCCCGTGAGATCGCCCTTTGGGCGATCTCCCCTGTGAGGAGGTCGCCCCCTTGGGCGACCTCGCCTCCGCGAGGAGGAGATCGCCCCTTGGGCGATCTCCCCCCGTGATATCGACCCTTGGGCGATCTCCCCTGTGAAGTCTCCCCTCTGAAATCCCTATTTGTGTGATCTGTTCAGGTGCACCAGGTCCAGACGATCTCAGCGGTCTCAATAGCGGTCTCAGGCGGTCTCAGCAGTTCCGGGCAGCCTGTTACCTTCCAGATCTGCCCGTTCGGGCAGGCCCCTGCGTCTATAAATAGAGGGGTGGGGGTACCAGTTGGAGGACCTTTTTGGAGAGCTTCCAGTTCCTGCCAGTGGGTTGAGCGGTCTCAGTTTTGAGTGACCGCCGAGACCGCCGATCACTCTTTCTGGAGACCTTTTCGTCTCCCTTCAGGCCCCTTTTTCTTCATGTTTTATGCTGTTTCTTTCATTCTTTCCTGTTGTAACCTCAGCTGTAACTCAAGCTTTATATCAATAAAATAGTCTTTCCTCCAGCTCAAAGTAACCGGCCACCCAACAGTTTCACCCCCCATCCTTCAGCTCGAGCGAGTGTGGAGTTGGTACCATTTTTGGCACCAACAGATCTAACACGCGACCTTCAGATTTTGAGTAGTTGGTGAAACAGCAGCTGCGGTGAATTCGACCTAAAATTCTTCAAAACTTCAAACGGTCATAACTTTTGATCCGGGTGTCAGAATTCAGAAATTCAAAGCCCGTTGCGACCGTCTCGGCCTGAACTATCCAAAAATTGAACGGGTTTTCCCGTTCAGGCATTTTTCTGCCCTCAGATTTCCAAAATTCGACTCCGTTTGGAAGTTATCGCGGCTTTTTCCTTTTCGGCAATTCCTATTTTTTGGGTATCAATGGAGATACCAGATGTTCAAGCTCCTGTTAAGAAAGATCCTCCTCCTCCCCGATTTGTGGATCCATTTGTTCCTTTGCCACCCCAAGCTGACGAGTTCGCGGCCACTCGATCTGAATTTTTCAGGCCAGTTGCCCAGGGAGGTCCCGTAGAAATGTCTAACCCTCAGGAAAAGTGTACTAGTTTTCCAACCCCAGCTGATGCGTATTATCCTTCATCTCCTCCAGATTTTGTTGAAGAGGAAGATCCTTCTCCCTTCACAGATAGAGTTCATTGGGTGACTGCTCCTGACAGTTTTAGAGAGCCTCGTCTGCCAACCTTCACTGGGAAAGAAGATCCCTTCTCCCATCTCCAAGCCTTTGAGTCAGCTATTTCTTTAAGAACATTAATGGATGGCGTCAAGTGCAAGCTCTTTGTTATGACCCTTGACAGTCATGCTAGAGAATGGTTCTATAGCCTGCCATCTGGATCAATTGCTTGCCTTGTGGATTTGCGGAGATTGTTTCTCTTAAGGTTTTCTACCAACAAAAAGCGGAAAAGAGGTGTCGCAGCCCTTTTCCAAATCAAGGAAGGAGTTAACGAAACTCTCGCCCACTATGTCGATAGATTCCAGAGAGAAATTCTTCAAATTGTTGGTGCATATCAAAAACTGTATCAAGTCGCTTTAATCAACGGACTCCAAGAAGGCCCTCTCAAATTCAAAGTTACCGCAAATGAGCCCAACTCTTATAGGCACCTCATCGAAATAGCAAACCGGTTCATTCAAGGTGAGGCAATGAATCCTAATTATATGAATTCTCGGAACCGGCGCACTCGGCGGCATCGGGTGAATAGATATCATCATCATTCATCTTCATCACAAATCCCTCCGCAAGATGAGCAGTTTGAGTCTTGTTCATCTCCCCCGGATATGTCTACTCCACCTCAACAAGATATGCCATCTCCATTCTTGGAGGTCTCTCCCATCATGTCTTATGATCCTACAACATTTAAATATGAAACTTACTCAGAAGGATTTGGTCAGTTGAATATCTCTTTGGAAGAGGTTTTTCCAATTATTCAGAATATGCCAGAGTGTAAAAGACCCCGTCCTATGAGGTCTAATGTTGCAAAACGCAATCAAGAACTCTACTGCCTATACCATTTAGCTTCTGGTCATGATACAGAAGATTGTCGTGCGCTCCGAAAATTGATAGACCAACTATTGAAGGCAGGAAAATTACAGGATTATGTTGCTTAATAACATGAAGATCTTATTTTCCAGCAAAGACAACTTCACACAGCAAATTTTCTTTCATTCAATAAAAGAAATGCATGAAGTATAGATGAGATACATTGTCAATTTTGTTTTGCATGTCTCCCACCTGTTTGGAGTTTCTGCATCTTTTATTTTCTAAGTTTTGCTTGTAATAAGAATAGCAGTTATCTGTGTTCTATAAGCAACTATCATCGCAAGGATGTTTTCCAGCAGTCAGCTATATCAATCTTCATACCCATATTCACTGCGGACATCCAGCCAAGTATGTTTAATACTCTTTCATTACTTTACTTTTCCTTACATTTACCTGTCTACATTCATATTTCTACAAATACTTTGATGTGAAAAGTAGAAATTGGCCAGATCAACCGGAACGGGTAAAGCTTTATCATCACTTTACTTTTTCTTGTTTACGTTAATACCTCGTGAAATACGTAGACAAGGATATAAAAGGTAGAAATACCATCCCTATTGTTTGATAGGAAATATGGAAGTAACACCTCCAATTCTCTCTTCTCCGGGTCGTAAAACCCGCAACGACCGCATCACGCTCGAATCACTCGCAGATGCGTAGTGGGTAGCCCAACCCCCTTTCTCCCAACTTTTCTCTCCCTCAATCACTTTCTATATGATGATTACCATCAATAGTTGAGATATCTGATTGAGATTAAAAGAAAGGTTATGTTCATTGATTTGTGAGCTCCCGCTACCGACTTTTATTAGGCGGTAGGACTGGGGCTGGGTTGATTTCACATGAAAGGTTACCACGGAAAAGTTATGTTGAATTGCTCCAGATTATTTCATTCCCATATTTCTGTTAAATCAGTGGGTTCTGTGAGCAGTAAGTGATTATTTCACTAAAGGTGAATGGACTCAAGTATAAGAGATTACTGGGGAAATATTCAGAGTTTATTTGATCATTCAAGTTTCTTCAAAGAAGAGAAAGTTTTGAGACCACCGACTTAATTTTCTCCAAGATTTGGAAGTTTGAGATTGCCGGTGGGATTTCCAGAGTTTATTTTGTTTTTCAGGTTTCTTCAGCAATCTCAAAATTTTGAGACCGCCGGCTTAATTTTCTCCAAGATTTGGAAGTTTGAGATTGCCGGTGGGATTTCTAGAGTTTATTTGGTTTTTCAGGTTTCTTCAGCAATCTCAAAATTTTGAGACCGCCGGCTTAATTTTCTCCAAGATTTGGAAGTTTGAGATTGCCGGTGGGATTTCCAGAGTTTATTTGGTTTTTCAGGTTTCTTCAGCAATCTCAAAATTTTGAGACCGCCGGCTTAATTTTCTCCAAGATTTGGAAGTTTGAGATTGCCGGTGGGATTTCCAGAGTTTATTTGGTTTTTCAGGTTTCTTCAGCAATCTCAAAATTTTGAGACCGCCGGCTTAATTTTCTCCAAGATTTGGAAGTTTGAGATTGCCGGTGGGATTTCCAGAGTTTATTTGGTTTTTCAGGTTTCTTCAGCAATCTCAAAATTTTGAGACCGCCGGCTTAATTTTCTCCAAGATTTGAAAGTTTGAGATTGCCGGTGGGATTTCCCAGGTTTTTTGAGGAGTTTCTAGCAATCTGAAGTATTGAAGATTGTTAACTGGTTCTCTTCAAAGAAGCTTTTCTGACAGGTGTTTTGGGGCATTTGTGATCATCATCTTAGAACCTCTCATATTAATTTTGGGCTGTCTGGAGAAATTAAGATCACTACTTGAGTGCTCATCTCTTTATCAAGCAATCTAAAGCACATGAAAGTATTCATGAGGTCTTTCCTTCTATTAATCAACAAAGAAGCAGTCGGAAAATCGGCGATCATCTCAAATTAGCTGTCCGAGCCGTGGCGGTCCCCCATCGCCCGAGTGGTCTCACTTTTTCTTTCCTCGTAAAGGTCGAGCTTCGTGCCCCGCACGACTTTTCCCCCGGAGGGTCGCCCCCTTGGGCGACCTCGCCTCCGCGAGGAGGAGATCGCCCCTTCGGCGATCTCCCCCTGTGAGATCGCCCCTTGGACGATCTCCCCTGTGAGGAGGTCGCCCCCTTGGGCGACCTCGCCTCCGCGAGGAGGAGATCGCCCCTTGGGCGATCTCCCCCTGTGAGATCGCCCCTTGGGCGATCTCCCCTGTGAGGAGGTCGCCCCCTTGGGCGACCTCGCCTCCGCGAGGAGGAGATCTCCCCTTGGGCGATCTCCCCCTGTGAGATCGCCCCTTGGGCGATCTCCCCTGTGAGGAGGTCGCCCCCTTGGGCGACCTCGCCTCCGCGAGGAGGAGATCGCCGCTTGGGCGATCTCCCCCTGTGAGATCGCCCCTTGGGCGATCTCCCCTGTGAGGAGGTTGCCCCCTTGGGAGACCTCGCCTCCGCGAGGAGGAGATCGCCCCTTGGGCGATCTCCCCTGTGAGGAGGTCGCCCCCTTGGGCGACCTCGCCTCCGCGAGGAGGAGATCGCCCCTTGGGCGATCTCCCCCCGTGATATCGACCCTTGGGCGATCTCCCCTGTGAAGTCTCCCCTCTGAAATCCCTGTTTGTGTGATCTGTTTAGGTGCACCAGGTGCAGACGATCTTAGCGGTCTCAATAGCGGTCTCAGGCGGTCTCAGCAGTTCCGGGCAGCCCGTTACCTTCCAGATCTGCCCGTTCGGGCAGGCCCCTGCGTCTATAAATAGAGGGGTGGGGGTACCAGTTGGAGGACCTTTTTGGAGAGCTTCCAGTTCCTGCCAGTGGGTTGAGCGGTCTCAGTTTTGAGTGACCGCCGAGACCGCCGATCACTCTTTCTGGAGACCTCTTCGTCTCCCTTCAGGCCCCTTTTTCTTCATGTTTTATGCTGTTTCTTTCATTCTTTCCTGTTGTAACCTCAGCTGTAACTCAAGCTTTATATCAATAAAATAGTCTTTCCTCCAGCTCAAAGTAACCGGCCACCCAACAGTTTCACCCCCCATCCTTCAGCTCGAGCGAGTGTGGAGTTGGTACCATTTTTGGCACCAACAACTATGATGAAACTTTTTCCCCTGTTGCTATGGTTAAGTCCATCAGAATTCTGCTTGCTATTGCTGCGTATTATGACTACGAGATCTGGCAAATGGATGTCAAAAAGACTTTCCTTAAAGGAAACCTCCTTGAGGATGTGTATATGACACAACCCGAGGGTTTTATATCTCCAAGTGAAGCCACTAAAATATTCAAGCTGTAGAGATCCATTTAAGGATTGAAACAGGCTTCTCGAAGTTGGAATCTACATTTTGATGAGAAAATCAAAGAGTTTGGTTTCATCAAGAACGAAGATGAGTCTTGTGTTTACAAGAGGATTAGTGAGAGCAGAGTTATCTTCCTGATATTGTATCTAGATGACATAATGTTGATCGGGAATGACATTCCGACCCTACAAGTTGTTAAGAACAACCTAGGAAACTGCTTTTCTATGAAAGACTTGGGCGAAGCGACTTATATACTTGGTATTAAGATCTATAGAGATGGATCGAAGAAGTTGTTGAGTTTGACCCAGAGTACATACATTGAGAAAATGTTGAAACGTTTTAGCATGCTTGAATCCAAGAAGGGATTCTTACCCATGTCTCATGGTGTAAGTCTCTCTAAGGACCAGTGTTCTAAATCTTTGGAAGATAAGGACCGCATGAAGTTGATTCTATATGCTTCGGCAATTGGATCAATCATGTATGCAATGTTGTGTACTCAACCTGATGTCTCATATGCTTTAAGCATGACGAGCAGGTATCAATCTGCTCCTGGTGATGGTCACTAGATAGCTGTCAAGAATATCCTAAAGTACTTAAGAATGACTAAGATTATGTTCTTGGTGTTTGGTGGAGAGGAAGAGCTCGTTGTAAATGGTTACACGGATGCATGCTTCCAAACTGATAGAGACGATTCAAAGTCCCAGTCAGGTTTTTTGTTTTGCTTGAATGGAGGAGATGTGAGCTGGAAGAGTTCCAAGCAAGAGACGGTTGTTAATTCTACGACTGAGGCCAAGTATATCGCTGCTGCAAATGCGGCGAAGGATGCTGTGTGGATTAGGAAATTCATCATCGAGCTTGGTGTAGTTCCTAGCATTGTTGATCCCGTAGTTCTCTACTATGACAACAACGGTGCTATTGCACAAGCTAAGGAACCTAGTGTTGGATCTTGTAGCGCACTTAGAGGGGGGGGGGGGGGGGGTGAATAAGGGCAATTTAAACCTTTGATAATTTTTGTGAAAAACGAAACAATATATGAATATGGAGACAAATAATTGAATTTAAAAACAAGATTTTATTTCATCAAAGATAATGAGTAGAAATGATTCCAATAAAGCTTGGAATCAAAGACTTACAATCAATAAAATCTCTTGTCTCTTTTCACCGGTCCTTCTCCTAAGGACCGGTTGGCTATAGCCTATATCTCCCATATATAGACACTAGCCTCCCCCTAAATCAAATCTTGATCTAGACGCAGCACACACGGCGGCGATTTTCTCCCAAGCCACATAAGGACTTGACACCGCACACAAGACGATGATTTACCATAGACCACACAAGGATCTAACACCACACACAAGGTGATGATTTCCCCTAAGCCTCAAACGGACTTAGACGTCGCACGCAAGACGACGATTTCTACAACGATTACAAGATGAATGTAAATATAAATGAAATACAAAATAAAAACCCCCTTTAAAATTTCTGGACCAAAGCAGCGAAGAATCCTTGAGAAAATCTCCTTGGAAGGCGTGTACAATCTTCGGCTTCGCTCTCTCTTTTCTTCTTCAAAGATGGGGATTTCCGTTCTCTGGAGCTCTTTGGACGATAACACTCAGGAAGAAGGCTTGAAGGTCTGAAAACATGAAATCCACGAAGTTCTGAACCCTTTTAATAAAAAAAGCTGTCGCCATCCGTTAGCTAGGTATCGCCAGAATCCGATATCTCCAGCGGCTGCCACGTGTCCCACTAATTCGAAGTTTCTGCGCGGAGTGGAGGTCGTGGTTGAGACGTGGGCTGTCGGATATCCGATAGCACTATCGGATATCCGTTAGCTTGCGTAATTGCTGCACGTCGTAGGGTAATGGGAAGATCGTGCACTGTCAGAAATCCGTTACTGCTGTCGGAAATCCGATAGCTCTAAACCGCTGAGTAGAGATCGGAGAATGGATGAAATCGTGCGCTGTCGGAAATCCATTAGCTAGCTGTCGGAAATCCGATAGCTCCAATTTCTGGAAAAACGGTATTTTGCTCCAATTGCAAACATGTTATACTTGCACCTGTTATCTGCACACCATTAATCAAAAATAGGATCAAATACATTCGGGATTTGTTATTCTCAAATCGGACGAGTGCGGAACGCAGGCTCCAACAATCTCCCCCTTTTGATAATAACAAATCCTTATAAAAAGAAATCAAATAAATCCTATAGAGATATTGAGAAGTATATCATGTGTCTACAAGTGTGAACATATGATCTCCATGATCTCCCCCTTAATATGATCTCCCCCTTAATATTAGCTCCTTCTAAAAATATTCTCCCCCGACAAATAAACTCCCCCTACATGTATGCTCCGTGTATTAATGAAGTAATTTAAGTGACTTAAGTGATTTAAGTGATTACTTATGATTTCTTATTATCTTCTCCCCCTTTGATATTATCAAAAATAACGAATAGAGACGAGGAAATTGTATCATAGAGATATGGAAGAAAAATAAGAAAGAGTATAGGGAAAGTTGGAGTACACTAGCGGAAGCTTTATAAGTGATATGATATCGAGATAGGAAACCTTAGAGATTAGGCTAAGCATTCTAGAAATGTGTTATAATGTATAGAAGCAAATATACTTAACCATTAGGAGATTCAATTTCAATTATCAGAGAAAGACACAGGAGAATATAGAATATTGAATTATTTCGGTCCAATTCTCATAAGAAGAAATTTTATAAATAACAATGAAGTATAGTAGTGATACTTTGAGAAAGAATACATATGAATATATTTAAAATATACATGATCATGGAATTGTTAAACATAACATAAATATACATAAAGCCAAACTTATGAACTTATAGAAACTTTGCAAGTATACAAAAAAGGACCATTTTGTTTTTGCATAACAAGACAGTTTACAATTCTTTCCAAGGTGCTTAACCTCACAATGTTCATTAAGACTTATCAGGAGGCTAAGTAGTGCTTGGTGGAGGATCCTTTTCAATTTTTTTATTTTATTTCTTGCAAATTTTTTTTTTGGCAAAATGTATGTTTTGCATTTGAATTTGCCTCCCTTTTTTTTGTTGAATATTTATATATGTAAAGGATCTCCGAATTCACTTGCATGCAAAAAATGGTATAATTTGAATAAGTGCAAAGTAGCAAAGTTGAAGGTAGCATTTATGAAATGTATTTCGTTATGTTCGAGCAATCATGATGTATGTATAAAATAAATTTTATTAATATGTAATTGCAAAGTAAGTGTTTGTGATTGCTCATTGTCATAGATAAAAGATTTCTTATACTTAGAGGCATGCGAAAACAATTCGTAATTCCTATATGAAACTGTCATTACAATGATAACTTAAGATTGAACATCATAATCAAGTGTTAAGCTATTTGTACGAAAGATAACACATGAAAAATCATTTATGCAATATTATAAAATTCTCATATGAACATTTAGAGAATCAGGGAATGAAAATAGCTAGAGAAGAGAGGTCAATTTTTTGGGAGCTGTCGGATTTCCGACAGCTAGATGTCGCCATCCGACACCTCTAAAAAGATAAAAAGACGTGTTACGTCTTTCCACCGACACCTCACTTCAGATCTAAGGTGAGAAATTTGGATTTTTTAAGTTTTGTTTAGAATTTCTCAAATAGTTTTGTGATTTTGATATTCCTCTTGGTTTTCATAGAGTTTTGTGAAGAAAAAAAATGTAGAAGTTTTAGGAGATCTAGACATGTTAGATGTTGGTGTTTTTAAAGGAAGGTTTAGTTTTGTGATTTTGAGATAGAGAATAAAAATTAGAAAAAAAAATTTTGTTTTTGAAACATGATTTTCCTTTTTTTTATTTGTAGATCTAGAAGTTTATAGGAAGAAGATTTATACGAAGAAGATGATGAATAGTGTTTTTCACCAAAGTTTTGATTTTTCAAAAATTATATAGATGTTGAAGAACATTTTCTGTGTGGAAAAATTTGTGAATTTGTGAGAGTAAGAATGTTTGTGAATTGATTTTTCGGAAGCATAATTTTTAGCTATCGGATTTCCGACAGAGGGGTATCGGATATCCGACAGGTCCATTTTGTTTAAAAATTTTCTTATCTCTCATGCAGATATGTCATCCAGTTGGAGATCGCAAAGGAGTGAGTCAGGAGACGCTCACTCGTCTTATCAAAGTTATCCGGGCATAGAGAAAGCCCAAATCGGAATTTCAAAAGTTGTGGAATTTGATCTCCCTCGACATGAACGTGTCTATTATATTCTTGCTGAGGCAGGTATACTTTCGGTCATTATCCAAGATATCTTCTCCTCCTTTTTAGTACGAGAATTTTATAATCATCTTGAGGACCCTTCATATACGGATTTGAATGGAGGAGTTAGATCCAAAATTCAAGGCCAATATGTGGAGATCACTCCCATTGATTTAAGAAGTGAATTTGGAATAATGGAAAGTGAGAATGTTTTGGACATAGTGGAGAATTATAGACTAGAGAGAGATTGGACCCTAATGAACATGTCTTTGCATGGAAATTCTACAAAGAACCTTATAACCACTATGACGACATTGACAGACGATGCTCGTCTTGTTCAAGATATACTAAGGCACACGATTATGTTGAAGTCCGGTGATACTCATAGTATTACGGCTCAACTTAGTCTTGTGACTTATTATATAGTGGAGAACAAATTATTTGATGTGGCCGATCTTCTTTTGTCTATGATTCGTTATACATTCCGCCTCAAAAATCCTGAGTGGAAAAGGCACACACCCTCCCATTGGGTGCGATTATCCAGCATATTCTATTCAAGAAATACACATGGATAGATCAAAGCTTTTATGTTGGAGATTGTGTCACGAATATATATCAAACGGCGGGTATAAAGAGTAAGAAAAATCAACAGAAACCGCCTACTACGGAAATGAGAGAGCCTCCTATTGCACGTGGAGGGTCTATGCGGGAGGCACTCGACTCATTCCAAACAAAATTGGATAGACATATAGATGATTTTCAAGAGCATAGAAGGTCTTTTGAGGAACACAAAATGGAGGTGAAGAAGGACCGGACACGGATACAGAAGTTTATGAAATTCCTTGTTAAGGGACTTAAATTAAAGCCTACGCCTGCTGAAGCCGCGGAATGGGAAGTGCCGACGGAGGAGGAGCCGCGTCGCCAATCGGTTAGTCAGGCTCGACGGAAGAAGACAGTGGTAAGGAGATCAGATTATGATCTTCCAGAAAGCAGTGGAGCAGGGAGTAGAAATGAGGAGGATTCGGAGTGAAAAAGACTTCTGGGAGCTATCGCCATCCGACATCCTACTGTCGCCATCCGACAGCTGCCCAGACCAGATCTCTCTCTAATTTTGTGAATCTCTTTTATGAGATATTTTAAGTACCCTTTTATTAAAGTTCTGTAATAATTTTTAATATTTGGACATGTTATATGTTGGTGAATGCCTATTGTTGGTACCAAAAATGGTACCTTCAAAATTCACACAAAAAGGGGGATGGGAGAAAACTGCGAAGTGCAGGTTACTAAGACAAGATGCTGGAGCAAAGAGGAACGATCACAAAATGGCGATCACGAAGAAATGAGACCGCTTACACAGGTCGTAAGCTGGTGCCTCGGAGCCAAAAGTCCTTTTTCTGGTACCCCTACCCCTCTATTTATAGACGGGGGGGGGGGGGGGGGGGGGGGGGGGGGGGCTGCCCAAACGGGCAGAACTGAAAATTACGGGCTGCCCGGGATACAGGAGAGCCAGGGCAGGGAGGAGGGGTGCAAATAACAAAAATAAGAAAAATGATCAGACCGCTCGATCTGGCGGTCTCGCACTATCCTGACCGCTTGACACTTAGAAAATTCCGGTTGATGAGGCAGCTGGCGGTCTGGGCGATCACCGAAAGTGAGACCGCTGAGACCGAAAAACTTGACCAGTAAGAGGAGGTCGCGGACTTTCTGGGCAAACATAATCCCCGCACATTTTTAAGTTGCACCTGGAACTTCGAAAATGTAAACTTTGACCGCTGAGACCGCGGCCGTCTTAAATGCGGCTTGATTTATAAATACCGACTGTTATCTTCATATTCCAAGATATTGTGAAAATCCAACCCTCGAGCGGTCACTAAAGAGTAGGTAGGCGCGGTCTCTTGCAAAAGATGACTATGCTCGATCTCTTAAAAGCTCTTCCATCAAAAGCAAATTCTCCTGGGAAAAAGGAAAGTGTTAGCTCAAAGAAAGGGAAGAAGGCGCCAAAGATTTTGACGAAAGCGAGCGCTTCAAAGGAGACCGCCCGATCTCCGAAAAAATCTGAACTTCCTGAGAGTTCAATTGCGCCGGTCTCTGTTGTTCCTGAACCATCTAATGCTTCTTCAGATCCTGTATGGAAATTATCTGACATTTCCATTTCCTTTGATTGTCAGAAATCCCTGGAAGTGCTAAATCAAACAATTTCCAAGCCACATGAGACCGCCTCTACCGAAACCATTTTGACCGGTCTGCGCCAGAAACAGGCCGAGGCAGAATCTCTAAGGCAAAAGATTGCTGATCGTTGAGGAAGAGAAGAGGGAAGAGACGGTCTTGCAGACCGCTGAATAGAGAAAAACTGAAGAGGAGATCGCGAAGAAATTGCAGGTTGCAAAGGAGAGAGCTGCGCTTTCTAGCGATCTCCCTGGCGATTCTTCCCAGGACCGTCTGAGGAAAGCTGCAGCAGATCGTGCGGCGGCGGTCTCGAATTTGCGAGCTGGTAAGGGCAAAATGATCCCTCAGTCAGTTGAGTTCCTTCCATTACCTACAGTTCGTTCTGTTTCTCCTGAAAGAAAACGTGAGATCGTCTTTATTGAGACCGACGATATCCTCTTGAGTAATGAAGAATTAAAAAGAAGAAGAAAAGAGGGAGAAAAGTCGCAGAAAAGAGATTTGGAAAGAATGGATCTGGAGCGTTTAAGGGGATCAGATCGCCTTTCACTGACCGCAGATCCCGCGGTCACTAAAGATATAAGAAGAGCTTTACGTGACTGCGGTCTCCACTTCTTTCCAAGTACTCTTTCTATTTATTTAAAAAGCTTATCCAATCGTATGCTTATGATTGAAATAACCCATCTCTTGTGACCGCAGGTAATGAAAATGCTGAGATCGAGGAGGGAGAACTTCCTCAGCACATCGAGATCTCCCCTCAGTTATCCAACATCCTTAACCCAATGTTCGAGGATGTTCGCTCTATGCTGATGAGGGAGCGAACTCAGAACGATCAGATCCGTGATCTTGAAGAGAAATTGCGCACTAATGAGAAGAGGATTCAAGAAGAATGCGATCTGAGGGTTGCAGAGATCGCGCGAGCTCTTAAAAAAGCCGAAAAGGATGCTGAGTTCTACAAGGGGAAGGCCGCGGCGCTATCTGCGGAGAATGAGAGACTGAGGGGCGGTCATGCAAAGATGCTGATGAGACCGGGTACCTCCAGCGATCATCCATCGGAGAGACCGCAGCCCAAAATTGTGCTGATCCCTATGGAGCAGGTGGACAAGGAGATGTCGAAAATTCACCGATCTGCAATGCTAGCCAATCATAGCTTGGTGTCGGTTATGGCCGCAGTGAACGACATGCAAGATGTCGCAGCTCATGTAGGGAGAAACAGGCCCTCTAGGAGATGAACATTTAATTTGAGACCGAGCGGTCTCTAGATTTAAACAATATATTTTGTAAAACTACTATTATTGTTCCATATATTTGTGTGGCTGCTTTATTTTAGTGTTTTGTGCGGTCTTGATTCGTATAATTTTGATCCCTTTATGCCTGGGTTGCCTGTGTTGCTGCTGTGTTTTATTTATTGAGATCGATCAACATAGAATGCTTTCATATAACCTTACTTAGGTCGAGCGGTCTGCGAATATTTGCTGGGCGATCAGTAAAAAGTAATGATTACGAAATGACCCTGAAACTTCTATAAATAGCTGCCTTCATAACTTTCATTTCATGCTCTCTTGAGTGCGCCCAAAGCACCGATCTCAGCGATCGCTCAAAATGGTGTCCGCTCGTGCCTCTTCTGCCAACATTTTCCTGAACGCCGATCACAAACAAGGTCGCTTATCAAAGGATGAATATATTGAGTTTATAAAGAAATATATGATCCAAACTCAGGTAGTTGTGAGACCGCCAACTGAACAAGAAAGGTTGAACTTTGTGGAGGAGAAAAAGTTTATTATTCCCATCGATCACTTTGATAATGGGTTGAGGATTCCCCTCCCATGGGAATGGCTAGAGATCTTGGAATATTACGGCTTCGTGCTCGCCCAGTTGGCCCCGAACTCCATCGGTCTGGTTAATGTCTTTATCAATTACTTGAGATCGGAAAGGGTGAAATTCACAATGAATCTGTTCCGCGCAACCTTTACCGTGAAGATTTTGAAGGAAGGCAGAAAGAAAGAAGAGTTTAAAGGGTTGATGTACTTTTCAGCAGATGGAATAAAAATCCTGAATCTTCCTAATAAAATCTCTTTCTGGACAGAGAGATTTCTTGTCTTCGAAGGTGACCTTGGCGGTCTCAGGAGCTCACCCTCTCCGCGACCTGACAACATCTTTAAGAAGATAAAAGCGGTCTCAGAAGAGGAGCTGAAAATTTTGGCTTTCTTGGCGGGCAAGAGGATCGATCTTGTTCATTATCTAGCGATCTGGCCCGAGATCGCCGAGATCATTCCAGCTGAAAGTAAGTTTTTCTTGCGGTCTCGAATAATTTCCTTTCATGTCTTTTGTATGTTTTTTCCTAACTTTTTCCCGATTTTTAGCGACCTTCGTGGTCCCCGTACAAGATCCTATCTCCCCAGCAGCAGAAGTTCTTACTCAGAGGGAGAGGAGGCTGAAGCGTGAGGCCGACGTGTTCGGCGTCACTTCTGAGACCGCCGAGCGAGTTTTTCCCTTGGTGGGTTTTAAAAGAAAAATGAAGGACATCAAAGGAAAAGCTCTCCTCAAATGGGCGGCCAAAGGAAAGTCTATGAAGGTGTCCACTGATCTGCCCTTGTGGAGCGGGAAGGTGACCCGTCACGCATACGCGGTCACTTCGACTTTGTACGGGAGAAAGAATACAAATGAAATATTGAATATTGAGACCAATGCGCTCCCCGACCTCTGTGCCCAAGTGACCGCTAGAAGTACAATCTTAAATCACCATATGGGGCGGTCTCTTCGCAGCGCTCTGGACGAAATAACTGCCTTGCAAGAAGAAAGAAGAGTGAGAATTTTACTTATATTTTATGAACGTGTTACCTATGATCGCGCGGTCTAACATATATCTCTTTTGCAGCAATCTGAAAAAGCAGCTTATGACCCTGAGAATCCAGCTTTCCAGAGGGCTTTGATGCACCATATAAAAGAGACCGCCGACCAGGTGCTGGATGAGGTTCGTAACCGCGGTGGATTTACTGAAGAATTCAAAAATATCTCGTTCGCCGATCTCTTCCCTGATGCGGCACAAAGAATTGAAGAACAATCTGTGACTGCTGAAGAGACCGCGGATGTTGCTGATGAGTCCGCTGATGCTGCTGATGAGACCGCAGGTCAAGAGGAAGATGTCGTGATCGAGGACGAAGAAAGTGGAAGCCGCTATACCCTTGGTCTAGATTCCAATTCGAGCTCAAGCTCTGGATCTAGAATTCCAGGGAATAGTTTAGAAGAATCTTCTGCAGAAACCGGTTCTTCCCCCTCGAGTGAGCGGTCTTCTAAAAGGTCAAAGAGAGAGTGAATTGTAATGATATTAATTTTTCCTTTTTTGGAGACCGAGCGGTCTCGTTGTAATAGACATTTCAGAGAATATATATAAAAATTGGATTTCTGCTAGATTCTGAGTGAACTTGTTTTTGATGTATATATTTATTTGTTCTTCTGAGTTAGAATCGACATTCGATCTCAATGTCCTAGGTTTATCACATAATTTTATACCAACATTAAAGAACTTCAGGTGGCGATCTCTTGGAAAAACACTAAAGACCTTGAAGGAAAAACTGATACTTTATATACACAAGACTACACTGCGATCTTGAGATAATCAGATCACTAAAAGAAATTCAGCAACTTAACTGTGATCAGAAAATAGCCAACTTATCCATAATAGTCATGCGGTCTCATATTACACAGGTCGCAATATAAGGAAGCTATAACTTGAAGATGATTTGAACTCATTACATTCTGGGTGATCGGCGCCCAAATGACTTTCAGGAAACCCGTTTGATGACCCCTTGATAACCAAGATTATTATTTGAAAAGGAAAATGATAGTTCTTCATGAATCTCCAGTTCAGCGATCTCATTATATTCAGACCGCCCCTTTTGAAGAAAAACCCAACTTTCACTTGGTGAGGAACAGAGTATCATGATCATTCCATGTAGCTTTGAATAGCAGAAAATATCGAAATCTCGATCTTTCTGAGACCGGGCCGACCTCTATCAAGCTGGAATAAGAGATTCCTGAATAGCGACCTCAATTATCCTGAAAAAATTATATCTTGTGATCGTAAATGACTCAAATTGCTCTTTGGAGAGTAGGAAAGAAGAATCATGCGGTCTCAAAAATATCTGACCACCCGATCTCAATATGAATAGGATTTTTATAGTAGGAAGAGGATGAAGAAAAGGATCCCAAAAACGATCTAAAAGGATGGTGTGATCATGTCGCGGAGGCCACACCGATATTGCCTTTCTTAAAGGATTACCGAGTTTGTTGCAAACTTGCCAATCTAAGGTTCAGGCGACGGCCATAGATGTTTCCGGCCGCCCCTTACCTAACCACGCTTCAACGAGTATTCGAGAGTTACAGACCAAAATGAACGATAGGGCAGGTGTGGTCATGCCGCGGAGGCGACACTGACATTGCTTTCCCTGAAAGATCATTAAGATTGTAACAATGTCCTTCTTAATGCATGACAGAGCTGAGCCAGCCACCTAGACCTCCTTGAAATGCTGAGGTGTGCCAGATGTCAGCAAGGACCCGGTATCCTAAACTTCCACAGCTCGAGCTTGGCGAGCTACTGCTACACAGATTCGAAATCTCCCCGACATCTGTGGTCCTGGCAGAATTACACGTCGAGCTAACAAGTCGAGGGGAAAAATAGTAGGATCCGTCGATATCTCACTTGACAGGTTTTTTGGCTTTTCAAAAATCAGCTTATTTTTAAGACTTGTCATCCGTCACTTGCATTGCGAATACTTTGATAATACCTGCGTGATGTTTAAGAGAAGAAAAGTGAGGAAAAAGGAATGAGTGAATCAGATACGAACATTTAAGAGAAGAAGAGCTTGAGATCATCTCCACTCCATGAATGAGGCAATTCTTCTCCTTCATAAGTTTGGAGATGGTAAGCACCATTTTAAGCACATTTTTCACCACGAACGGCCCCGCCCAGTTTGGGTTAAGCTTTCCGACTGAACCGGCTCTTGCTGCTGCATCTATTTTCTTCAAGACTAGATCCCCAACAGCGAATTCTTTGGTTCTTACATTTTTATTGAATAGCCTCGCCATTCTCCTTTTCACCTCTTCTTGTCTGATGATCGCCGTATCTCTCATATCTTCAATTAAATCGAGGCTGCATTTTAGCTCCTCATCATTTCCTTCCATCCAATCAATTTGATTCTGTTGTGCCAATAATACTCTTGGGCTTTTTACTTCAAATTCCACCGGAATAAGGGCTTCAGAACCGTGTGACAATTTGAACGGAGTCTCTCCAGTAGCAGAACTCGGAGTTGTCCTCAAGGCCCACAAAACGGAAGGTAACTGTTCTGCCCAATTGCCCCTGACATTTTCTACCTTCTTTTTCAAGAGATTTATGATGAGTTTGTTGGCGGCCTCTACCTGCCCATTGCTTCTAGGGTGATGCACGGAAGCGAAACGTAGCTCCATACCAATTTGTTTGCAGAAATTAATAAGAGTCGAATTATTGAACTGGGAACCATTATCCGTGATGATTGCCATTGGAATTCCGTGTCGACATACTATCTCTCCCCAAATAAAATTTTTCATGGCTTGAGTAGTAATTTTTGCCAATGCCTTTGCCTCTATCCATTTGCTGAAATAGTCAATCATGACTATAATATATCGACGCTGCCCACTTGCCATAGGGAAAGGCCCAATCAAATCCATTCCACAAACTGCAAATGGACATGGGGTTGCTATTGACTTGAGTTGTTGAGTCGGCTGATTTTGGAGAGGAGCAAACTTCTGGCACTTTACACATTTCTTAGCAAATTTTTCCGCATCTTTCCTCATTTGAGGCAAGAAATAGCCTTGCCTCAGAATTCTTTTCTCCAAAGTTCTAGCCCCAGAGTGACTTCCACATTCTCCAGAATGGACCTCCTGAAGGACCGCTGGAATCTCTTCTTCCGAAACACACCGTGCTAATGGTGATAGGAAAGTTCTTCTATAAAGCACTCCTGCAACAAGATAATAGTTAGCTGCTTTCCGCTTAAACCTTTTTCTATCTTTTATTGCTGAATGGAACTCTCTAGTTGAAAGATATAGAACAAACGGATCCATCCAAGACGGATGCTGATCAATCTCCATAACCTCTCCTTCTTCAATTGCTGGGCGAAATAATTCCGAAGTTGTTCCTCCCGAGAGAAGTCCAAACTTTGCCAACTCATCTGCTTCCACGTTCTCACCCCTTGGAATATGGTCGATGGTAAAGCTTTTGAACTTCCCTATCTCGATTTTTACCAGAGTTAGATATCGCTTTAAAATACTATCTCTAGTTTCGAAAGCTCCATTTACTTGAGAAGCCATCACCAAAGAATCTGTGAAGACTTTGACATCATCAATTCCTAGCTCTCTAGCGAATCTGATACCAGCTATCAAAGCCTCATATTCCGCCTGATTATTGGTTACTTGAAAGTAAAATTTCAGCGCCTGATCCAGCCTTACTCCGTTTGGGTTGATTAAGACAACTCCTGCTCCGGAAGAATTTTTCCCTGAGGCTCCATCAACGAAGATTTTCCAGGCAAGGGGTACTCCGACCCCCTTCTGAGACTCAGCTTCTTTGGCATCCACCATGAAGTCTGCTAAAACTTGAGCTTTGATCGCCATCCTTGGAACATAAGATATGTCAAATTCACTGAGCTCTATTGCCCACTTTGCCAACCTGCCTGAATGTTCTGGTTTCTCCAAGACACTCTTTAATGGAAGATCAGTAACGACTAGAATCGAATGAGCTTGAAAATATCGTCTTATTCTTCTTGCTGAAGTTACGAGCATTAAGGCCAACTTTTCGAGAATAGGATAGCGAGTCTCTGCATTCTTCAGGATCCGACTCACGTAATAGACTGGGAATTGCTTCTTTTTCTCCTCTCGGACCAAAACAGAGCTTATGGCATCGGCTCCGACTCCCATATACAGAAAAATATTTTCTCCCTCTCGCGGGCTTTGGAGCAAAGGAGTTGATGTTAATTGCTTTTTAAGCTGAGTAAAAGCATCATCACATTCCTTTGTCCACTTGAACCTACTTCCTCCCCGGAGGGTCTTGAAGAAAGGTGCACTCTTATCCCCTGATCGGGAGATAAAGCGACTTAAGCCTGCCATCCTCCCTCCTAGATGCTGAATTTCTTTGGGGGACCTGGGAGGTGGCATCTCCAGAATAGCTTTCACTTTGTCAGGATTGGGTTCCAGCCCCTCTGGAGTAA
Organism: Dactylorhiza incarnata; assembly: GCA_033032865.1. Lineage (NCBI taxonomy): Eukaryota > Viridiplantae > Streptophyta > Magnoliopsida > Asparagales > Orchidaceae > Dactylorhiza > Dactylorhiza incarnata. The sequence continues at coordinate 655,862 of JAWHQI010000500.1, read as the reverse complement.
GGAGGTGGCCCAGAAATTTTCCTTTACTTGCCCCGAAAACGCACTTCAACGGATTCAACCTCATATTAAAAGTTCGGAGGGTTGCAAAAGTTTCCGAGAGGTCTCTAAGATGAGAAGAGAAAATTTTGCTTTTTACCAAGAGGTCATCAACATATACCTCAAGATTTCTTCCTTTTTGACTTCTGAAGACGGTATCCATCATTTTCTGATAGGTTGCCCCAGCTTTTTTTAGCCCAAAAGGCATTACGAGATAACAAAAGCAACCGTCATTTGTGATAAATGAAGTATGAGGTATATCTGGTTTATGCATCCTGATTTGATGGTAACCTGAAAAAGCATCTAAAAAACTCATAAAAGAATAACCTACCGCAGAATCTACTATTGAATCTATCCGAGGCAGGGGGTAGCAATCCTTGGGGCAAGCTTTATTGAGTTTGGTAAAGTCGACACACATCCTCCATTTCCCACCTGACTTCTTTACCATTACAATGTTAGACACCCACTCCGGGTATTGGATTTGTTGGATGAACTTTACCTTCAGGAGCTTCTCTACCTCTTCACGGATAGGTTGTGCCAGAGTAGTTGCAACAAACCTCTTCTTCTGTTGGACCGGGATGAAATTTGGGTCAATATTGAGATGGTGGCAAGCGACATCCGGGTCCACTCCAGGCATGTCATCTGCCGACCAAGCGAAGATATCTAGATTTTGCAGAAGACAAGAGATGAGCTGACCCTTGTCAGCTTCGGATAATTCAGCGTTGATGGAGAGGCTCTTGCTCTCATCTTCCTCGCTGATCTGAACTTTTTGAGTTGCTTGGGCAGGTTCCAAGCGAACTCCATCTCTTGCATCCTTCTCAATTTCTTCTGCAGCTTGGGCCTGTTCAGAAACTTTAATAGATTCAGCCATCATGACTTCTTGGGGAGGAGAAGATGCGATCATGTTGACCGTCTTTACATAGCATTCCCTAGCTTTCCTTGGGTCGCTCCTGATTCGGTGTTGTTTGCCATTCAAGGCAAACTTCACCGCTTGATGATAAGTGGAGACAATGGCTTGATATCCATTCAAGAAGGGTCTTCCGAAGATAGCGTTGTAGCTACTGGGAGCATCAACGATTATAAATTTGACCAGCTTCACTATTCCTCCCAGAATTACGGAAAGAGTGACGAGCCCTTCTACTTCTTTCTTCTCTCATGAAAAACCATAAAGGGGGCCTTCAGTTGATTGGAGGGGTTTACCTGTCTTCAACGCCTCGAAGGCAGGTTTGAAGAGCACATTGACCGAGCTTCCCGTGTCTATCAGAATCTTTTCCACTGTATAATTTTCTATCACCGCTTTAATAACGACCGCGTCGTCAAAGGGATTCGCGGTCTGAGGAAGATCTTCATCTCCAAAAGTGATCGTCCCTCGGACCGGTGCTGAAGAGGTAGCAGCAACCTCCGATTGGTAAACTCTTTTTAGGCTTGCCTTTCTCGAGGACTCCGGACCTACCCCCCCATGGATGCAGAAAAGGTTGCCCAAGGCTCCTTCGTCATTAGCATCCACGCATTCATTGGGAAAGCCGATATTACCCAGATGGCCAATATCATCTACTTCCTCGCATTCCCAGTGAACCTCCGCTACCTCCTTAGCCTTGGAGGTTGAGGCTTTGGCAGAATCATTCTTCTGAATGAGATCTCGGAGCTTACCCTCCTTCAGAAGATTCTCTAAGAACAGGCGGAGAGCTCTACAATCCTCTGTCAAATGTCCCCTATCTCTGTGGTACTCGCAATAGAGAGTAGGATTTCTGGTCTTTGGATCAGAGTTTAGCGGAGCTGGCCTCTTGAAAAAGGGCTGCTTCTGAAGGATTTGGAGCACTTCATTCATAGAAACTCCAAAGTCTGTAAAAGACTCTTGGGATTCATTGTAGAGTGATGGAATGGGCAGAAGAGGAGGTTGGGCGTACTGGATCTGGTGGACTGGGGTGACTTGCGGAGCAGGAGTAGCAGGGGTTTGAAGAAATGAACCTTGAGGTGGGAAAGAATGGTTACCTCGATTGAAGCGGTTGCTGCGATAATTCTTACCTCTCGGAGCCGGAGGTGGAAGCTCTTGTCGAGGCTTTGAGGAAGACGGAGCAGGGTAGAATCCCGCAGAGCCTTTCTGAGTGGCTCTGTTGGTCAAATTGCTCACATAGGTGGGGTTGTTGATCTCCCCCTCTATGTAGCGATTGGCAATGCTGATCAGCTCTTGGTAAGAGCTAGGCTCCTTGGTTGTGACTTTGAACTTCAGAGGGCCCTCCTGCAGGCCACTGATCAAAGTTACCATGTAGAGCTCGGGATCCATGTCTCTGACTCCCAAAATCTCCTTTTGAAAACGGTCAACGAAATGCGCTGCAGTCTCGTTGTCCCCTTGCTTAATCTTGAAGAGGGTCGCGGGACCACTCTTCCTTTTCTTCGCGGTGGCAAACCTTAGAAGGAGCTCTTGCCTCAGGGCAGCAAAGCTCGAGATCGATTGACAGGGCGGCTTATAGAACCATTCCATGGCTGACCCATCAAAGGAGGTGACCATCAACTTACACCTCACTCCATCCGAAATGGTCCTAAGGGCAACATCAGACTCGAAGGCTTGAAGATGACACATTGGATCGGTCTCTCCTGTATACACAGGAAGACGGGGCTCTCTGAATCCATGAGGAATCGGATCCCGACGAATCTCATCAGTAAAGGGGGAAGGCTCCCCAAAAACAGAAGGTCCTGGAGGAGGAAGAAAAGGAGCAGGAGGATCTTGAGGGTAAGCAAACCCTTCTTCAAAATTCAGGGTCTGAGCCGGAGGCCCCTGGGCTGCGGCTCGGAAAGAATTACGACGGGCGGCAAACTCCTCATGCTGAGATCGCTGAGGAGCTGCGGGCTGGAAAGCGGGATGATCGCTCGGGTGACCGCTTGCCATGCGGTCAGGGGTAGCGACCTGAGAGGTTTGAGGGAGGATCTTCTGGGAGATCACAGCCAGAACCTGGTTCATGGCCTCAATCTGCTTCGCGGACTCCTGCTGAGTCCGGACGACTTCCTGCCAATCTCGAGCGGCCTCTTGCTGAGACCGCGCGATCTCTTGCTGAACAGCGGCAGCGTCCTGCCTAGCTCGGGCGGCCTCACGGAGAGCCTGCTCAACGCGAAGCTCGAAGCGGCGCTCAAGCGCTTCTAAAGGATTATGATTGGAAGGGGGAACACTGGGAGATCGCAGGGGACGACCTCTACGGCGATCAGCCATCTTGAAAGTCTGAAATTCACCTGACACTTCGAATCTGAAGGTCGCGTGTTCGTTCTGTTGGTACCAAAAATGGTACCTCCAAAATTCACACAAAAATGGGGATGGGAGAAAACTGCGAAGTGCAGGTTACTAAGACAAGATGCTGGAGCAAAGAGGAACGATCACAAAATGGCGATCACGAAGAAATGAGACCGCTTACACAGGTCGTAAGCTGGTGCCTCGGAGCAAAAAGTCCTTTTTCTGGTACCCCTACCCCTCTATTTATAGACGGGGGGCTGCCCAAACGGGCAGAACTGAAAACTACGGGCTGCCCGGGATACAGGAGAGCCAGGGCAGGGAGGAGGGGTGCAAATAACAAAAATAAGAAAAACGATCAGACCGCTCGATCTGGCGGTCTCGCACTATCCTGACCGCTTGACACTTAGAAAATTCCGGTTGATGAGGCAGCTGGCGATCTGGGCGATCACCGAAAGTGAGGCCGCTGAGACCGAAAAACTTGACCAGTAAGAGGAGGTCGCGGACTTTCTGGGCAAACACCTATGTTAAGTTTAGTTTTTTTTCTTGTAAAATGTAAGGCGATTGTGATGTTTTTAATTTTATAGATAATAAGTAGTGATATAATCAGTGTGAAATGTCTAGGATTCCCAATTCTAGCCTAAGCATAGAAAAACGGGAATCCGGTAATGGTTTAGTGAATATATTCGCTAGTTGATTATCCGTGCCTATAAATGAAATTTTAATGTGGTTATTCTTAATATGATCTCTAATAAAATGATGTCTCACATCAATGTGTTTAGATCTTGAATGAAGTACGGGGTTATTAGTTAAGTCTATAGCACTTTTATTATCACACTTTAATTCTACACTACTTTGTTGCATGCCAAAGTCTTGTAATGTTTGTGACATCCAAAGAGCTTGGGCACAACAACTACCTAGTGCAATATATTCGGCCTCGGTAGTAGAGAGGGCAACAGAATTCTGTTTCCTACTCGACCATGAAATAAGTGAAGGGACGATAAAATGACAAGTGTCACTAGTGCTTTTTCTATCTAAAGAACATCCCGCATAATCTGAATCCGAAAAGTCATGTAAAATAAAGGAATCATTATGAGGATACCATAATCCTAATTTAGATGTTCCTATAAGATATCGAAAGATGCGTTTCACCGCTTTTAAATGTGACTCTTTAGGATTAGCCTGAAATCTAGCACATAAACAAACGACAAACATAATGTCAGGCCTAAATGCGGTTAAATATAATAAAGATCCTATCATGCTTCTATAAAGGGTTTGGTCAATTGAAACTCCACTTTCATCTTTTCCTAATTTTAGTGAAGCACTCATAGGAGTGTTTGCATGCTTAGGATTTTCAAATCCAAATCTTTTTAACATATCATGAATATATTTAGATTGACATATAAAAATACCATCATGTTTTTGTGTAATTTGAAAACCTAGAAAATATGGAAGTTCTCCTACCATGCTCATTTCAAATTCATTTTTCATAATTTGAACTACTTCATTACACAACTCTTCATTAGTGGCTCCAAAAATAATATCATCAACATAAATTTGCAAAATAACTAAATCATGATCAATTTGCTTAATGAAGAGTGTAGAATCGGCACTTCCTATTTTATAATTGTGCTTTAACAAATATTGAGTTAATCGATCATACCAAGCACGAGGCGCTTGTTTTAATCCATAAAGCGCTTTATCTAATTTATAAACATAATTTGGATATTTCACATTTATAAAGCCAGGGGGTTGTTCTACATAAACCTCTTCTTTTATATACCCATTTAAAAATACGGTTTTGACATCCATTTGATATAATTTAAAGCTTTTAAAAGAAGCAAATGCAAGAAATATCCTAACCGCTTCTAATCTTGTTACGGGTGCAAAAGTTTCATCAAAATCTACCCCTTCAATTTGTGCATAACCTTTTGCAACTAATCTGGCTTTATTTCTAACAATTCTAGATTCACTATCCAGTTTATTTTTAAAAATCCGCTTAACTCCAACTACAGGATGATTTTTGGGTCGTTCTACAAGATTCCAAACCTTATTACGTTCAAATTGATTAAGTTCTTCATTCATAGCTAAAAACCAAAATTCATCATTTAAAGCGGTGGAAACATCTTTTGGTTCTATTTCAGAGACAAAGCAAAGGTTTGAAAATAAAACATGTAACGATGAACGAGTACTAACCCCTTTTTGCGGATCTCCAATGATAAGCTCCTTTGGATGATCCTTTGAAAATCTCAATTCACTTGGAGGCACATATCCTTCTCTTTCTTCTTCTTCTCTATCTTCTTCTTCTCTTTCTCCTTCTCTTTCTTCTTCTTTTTCTTCTTCATTTTCTCCAAGTTCTTCATCATCATTTTCCACCGAAGGAAGGGGTTCATCTTCTTTTCCTGTAATTTTCTTTTCTACACATGAAACAAACTCATCAAACCTAACATGTGTTGGACATGTGTGTCACATCCCTTTGTTTGAGAATAACAAATCCCATATTGTATTTGATATTGCTTGTAATGTGTTTATAGTGTGCAGGAACTATAGGTGCAATACTCCACAGGTATAAGGCAGCTTGGAACAACCTTTTGAAAGGAGCAGCGCTACCGCCAGCTCTAACGCTAACGCCAGGCGCTAACTAAGTGGTTAGCCTCGTATCAGCGGTTTCCTTAGCGCTACCGCCAGCGCTATCGATACCGCCGGCGCTATCTCGAATTCGTGCAGATCGCCACGCCGCCGACAGTTGCGCAACCGCTGGACACGAACGCTACCGCCGGCACTAGCCACTACCGCAGGCGCTAGCTCCAAGTTCTATAAAAGGGTGGGCTCTCTCTCGTTTTGGTTAGATCTCCCAGAGACATTACTTGTGCCCATACTCTCGTGCTGCTACTCTGCCAAAACATCATCTCCTACTCAAAGCCAAAGAAGAAATTCAGGAGAAGGAAGCCATCATGCTGCATCCGAAGAACGATCGCTTCGACCTCTCTTGTGCTTCAGCGATCCTTCATCCTCATCTCCAGAAATCTCAAGAGGGAGTTTGCTTGTTATTTACTTCATTTCTTTATTTGTATCTTGTAGTGAAATCGCCTTGTTTTTGGCGACTAGGTCCTTGCACGGCTTAGGGGGAATTCGCCGCGTGAGTTGGCGACTAGGTCTAGAGGATTAGATCTAGGGGGTGCTCGAGGCCATATCCGGGGAAGGATTGGCTAGAGCGGCTTGAGGCCATATCCGGGGAAGGATAGGCTAAAGCCAACCGGTTTGTGGGGATACAAGTTTGTATAGAAAAGGAAAAGAAATCTTCATTTGTACGCCTCCGATTTCTAGCGATATAGAAATAAAATTTTATGTAAACACTTTTTCATATAATATAATCATGTCTCTTTTGTGTTTACTTTGATTTCTTTCAATTGGGGTAAAATTTCATTATTGCAAAATTGTTATTACTAAATTGTCATTATTATTTCATATTAATCAAAACAACTTAGTAATTATCTTAAAATTATAAAAAGATTTTTTATTCCCTTATTCACCCCCCTCTAAGGGCGCCGTAAGATCCAACAAGTGGTATCAGAGCTAGGTTATTCCAAACGGTTTAAAAACCAGGAATAATGACGTCTTATGATCTCGCTTTTTCCGAGGGTCAGGGAATTAGTAGACCTCCACTATTTACTGGGTCGGATTATAATTATTGGAAAAATAGGATGCGTTGTTTTCTAATGACCCTAGATATTGAGGTTTGGAACATGGTAGAAGAAGAATACACTCCTCCTACATTTGTAGTTGGAGAGGTTATGTTAGAAAAACCCAAAGATAAATGGGATGATCGGGATAAACTCAAATGTAAAAATAACGCAAAAGCCATGAATGCTCTATTTTGTGCGTTAGATAGAAATGAATTTAATAGAATTTCTGCTTGTAATACTGCATATGAAATTTGGAATCATTTGAAAGTTACTCATGAAGGTACATCGCAGGTTAAAGATTCCAAGCTTTTCCAACTGGAGTCGGAATATGAAAAATTCGGAATGGATGAAAGCGAAGATGTTGATGGTATGTACACGCGCTTCACCAAGATCGTCAATGCCTCAAAAGCTCTTGGAAAGACCTTCTTAAATGGCGACTTGGTCCGTAAGATCCTTCGTTCTCTTCCTCCAAAATTCAACCCGAAGGTGACGGCTATTTCGGAGTCGCACAACTTAAGGACGCTTCAAGTTGAGAGCCTCATTGGGAATCTCAAAACCCATGAGGTAGAACTCAAAATCCAACATGATGAATACAACAAGGAGCCAAAGAAGAAGGCGTTGGCATTAAAATCAAAGAAGGAGTGCCAAGAGGATGAGGATGAAGATGAAGAGAGTCGTTTGGTAAAGAACTTCCGAAAATTCATGCGCAATCCGGAAAGGAGAAACACCTTTCGAAAATATTTCCAAAAGGGTGAAAGATGGAAAGGATCATCTTCAAAGAAGGAAAAAGAGAGCGACAATGAAGAAGAGAGACCTCCACCGGAATGCTATCATTGTAGGAAGACGGGGCACATTCGGAGCCAGTGCCCAAAGTTCTTGAAGGAGAAGAAAGAAAAACGGCACAAAGGGAAGTAGAAGAAGAAAGTGCTAAAAGCTAGAACATGGGATGACTCCTCCTCTTCCTCCTCCGAAGAATCAAGTGGGTCTTCATCAAGCGAAGATGAGGAAGCAAACATGTGCCTCATGGGACATAAAAACGACGGCGACGACACTAGTGTTCCTAGTGACACTGAGGTAACTCCTCCCACTTATGATGAATTGTATAATGAATTTCTTGAAACTTGCAAAGCTTTTGATAAAAATATGAAAGATAGTATTTTATTAAATCGTGAAAATGAATCTCTTATTAAAGAAAATCAAAAGCTTTCCAAAAAGGTAATTGTTTTAGAAAAGAGAAAGGTTTCGTGCCAAGAATGTGATCACTCCACAAAATTGGCAAAAGATATAGAAGAGTCACTTTCTAAAGCCCTCTCTCATGCCAAAACTCTTACAAAAGAGAAGGGGGAATTAGAAAGGAAATTGGAAGCCTCTTTTTTGCAAATAAAAAATAATAAGAAAGGTTTTGAAAATAGGTGTGTCATGCTTGTGAAAGAAAATTCTTCACTTAAAGCACAAGTTCATGATCTCACCATGGCCATTAAAAAAATTTGGTATAGGCCAAAAATCACTAGAAATGATTCTAGGGTGCCAGTGTCATGGATCTGGAAAGTTTGGGCTCGGATATCGAGGTGAGGGCTACCGCCCGGCGCTAGCCACTAACGCCGGCGCTAGCACCTCATACCAGAAACCTGAATTTTCTTTTTCAAAATATTTTCCTTCTGTAAATCAAAATTATTCCAGCAAGAAAATTTTACAGAAAAGGGTCTCAACCCCCTTTATTTCGTGTGCAAACTATTATAGGTTGGGTCACACAACTAGTTCTTGCAGGAAAATAAAACAAAATACTTTAAAGCAAATCTGGGTACCTAAGGCTTCCACTTATTCTATGGGTTGTTCCACTTGGGTATCCGGATCTTTACTCTCATCTTCTTTCTAGATGTGCAGGCAGGCTAAGGACAATGAAGACATGTGGTACTTGGATTCAGGATGCTCCAAGCACACGACGGGCAATAAATCAAAGTTCCTTAGCCTAGAAAGGAAGAAGGGAGGGATTGTAACTTTTGGCGACAACGGAAAAGGAAGAATCATGGGAATTGGTACAGTTGGTAACGAATCCTTCACTATATCAAATGTTCTTTATGTAAAAGGGCTAAAACATAATCTTATTTCAATTAGCCAATTATGTGATAAAGGATTAGATGTTTTATTTGAATCTTCTACTAATCTATGCAAAATATCTAATCCTACTACAAACAATATTTTACTAACTGCACCAAGAATACACAATGTTTATATTGTTTCATTTCATGATCTTTCAAAATCATCTTTAAAATATTTTATTACCAAAAATGATGAATTTGATCTTTGGCATAGAAGGCTAGGACATGCTAGCACAAAGCTTATTGTAAAACTTGCCAAAAGAGATTTAATTAGAGCATTGCCTAGATTAAATGGAAATTTACCTTCACTTTGTTCACCATGTCAAAAAGGTAAAATTACTAGATCCTCTTTCAAAAGTAAAAAAGTTATTTCTACTACAAGACCTTTGCAATTAATTCATATGGATCTCTTTGGTCCCGTTAGCACCGCAAGTCTTGGTGGTAGATTGTATACATATGTTTTAATAGATGATTTTTCTAGATTTTGTTGGACAATATTTCTCTCATCCAAATCCGAAGCGTTTTGTGAGTTTTCAAAATTATGTACTCGTATTCAAAATGAAAGTGATTTAAAAATTAAATGCATTCGCTCGGATCATGGAGGAGAATTTGAAAATGAAAAATTTACTTCTTATTTTGATATGTTAGGCATAAAACATGAGTTCTCCGCACCACGCACACCACAACAAAATGGTGTTGTAGAAAGAAAGAATAGGACACTTCAAGAGCTAGCACGCACTATGTTATGTGAATATAAATTACCTAAGTCCTTTTGGGCCGAAGCCGTAAACACATCATGTTATGTTATAAATAGAATCATGCTTCGCCCATCTTTAAATCTCACACCATATGAACTCTATTTTCAAAAGAAGCCTAATGTGTCTTACTTCAAAGTTTTTGGTTGTAAATGCTTTATCTTAAATACAAAAGATAGCTTGGGAAAGTTTGATGAAAAATGTGATGAAGGAACATTTCTTGGATACTCTTCAACTAGTAAAGCTTATAGAGTTTTTAATAAAAGAACTAGAAAAGTTGAAGAGTCAATTAATGTGAAATTTGATGAGCTTGTTCCTTGTATAGAAAGACTTTCCGCAGGAAAAGAGGATGATCTATTACCTTCTTTGGAGCATGGTAAAGAAGAACCTTCCAAAGAAGAAGAAGAGGAGGCCAATAAAGATGAATATGTACCTCCAAGCATCTTAAAATTCACAAAGGATCATCCACGGGAACTTATAATTGGTGAACCATCCATCGGGTAAAGAACTCGCTCTTCTCTTCATGAATCTTATTCAAATATTTGCTTTGTTTCCGAAATTGAACCAAAAAATGTTACAACCGCTTTAAATGATGAATTTTGGTTTTTGGCTATGAATGAAGAGTTAGAACAATTTGAGCGACATAATGTTTGGAAATTAGTAGAAAGACCATCTAATCACCCGGTTGTAGGTGTAAATGGATTTTCAAAAATAAATTAGATGGTGAGTCTAGAATATCTAGAAATAAAGCACGCTTAGTAGCACAAGGATATTCTCAAATCGAGGGGATAGATTTTGATGAATCTTTTGCACCCGTTGCTAGATTGGAGTCTATAAGAATTTTTCTAGCATTTGCAAGCTTTAAAAGAATAAAACTATTTCAAATGGATGTGAAAAGTGCTTTTCTAAATGAGTTTGTAAAAGAAGAAGTTTATGTTGAACAACCCCCCGATTTTATTAATGAAAAATTTCCAAATCATGTTTATAAACTAGAAAAAGCGCTTTATGGTTTAAAACAAGCGCCTCTTCCATGGTATGAAAGACTTACATCATTTTTATTAAAGCACGGCTATATTATGGGAAGTGCGGATAATACTCTCTTCATTAAGCACAATAATGATGATATAATTATTTTACAAATATATGTTGATGATATTATTTTTGGATCTACTAATGAAGAGATGTGTAAAGAAGTTATTTTAGTGATGAAAAATGAGTTTGAAATGAGTCTTGTAGGAGAACTTTCTTATTTTCTTGGTTTTCAAATATCATAAAGAATTGATGGTATCTTTGTATGTCAAACTAAATATGTCCATGATATGCTTAAACGTTTTGGATTTGAAAACCTTAAACATGCTTCTACACCAATGAGTGCATCACTAAAATTAGGAAAAGATGAATCAGGAGTTTCTATAGATCAAACTTTATATAGAGGTATGATAGGATCTCTACTTTATCTTAGTGCAACTAGACCCGATATTATGTTTGTCGTATGCTTGTGTGCTAGATTTCAAGCCAATCCAAAAGAATCTCATTTAAAAGCGGTAAAAAGAATTTTTAGATATCTCATTGGGTCATCTAGATTAGGATTATGGTACCCGCATAATGATTCATTTACATTGCATGGCTATTCCGATTCGGATTATATCGGTTGTTCACTTGATAGAAAAAGCACTAGTGGTACTTGTCATTTTCTAGGACCTTCATTAGTTGCATGGTCTAGTAGGAAACAAAATTCGGTTGCACTCTCCACCACGGAGGCCGAATACATTGCTTTAGGGAGTTGTTGTGCACAAGCACTATGGATGAGCCAAACTTTAGAGGACTTTGGTTTTCATCTAAAAAATATTGAACTAAAATGTGACAACAAAAGTGCCATTGATCTCACAAATAATCCGGTACATCACTCTAGATCCAAACATATATATGTGCGTCATCATTTCATAAGGGATCACATTAAAAAGGAAAATGTAAGGATTAGTTTCATTGGCACGGACTCTCAACTTGCTGATATATTCACTAAACCTCTTCCCGATGCAAGGTTTCAAATGTTAAGGTTGGAATTAGGAGTCTTAGACATCTTAGGATGAAAAACATATAAAATGCTAATGTTTTATGCAATTTGAGCAATCAAGACATCTCTGATAATTACAAAACTTCTGCATAAGACTACACTTAAGACCCCTAACCAATATCAAAAATCAAAAATTTAAAATTCTTGAAAAATCGCGTACTGTTTCCGGCGCTAGCACTAGCGCCGGCGCTAGCGTGAGTGTTCAAATTTTCTGTTTTTTAAATTTTCTAAAAATCAAGAAAAATATGTTAGTGTATTTGTACTACTTTGATTTGTAGTTCTGACATTTTTTATTTTTTTGTTCTATTTATTTTATGAAAAATCAACTACAAAAATTCAAAATTCAAAAATTACAAAAATTTGTTTTTGTTTTTTTTATCTCACTAAAAATTTTCAAAACAACAAAAAAATTGTATGATCTTTATTGCCAATATCAAGCATGTATGAATTCTATTATTTAGAATTATTTACAATGTTGAAACATATTCTTTCAAATTACTATGAACATTGTTTTGTTTATCATGCTTTGATATATTTATTTTAAAGTGCATCAATTATATTGAAAAATGTGTAGAACCAAGCTTAGAATGCCTCTAAGTATGAGTAAATATTTTATGATTGATAATGATACATTTCACTCACCTATTTTGGTAATCAACATGTGTGTCTAAATCTAAAAATGCTTGTTTGTGTATTGTATTTGTACAATGAATTAAAACTTGCATAAGTTTATTGCCTACACTACATTTGAATTGCACTTATGAAATTTAGAAAAGTGGTTAAATTTAAGAATTTTGGTTTGCAAAACAAGTGTATTCGGAGAATGTTGTCTCACAAATGTGAACAAAAAAAAATTATTATATATATAGACAAATATAACTCCACCAAGCACTACTTGAACCTCCTGATAAGTCGTCATAAGCATTGTGAGGTTGAGCACCTTGGAAAGAATAGTAAAGTTACTTGTGCAAACCTTGGTTATTACACCACTTAGTTAAAAATTATGTGCATTAAAAGTGTGTGAAAGTAATTTACTTGTGTTTTATTGTGCACTTTACTCTACATATGTATTGTATTTTGATGATTTAAATCAATTGTTAACATTGCCCAAAATACACTTATGTGCACATCATTATCTTTCATAACACTTCTTCTCATGAGTATTGGATTCTAATGCTTTATTCTATACTACTCCTTATATAAAAATGCACTAGATAACCTGGCATAACCTCTACAATGTTTTGGTATCTTTTGAACTTAAAATTAAGTAACATTGTAGTATGATCTCTCTTTGATATGTTCATTTCATGCTTGGTATCCTTATAAAAAACTTTGAGATTTCAAAAAGGTTACAACATCTTTACATTTTGAACTTAAACTCATATTTATAATTATGATCTTCATGCTTACACAAAGATGTTTTCTATAATCTTCCGCTTGCTTACAACTCTTATCTTTATATTTAAAATCTCTTATATATGCTATGCTTAAACTCTTTATCATTATTTATATTTCGAAAAGCTCGATCATGATATATAAATGCCTCCTTAATACCCTCACCCCACCTTCTTTTGATAATACCAAAAGGGGGAGATTAATTGAAGAAATCTATATATGAGAAATATAGATAAATAAGGGGAGACTAATTCATGAAATCTATCATTTAGGGGGAGTAACACATAAATTGCATTTATGTAGGGGGAGCATTAAGATAGGGGGAGTATGCACAATTTCATCATGCTTATCATATACTATAGTTGCACTATCATCTTGCTTATCTTATCTATAAACACTATTGTTGATTTCTTGATTAGAGGATTTGTTATTATCAAAAGGGGGAGATTATTGGACATGTGTGTCGCATCCCTTTGTTTGAGAATAACAAATCCCATATTGTATTTGATATTGCTTGTAGTGTTTATAGTGTGCAGGAACTATAGGTGCAATACTCCACAGGTATAAGGCAGCTTGGAACAACCTTTTGAAAGGAGCAGCGCTACCGCCAGCGCTAGCGCTACCGCCAGCGCTAGCGCTACCGCCAGCGCTAATGCTAACGCCAGGCGCTAGCTAAGCGGTTAGCCTCGTATCAGCGGTTTCCTTAGCGCTGGCGCTATCTCGAATTCGTGCAGATCGCCACGCCGCCGACGGTTGCGCAACCGCTGGACACGAACGCTAGCGCCAGCACTAGCCACTACCGCAGGTGCTAGCTCCAAGTTCTATAAAAGGGTGGGCTCTCTCTCTCTCATTTTGGTTAGATCTCCCAGAGACATTACTTGTGCCCATACTCTCGTGCTGCTACTCTGCCAAAACATCATCTCCCACTCAAAGCCAAAGAAGAAATTCTGGAGAAGGAAGCCATCACGCTGCATCCGAAGAACGATCGCTTCGACCTCGCTTGTGCTTCAGCGATCCTTCATCCTCATCTCCAGAAATCTCAAGAGGGAGTTTGCTTGTTATTTACTTCATTTCTTTATTTGTATCTTGTAGTGAAATCGTCTTGTTTTTGGCGACTAGGTCCTTGCGCGGCTTAGGGGGAATTCGCCGCGTGAGTTGGCGACTAGGTCTAGAGGATTAGATATAGGGGGTGCTCGAGGCCATATCCGGGGAAGGATTGGCTAAAGCGGCTTGAGGCCATATCCGGGGAAGGATAGGCTAAAGCCAACCGGTTTGTGGGGATACAAGTCGGTATAGAAAAGGAAAAGAAATCTTCATTTGTACGCCTCCGATTTCTAGCGATATAGAAATCAAATTTTATGTAAACAATTTTTCATATAATATAATCATGTCTCTTTTGTGTTTACTTTGATTTCTTTCAATTGGGGTAAAATTTCATTATTGCAAAATTGTTATTACTAAATTGTCATTATTATTTCATATTAATCAAAACAACTTAGTAATTATCTTAAAATTATAAAAAGAATTTTTATTCCCTTATTCACCCCCCCCCCCCCCCTCTAAGGGTGCCGTAAGATCCAACAACATGAATAGATTCTTCAACTATTTTTGTTCTTTTATTAAAAATCCTATAAGTTTTACTAGTTGAAGAATAGCCAATAAAAATACCTTCATCACATTTTTCATCAAATTTTTCTAAGGAATCTTTAGAATTCAAAATAAAACATTTACAACCAAAAACTTTGAAATAAGAAACATTTAGTTTTTTTACTAAAAATTAATTCATAAGGAGTTAATTTTAAAATAGGGCGAAGCATTACTCTATTAATTACATAACATGTCGTACTAACCGCTTCAGCCCAAAAAGATTTTGGTAATTTAAACTCAGATAGCATCGTACGGGCTAACTCTTGAAGAGTTCTATTTTTCCTCTCCACTACACCATTTTGCTGTGGTGTGCGTGGAGCGCAAAATTCGTGTTTAATTCCTAACTCCGTACAAAAAGAAATAAACTTTTCATTTTCAAATTCTCCTCCATGATCCGATCGTATGCGATTAATTTTTAACCCAAATTCATTTTGAATACGCAAACATAATTTTGAAAATTCTGAAAATGCATCGGATTTGGAGGTTAGAAATAAAGTCCAACAAAAACGAGAATAATCATCAATCAATACAAATGTATATTTTCTACCTCCTAAGCTAGAAATTCCAATTGGCCCAAATAAATCCATATGTATTAATTGAAGTGGCCTAGTGGTAGAAATAATATTTTTACTTTTGAAAGATGATTTTGAAAATTTTCCTTTTTGGCAAGGCACACATAATGAAGATAAATTTCCATTTAACAATGGTAAACCTTTAATTAATTATCTTTTGAAAGTTTTGTAATTAACTTGGCACTAGTATGTCCAAGTCGCCTATGCCATAATTCTAATTCATCATTTTTTGATAAAAAACATTTTAAAGTAGAATTTGAAAAATCAAGGAATTTAATCATATATACATTATGACATCTAGGTGCGGTAAAAACAATTTCATTTGTTTTAGAATTAATAATTTTGCATAAATTTGTAGAAGATTCAAATAAAACATCTAAACCCTTATCACATAATTGACTAATAGAAATCAAATTATTCTTTAATCCTTCTACAAATAAAACATTTGAAATTGAAAAAAAATTTGTTACCCACAACTCTGATGCCGATGATTTTTCCTTTTCAATTATCTCCGAATGTAACAACTCCTCCTTTTTTCATCTCCAGGCTAAGTAACTTCTCTTTATTGCCCGTCATGTGCTTTGAACAACCCGAGTCCACGTACCACGCGTCTTCTTTGTCCTTAGCCTGCCAACACACCTAGAAAGAAGAGGTGAGTAAAGATCTGGTTACCCAAGTGGTTCCACCCATAGTATAGGTAGAAGCCTTAGGCACACAGATTTGTTTAATTTTACTTTTTCCTTTCCTCCAGCAAGAGTCCGTAGTGTGACCAAATCTATTGCATTTGACACATGTAATGTATTGAGAAGAGTATAACTTTTCTGGACTTTTACTAGATGAGGATGCAGTATTAGACAATTTACTAACTTCAGAATTTTTAAAAACAGAATTTCTGGACTTTTCTCTGTCGCCGGTGATAGTGGCTATCGCCGAGCGATAGCTTCCTGACGTGTATCCGAGTCCAAACCTTCCAGATCTATGGCATTGGTATCCTAAGATCATATCCAGTGATCTTCGGCCCATTCCAAATTTTTTCATGGCTAGCGTTAAGTCATGAATCTGGTTTCTCATTTCTGTATTCTCTGATACTAGATTTACACATCTACGTTCAAAAGATTTCTTTCCCTCATGGACTTTGGAAATTGAAGATTTCAGATCTCTCTCTAAAATCTCATTCTTCTTGGTAAGAATTTTTATTGTAGAATGAGATTTGGAAAGAGATTCTTCAAGTTCTTTAATTCTTCCCAAAAAGTGATCACACTCTAGGCAAGAAATTTCTCTTTTTCCAATAGTCTTAATTTCATTTAACAATTTTTTGTTTTCTTTAAGCAAAATTTCATTTTCAAATTTAAGAAGATCATTATCTTTTAAACTCTTTTCAAAAAATTTGCAAGTCTTTAAAAATTCAGAAAATAATTCATCGTAGGTTGGAGGAGTTACCTCAGTGTCACTTTGGACACTGCATTCGTCATCAGATATGACGCTCTTTCCCATTAAGCACATATTGGCCTCCTCTTCTTTACTTGAGCTTGAACTGCTTGCATCCTCAGAAGTAGTATCATCCCATGTTTCCGCCTTCAGCACCTTCTTCGTCCCTTTGTGCTTCTTTTCTTTAAGTTCTTTTAAGTACTTTGGACACTTGCTTCGGATGTGTCCTAACTTCTTGCAGTGATAGCACTCCGGTGGCGGTCTCTCTTCCTCCTCATCGTCTTCCTTTCCTTTTTTTTCTTAAACGTCTCCTTCTTAAAATACTTCTTAAATGAATTCCTCCTCTCTGGATTTTTCATAAATTTTCTAAACTTTCTAACAAATAAACTTTCCTCATCTTCTTCTTCCTCCTCAGAATCACTATTTTCCTCCTTCTTAGATCTTAGAGCCAATCCCTTCTTCTTTGGCTCCATATACTCTTGTTGTTGAATTTTCAATTCAACTTCATGAGTTTTCAAGTTCCCAATCAGGCTTTCAATATTAAGAGCTTTAAGATCATGAGATTCAGAAATAGCCGTCACTTTCGGATTGAATTTAGGGGAGAGAGATCTAAGAAGTTTTCTTACCAAATCACCATTTGAGAAAATTTTTCCTAAAACTTTTGAGTCATTTACTATCTTAGTGAATCTTGTGTACATGGATTCCACATCCTCATCTACCTCCATCCTGAACTTTTTGAATTCTGACTCCAATTGGAAAAGCTTTGAGTCCTTCACCTGCGAGGTACCTTCATGAGTAATTTCCAATAAATTCCAAATTTCATATGCAGTTTGACATGCGCAGGTTCTATTAAATTCAGTTTTATCAAGAGCACAAAATAATGCGTTCATTGCTTTTGCATTATTTTTGGATTTTAATTTTTCTTGGTCATCCCATTTATCTTTGGGTTTCTCCATGACAATATCACCAATTGTAAAAGTAGGATGAGTATAATTTGTTTCAACCATATTCCATACATCAATATCTAATGATATTAAAAAACACTTCATCCTAGTTTTCCAATAATTATAATCGGAACCCGTAAATAATGGTGGTCTAGTTATTCCTTGCCCCTCGGAAAATGCATGATCATGGTGCGCCATAATTCCAGGTGGTTAAACCTTATAAGGAATTAACCTAGCTCTGATACCACTTGTTGGATCTTGTGGCGCACTTAGAGGGGGGTGAATAAGGGTAATTTAAACCTTTGATAATTTTTGTGAAAAACGAAATAATATATGAATATGGAGACAAATAATTGAATTTAAAAACAAGATTTTATTTCATCAAAGATAATGAGTAGAAATGATTCCAATAAAGCTTGGAATCAAAGGCTTACAATCAATAAAATCTCTTATCTCTTTTCACCGGTCCTTCTCCTAAGGACCGGTTGGCTATAGCCTATATCTCCCAGATATAGACACTAGCCTCCCCCTAAATCAAATCTTGATCTAGACGCAGCACACACGGCGGCAATTTTCTCCCAAGCCACACAAGGACTTGACACTGCACACAAGACGATGATTTACCCTAGACCACACAAGGATCTAACACCACACACAAGGTGATGATTTCCCCTAAGCCTCACACGGACTTAGACGTCGCACGCAAGACGACGATTTCTACAACGATTACAAGATGAATGTAAATATAAATGAAATACAAAATAAAAACCCCCTTTAAAATTTCTGGACCAAAGCAGCGAAGAATCCTTGAGAAAATCTCCTTGGAACGCATGTACAATCTTCGGCTTCGCTCTCTCTTTTCTTCTTCAAAGATGGGGATTTTCATTCTCTGGAGCTCTCTGGACGATAACACTCAGGAAGAAGGCTTGAAGGTCTGAAAGCATGAAATCCACGAAGTTCTGAACCCTTTTAATAAAAAAGAGTTGTCGCCATCCGTTAGCTAGGTATCGCCAGAATCCGATATCTCCAGAGGCTGCCACGTGTCCCACTAATTCGAAGTTTCTGCGCAGAGTGGAGGTCGTGGTTAAGACGTGGGTTGTCGGATATCCGATAGCACTATCAGATATCCGTTAGCTTGCGTAACTGCTGCACGTCGTAGGGTAACGGGAAGATCGTGCACTGTCGGAAATCCGTTACCGCTGTCGGAAATCTGATAGCTCTAAACCACTGAGTAGAGATCGGAGAACGGAACAAATCGTGCGTTGTCGGAAATCCGTTAGCTAGCTATCGGAAATCCGATAGCTCCAAGTTCTGGAAAAACGGTATTTTGCTCCAATTGCAAACATGTTATACTTGCACCTGTTATCTGCACATCATTAATCAAAAATAGGATCAAATACATTCGGGATTTGTTATTCTCAAATCGGACGAGTGCGGAACGCATGCTCCAACACCTAGATCTCATCAGCGCTCCAAGCACATACTTCGGCGGTTCTATCTTATTCGAGAGATTGTCGATCGAGGAGATGTGAGCATATGCAGAGTACCGACTGAAGAGAATATTGCGGGTCCACTGACGAAGCCTCTTGCACAGAGAAAGCATGATGGTCATACTAGATCCATGGGTATTAGATACCTGAGTGATCATCTCTAGTATGAGACTTTTGGATTAATATATATATTTGTCGGTTGTTGGTTATTCATGTGATGAATATAGTACTTTTATATTTTATTTTACATTTATGGCAAGTTTTTATTATTATGTCAACTGTTTTTACATGATAGATTAATTAGCATAATAAATGTCCTTAGAATGTTTGTTTCCATAGGAATTCAAGTGCGTGACTTGAATGTGAGAGTCTATGTTGAATTAGAAGCTTCATTCTTAAATGGTCCCTAGTCGGAGTATCATCTTAGAAGTTGAAGGGGGATGATGGTACATTAAGACTAGCATGTGCGTTGACTGATGACCGGTTCGCACAGGTCATGATATTGTGATATCAAGTCATCACATGGGTACTTGTTAGTGAACAAGTTGTACTGGACAGACCCACCTTGAGGCTACTTTGTGGATTGTTATATGAACATGTCACAAGTAGATCTCAACTAACAATGGTGTTTGTGATTCTTTGACCTGAAGTTACAGCATTCATCAAGTGAGGAAGAGCGTACTTTGATGCCATCAAAAGTCTTCCTTGAAGAAGGTTGATGATAACGGTGGTTATTGGGTATGCTACGATTCATTTGGGTGTTTGTGTGGACAGATATGGGATTTGTCCTCCTATATGCTAGGAGTTACATCCAAGGGCCCCTTGATGGAATGAGACTGAGAAATGCATTACCATGCTTGGTTGAGTCAGTATATGATATTGAGCTCACCAATTTCAAACAGTCTATTCTAGATCAGGAAACTAGGATTGAACATTTATGAGGGTGACACGGTCCATGCCTCTAGTTCTATCCGGATGTAAGGGACAAAGGGACATAACAACACTAGTACATTGGTCAAGACAGGCTTATTGAGTTATGAACTCTTATTGCTTGGGTAGCAATGATGTATTGTTAGATGCCGCTCATTGTTTGTGAGACTTTTGTTGATAATTTGTGATCAAGTGGGAGACTGTTGGTGTTTCCAAGGTGATCTCAAAGCAATCAAACAGTTAGTCTTACTGCCAACGCAATTTGAGACTATAGGGTCGCACATAACAGTGTTGGAGAAGTTGGATGAAGGATTGTGTTGGTCTTACTCATATTGGATATGAGTGGAGGACTAATCTTATGACTGATTGGAGTTGCGTCGAGAACGTCTTGATGGGAAAGGAAGTACACGACGAATCGTCGAGAGTGTCTCGATGAATTGAGTTGTGCTCGACGAATCGTCGAATTGTCTCGACGAAATATGTGTTAATTCGTCTCGTCGAAATTCGTCGAAATGTCTCGACGAATTAGATATACTCGACGAATTGTCGAGATTGTCTCGACGGAACATGTATTGGTTCGTCACGTCGAATCGTCGAATTGTATCGACGAATTATATTCTACTCGATGAATTCGTCGAATTGTCTCGGCGAATTTGGTCTACTCGACGAAATTCTATGTTTACTCCAATACTAGTCTCGGGTGTGCGGATAACCTCTCTTTCGCCTGAGGTATAAATAGACCACGATTTTATGCCATGATTGATTGATCTCCTTTTGCGACTTCTGAAGAGAGACAAAATCGTTCCGCAAAACCGACGGAAGGGTTCTAATCGGCCTTTCTTCCCGTACGTCGCTGCCGTCGCCGCCTCTCCCCGTCGTCGGATCTAGCAGTCTGTGGGAGACGTAGAGAGCATTCTTTCTCCATTCTAGATCTTGTTGGACAAGAGTCGTGAGGTTCTCCTTCACTCGTGTGGATCTCTATAGAGGTGCCGATCTATTTCTGCGCTTGGGACTCAGAGTACGTCTTCGAGATTTCTTCTTGGAGCATCTTGGTTGAGTGTTGACTTAATCCCCTCAAGGTACATCGTTGTTGTTACCTTTCTTATTTTTTTTATTCATGAAATCGTAAGATCCTTAAACTCTTTTGGGTTATTCTTGTTTGTTATTTCCGCAGCGCATATTTGATATGTTGTTCAATTTGATGTAAATAAAACCCAACAGAGAAGAGAGAGCTCTAAAGTTTTCCGACGAAAACTTGGGACTCTGCTTGCTCTCTAGCTCAAGTGTTCACTCTGCTCGCTAAAGGGTGGGCTTCGCTCTTCACAGTGTCTGCTCCATTGCCTGCTCTAGAACCCGTTCCAGCAAGCACCGAGGAAGACTTAACTTCTTTTTCACTTTTAAGTACTTGTAAACAGAGCGGTGGCCTGTCAACCTCTCGAAGATTCGAACACTTGTAACCCAAAGCAAATTAGTGGATTTGAACGGCACCGAACCGACCTTGTGGCTTTTTCCCCTTTCTAAATTTTTCCACATAAGAACTCGCCCTTCTTGTTGTTGGTTCACTTTTAACTGTTTGCGCACTTGACTCACTCTCGAGCTAAGGCGGTTCAATCTTCCAGACCAGGAGAGCGTTAAGCGACCCGCAACATCTATATTTATATTTATATTTATATTTATCTCTATATTTGCATCTATATCCATATCTATATTTATATCTATATCTTCATATATATCTATATCGATTTCATCTATATCTACATCGATTTCATCTGTCATTTTACAAGGAGAAAATGGAAATTTCATTCAATTGTTTATAAAAAAATTTCTAAAATTTGATCTGTGCATATCATTTTGGTCTACAAATATGGATAGTCAAAGAAGATCTGCTATTATCGTCACCCTTGATTTATTATGTTGACAATTATATTTATTTCTATTCAAGCCATTACCACTCAAGTAAAGCAAGCAGGTTAAAACAAAATCCATAATGCAATTCATGACCAAAATACTCAAAATCTGAACAGAAAAGTAAAGTAAAATGATGTACCACCACATAATATGTATGTAGAAGCCAATCGGTTAATTTCGAATTAATAGTTTAATAAGAATTGCCAGAAATAATATGATCAGAGTGGTGCGTTGCGTACATCCTTACAAATAGAGACAAAGAAATCGCACCAAAAATCTAAGAGTTGGCTGCTACAATGTCAATCCTACATAAAGCAAATATTAGTGTACTTATAACAAACTAGCGTGCATGCATAATGTTTAACCTTTTACTTCAGCAAGCGCATATATAGCTGCAGATTACACACAAAAAGTGAGCAAGTGCCGCTTTCTTAAAGCAAATGCTAAGAACTGTGGAAAATTGGCCTATGGAAAACTAAGGGCAAGTCACAGAGATACTCTATTATCTAAAGACAGACTCGATACCTTGCATTAGAATGATGCTCGAGCTCTAGGCTCAGCTCATCGTGTTGCTGCTGGGAAATATACTCAAGTAATTTTGCGCATTCAAGCACCTCCGTCGGCATGTCGAACAAACTCCTCCTGCGACATGTGGAGCCCATGGCAAGCACAGACAACCTTTACTTCATTTTGGTTGAATTTGTAAGTAACACCCGATATGGTCTTTCTGTTTGGTCCCTGTCCTGTGGCTGATACCCAAGGAAGGTCGGGGTATGAACCATACGCGCCGAATTCTAAATATGGAGCGATACCGGATCTTCTATCTGGTTTTTCACAAGACGAGCCTTCCACCGCAGGCTTGCTTGTCGCTTCATTTCTTGACTTGCTTCCGTCAGCCTGGGCAGATGCTGTGGCCTCTCCAACATATTTCGTCATTCCAATTGTCAATTCGGATGACTTCCCATTGTACGATAAAACTCCAGTTGCATTATGAGTTGCTGGACCTAAAATGATGTTAATAGAATATAAATACATTCTTGATCAGAAAAATAAATTCGCAAGGGTATACAA
Source organism: Dactylorhiza incarnata (assembly GCA_033032865.1). Taxonomy (NCBI): domain Eukaryota; kingdom Viridiplantae; phylum Streptophyta; class Magnoliopsida; order Asparagales; family Orchidaceae; genus Dactylorhiza; species Dactylorhiza incarnata. The sequence goes on along the minus strand of JAWHQI010000500.1, from coordinate 632,607 downwards.
ATATGAAGTATATTTGTTTACCAAAGAATTAGAACTCAAACCATCACACTTAAAACTAATTGGCATTACTTGGAGAAGCCCAAAAATATATGTACACAGGATAATATGGGACTCACAACGTGTGACGAAATATCCAGCACGCCCCTTCGCATTTGCAAACAGGCGAACATTGGAACAAGGTGACCCCTCACATGAAGGAACATGTTGGAGAGGGGGACGAGAGAGGGATGCAGGATAGACCTACTTTGATACGATATTAGAAATCATGCATCTAAAACATATAAAGTATATAAGGTAGTATGAGATTCACAATTTGGGGCAAAATATCCAACAATTAGCTTTGATTTTCGGACGGTAGCTAACCAAAATGACCATCTTGCGGATGCATGTTCTAGAATTATTTCATACCATACAGTTGTATATAAAGTACGTTGTCAAGATCGCGATCCGGATCGTAGGATCGCATGATCCTACGATCCGGATTCCACATTTCGATTCGGATCTTAATCCGGATCGAAAGTAGCACTCGTCCATGTAGGATCGCGATCCAGATTGTGGGATCGTTAGGATCGCGATTCTTACACGATCCCAGAGATCCGAATCAGCCGTAATAAAACCACGCGTCCCCCCCCCCCCCCATTTTATTTCGCTCCCCGAGTCCGACAGCACACTGCTTAAACCCTATTCCAATTTCATTTCGACTTCCTCTCCCTCGTCTCGCACTCGCCGACGTCGACGAACTCTCCTACCATCGTCTTTGTCGAGCTCCAGCCACCAAGCCTCCTAAGTCCAAGAGTCCTACCGCCGACGTCGACGAACATTCAGGTCGAACTTCAGCGATTCCAAACGACATCCAGGTCTTCTGTCCATCAACATTCAGGTCGAACTTCACTCCTCTCCAGTTTTCTGTGCTTCTGTCCTTCATACCACTGATACCGGCCATCGTTCTGCTTAATCTTATCCAGTCATCCAGTGATCCAGCATTCCAGCAGGTTCGTCCATCTTCATCCAACCGTCCAGGACCTCCAAGTCGACTCTCTAGAGAGTACAGACTATTTTTTTGGTTTCAGATTTTTTTAAGCCCGTTTCCCGCATCTTTTGAACTTCACTTATTGTTATAGTTCCAATTTTTTTTTCCATCCAGTGCTTTTGTGTTGCAGCCTTCAGGAAGTTGAGGTCAACAACCTTGAACCTAACAGCGGCCAGCCATCGTTCTGCTTAGGTAATTAAATTTTTGTTGGGTGATTGGATGTCTGTTAGAAACTTAGATAATGTGATCTAATCTTTTATTCCGTTCTACTTTAGTTGAATTCCAGTGTTCTACATTTCTACTTGAGTTGAGATTAATCTAGTATTTTACTTGAGATCTTTTGTTGGGTGATTGTCGTCCAGATGTTTTATCATTTATGTGTTTTGTTGATTCAATTTCAGCATTTAATAGTTTTTTTGCATACTTACTTATCTTGTAGATGTCTGCTTCGGGGTCGGGTTGGGGATTCTTCGAAATAGAGACACTCAGGAAACATATAGTGATGATAGTACTGAAAGGAATGTTGAAGAAACCACTACGGAATTGGATGAAGAATGTAAGTTTCATATTAAATTTAAATCATTTGATAATGCACAATTTTTCAATTAGATTATGTATTGTCCTCTCTTTTCTTAATTAAATTCTTTTATTTTAGGTGGAGTTGAAGATCTCACCATAAGGCGCAGTGACCTCGATGCTATCGAGTATATTGGTGAGGCTGAATGGGATGATGACGAGAATGTCAGTGGTGTTGATGAGAAAAATGTGATACTTGATGATGAGGATATGGTCGACGTACCGATTAAGGATTTGTACTGATGCCTGATGGTTTTCATTGACCATTGGATCGTCGAACATAAACTATTATTTGATATTTATAGTCTTCTATACTTTTTATTTGTTATTGTAGAACTTAAAGTTATAAGATAACTTGCAAGTTATATTATACTATTTTCTAGTTTATTATATTTGCATTCTTTTAAATTTTGATATAATTATTCAACAACTCGTTATTTTTTATAAAAAAATTGTTGATTGTTTGTGTAATTGGATGATACCAAATCAATTTTATTTTTAAGTCTTACTTTATGAATGTAGTAGGATCTTACGATCCTCGATCCGATCTGATCCAACCCCCGAAACGATCCCAACTAGGATCTCGATCCTGACAACCTATTCTAAACTGCATCAAAATCTTAATGATGCAGAAGCCCACATTGTAGTGAATGCAAATCAATTCTTAAAAAAAGGTGATGGGGAACCATCAAGCGCAACTCGGCGCAAGGCGGACCCCACCTTCGTTTATTCTCGCAGACGGACTTGACCGAACCGGCGATCCGCCACCGTGGACGCGTCCGGCTCGCTGTTTTGATTTATTTTTATATAAGACATTTTGTATTTTGGATATTATTTCATGTAGTTATGGCATCGGAACCGCCGGCCAATCATAGTCGTCGATTCTGGTTGCCCTAATGCTGTTTTATTATAAATAGACATCCTAGGGCTGCAGGAAATCCCATTGCTGAAATTAGGAGAAGCCTCTTCCTTGTTTCCGGTGATCCCCTCCGCGGTGCCGACTCCGTGGAGCCCTTGGTGACGATTCCTTGGGTAAGTACTTTGTTTTCTCCCCTCCATAGCCTCCCCCCTTACCTTGCCGCCAGCCCCCTTGCCACTCCATTGCCGCCAGCCCTTCCAACACAGCCACCGCCAACCTCCCAAAACCCGCTCCCTGCTGTCCGCCCCCCTCCCGTCCAAGGCCACAGCCGCCGGCCCTTCCTCCCCCTCCACACATCCGGCCGCCCCTTACCCGCTGCCAACCACGCCGCCAGCCACCACCCGCCACCAGCCCTCCCTTCCAGCAGCCGCCCCACCTCAGCCCCTCTTCCATCCAACCACCCGCAGGATCTGTCCTGCCCTGGGCAGATCTGGCCGATCCCTATTCCGACCTCCCGATCCAGCCCTAAATCGCCCGCACCTTCAGCCCACCCTTCCCCGCTCGTGGATCCACCTTCCTCCTTACCCGATCTAGTCTCCCATCTCCCGGAAACCTCCGTTTTATCTTCGTAATTTCAGTTTTCCTGATTTACTGCAGTCCTAAACTTATTTCAGATTATTCGTTTGGTGTTTTGTACTGTTGAAGGTATTAGACTTTGTTCTGTGGTGATTATTTGTTGTTCGTTTGGAATAAAAGGTTTATTATTGTTCGCCTCGTGATTTCTCTAACTGCAGGACGGATTGAATCGCCGCGCGCTTTCTTTGGCCCTCCGTGCGGAGGAAAGCCACGCCTCAAGCCTTATGAAATTGCTTATTTTTGCTTATGAATGTTTGCATGTTATTTTATAATATTTTGTTGCTTAAAATTAATCACTTGCGCCTAGCCATGTGTGTCACATGCATATAGTTAAAGATTTGTTTAAATCAGCCCCTGCACCTCACTAGATTGCATCCTAGGAGTTCACGGCACAACCTACCCTACATCAGTTGGTATCAGAGCCCAAGGTTTGGGCCACGTCTATGCTCCGTAGTGGTAGGCCTTATAGATCCAACATGTCTGACCCAAATGTTACTGATGAGCGGACAAACAGTTCGAACTCCGGCGCATCTCTGGCCGAATTCCAAAGGCTAGTCCTCGATCGCCTAGACACCATGGGGACCCAGTTTCAAGGCGTCCGTCGTGACATTACTGAGATGAATACCCGACTAGGGCGCCTAGAAACTCTGAGTGACGCACCTTCCCAAGAAGAGGAACCCCGTGAGGAGGAGCCCGAAATCCCTATTCGTCCCGAGCCCCGTGCTCCACCACGTCAGAGGGGTGTTCGGCCTCCCCCTGAGCAGTACCACCGTGACCCTCCCCGTCGGAGTCCCGCTCCAGCACGCCGGCCTGATCATGATGATGATAGGTACCCACCCCAGCGTGACAGACCCCGAGCCCATCCTCTGGATTATAGGGTTCGTACGCCACCACTTGGTCGCCGTGACCTCGATCGAGATGACTATCCCGGCCCTGGCCGGCAAGAGCGAGGACCCCCTCCCGCCCGACGTGAGTATGCCCGAGACGAGTACTATAAGGACTATCCAGAACCCCGCAGAGGTGGTCACCAGTTCGAGTACGACGTCACCCGGCGTATACGCCTCGACGCACCCTCCTTCGATGGTCACCTGGACCCGAAGGCCTTCAGCGATTGGCTCCTTGATATGGACCATTATTTTGAGTGGTACGACATGAGTGATGAGCGCTGCGTTCGCTTCGCCAAGATGAAGTTAGTTGGGCAAGCCAAGGTATTCTGGATTAGCGTTGAGAGATCCCTCGAGAGAGACGGATACTATCCCATCACCCGGTGGGACGACATGAAGCATAGGTTGAAGGAGAAATATCTCCCAGCCTCATATAGGGACCAGTTACTGGACCAGCTGCAGAGCCTTAGGCAGGGCACGTTATCTGTCGCTGATTACATGGCCCGCTTTGATGAGCTTGTTATCAGGAGTGACATTTCGGAGGAGCCCATTGCCACCGCAGCTAGATTTAAGGCCGGTCTGCGACCTGAGATCCGTAGAGAGCTGATCCCACTCCGCCTCGAGACGGTAGATCAGATATTCCAGCTCGCCCTTGAGTACGAGCAGTACCTCCGATCGTCCAGCACGAAGCAGTATCCCTCTAGGACCGAGTCATCTACCTATAGGAAACCCGCTCCACCCCAGGCCACCACGGCCGCACCTCCACGTGCCCCACTCGACACGAGGAGCAAAGCCGTTGTTACTGATGGCCCGCGCTCTGGGGGTATCCAGTGTTATAGATGTTCCGGCAGAGGACACGTGGCGGCACAGTGCCCCACGCGGAATCTGTTGGTAGAGGACGAGAAGCAGGGTTTAGAGGGAGCCGAGGAAACTGTTGAGGAGATCGCAGCCGCCGTAGAGGAGGGTTGGGAGAGTGACGCCGAGCGTTCTTTAGAGTTGGGAGTGGTCAGGCGCCTCTTGCACACCCCACGTGCCGACGAGGATTGGCGTCGTACTACCATTTTCTACACGTACTTCCCTAGCGCAGGCGGCCCCTGCAAGCTTGCTATCGATAGTGGAAGTTGCGTGAATATCGTGGCCCAAAAGGGCTTAGATCGTATGCAGGTGAAGGTCGAGCCTCACCCAAATCCTTATCGTGTCATCTGGGTCGACAAAACGGCCATCCAGGTCACCCAGCGTTGCCTCGTCCCGATCAGTATAGCCTCCTTTGAGGATCGGGTCTGGTGTGATGTCATTCCCATGGATGTCGCCCACGTCCTGCTAGGCCGCCCCTGGCTCTTTGATCGTGACGTCACGTGTTTCGGTCGTTCGAACACGTGTGTCTTTTATGACAAGGGGCGAAAGATCACGTTATCCCCAACTCAGCCCAAAGAGCGGCCAAAGGGTCGGGTCGAGCCTTCTGTTAGTACGAGTGCGTCGAAACCCCTGCACATTCTGCGATGCAGTGAGTTTTTGAGGGACAGCACTGATGCTGGGATTATGTATGTAGTGGCGGACACCATGGCACCTGATTGCCCTACATCTGAACTTCACCCTACTGTCCGGCCGTTGTTGGACGAGTTCGTTGACCTTATGCCAGAGGAGCTCCCTGATGAGTTACCCCCTCTACGGGACATCCAGCATGCTATTGACTTAGTCCCGGGGGCCTCGCTCCCAAATCTGCCACATTATCGAATGAATCCGGTTGAGCACGCTGAACTCAAGAGGCAGGTTGACGAGCTTCTTCGGAAGCAGTTTATTCGCGAGAGTTTGAGTCCATGTGCCGTCCCCGCCCTTCTTACCCCTAAGAAGGACGGCAGTTGGCGCATGTGCATTGATAGTAGAGCTATCAATAAGATCACTGTGAAGTACCGTTTCCCGATCCCTCGGTTGGATGACCTATTAGATACGATGTCTGGAGCCCAGATCTTCTCGAAGATCGATCTCCGCAGCGGGTACCACCAGATCAGAGTTCGCGAGGGAGACGAGTGGAAAACGGCGTTTAAGACCAAAGATGGTCTGTACGAGTGGTTTGTCATGCCATTTGGGCTCTCGAATGCCCCGAGCACGTTCATGCGAGTCATGACCCAGATCCTGCAGCCCTATATGGGCAAATTCTTAGTCGTTTACTTTGACGACATCCTGATCTACAGTCATACTGAGTCGGAGCACCTTGAGCACTTGAGACTCCTATTCGACATTCTCCGAAAGGAGAAACTATTTATCAATATGAAGAAGTGTTCTTTCTTATCCGAGTCAGTACACTTTCTGGGGTTCATTATCTCCTCCTCAGGCGTGTCTGTTGACCCTGAGAAGGTCCAGTCCATTCGCGAGTGGCCCACGCTATCGAATATTCATGAGGCCCGCAGCTTCCACGGACTTGCGACCTTTTACCGGAGATTCGTGAAGGGATTTAGCTCGATCATGGCCCCGTTTACTAGCTGTTTACGTAAGGGAGATTTTCAGTGGACCGCCGAGGCCACTCGCGCATTTGAAGAGATTAAGGACAAGCTGACGTCCGCTCCCGTTCTTCGACTCCCCGATTTTAGCAGAGCTTTCGAGGTCGCTTGTGATGCGTCAGGTGTGGGAATTGGGGGAGTTTTGAGTCAAGAGGGACACCCAGTTTCTTACTTTAGTGAGAAGCTGAACGAAGCCAAGCAAAAATACTCGAACTACGATCGAGAATTTTATGCTATCGTCCAGTCGTTACGGTATTGGAGACACTACCTCCTTCCCCGAGAGTTCGTGCTTTATTCCGACCACCAGGCCTTACGCTACCTCGATTCCAAGAGAAAATTGAGTCACCGACACGCGAAGTGGGTAGAGTATCTGCAAGACTTACACTACGTTCTCAAGCACCGCGCCGGTGTTGAGAACAAACCAGCCGACGCACTCAGTCGTCGAGTCACTCTACTACACACTTTGAGGGCCCAGGTGGATGGTTTCGAGAGACTGATCTTAGACTACCCCACTTGCCCTGATTTTGCTGACTTATACACTGCGCTGTCGAGGGACCCACCCGAGCCCATTGAGGGATTCCAGATCATTGATAGGTACTTATTTCGGGGCTCTCGTTTGTGCGTGCCCAACACCTCGTACCGTGATTATTTAGTGTGGGAGTTACATGCCGGGGGTGCCGCCGGCCATTTTGGGCGGGACAAGTCGATTGCGTTAGTAGAGGACCGTTTCTATTGGCCGAGCCTGAAGAAGGATGTGGCTCGTATTGTCCGGCATTGTCGTGTTTGCCAGACGGCCAAGGGAACGAAACAGAATACCGGCTTATATACCCCCCTACCTGTTCCCCATCGCCCCTGGGAGGACATCAGCATGGATTTCGTACTCGGGCTTCCTCGCACTCAGAGGAAGCATGATTCTATATTTGTAGTAGTCGACCGGTTCTCCAAGATGGCCCATTTCATTGCTTGCAGTAAGACTGCGGATGCACCCCATGTCGCGGCCTTATTTGTTAGTGGCGTCTTTAGATTACACGGCCTACCGAAATCCATTGTGTCCGATAGAGACGTGAGGTTCGTTAGTTACTTCTGGAAGACCCTGTGGCGAAAGACCGGGACGACCCTGAAATTTTCATCGGCATATCACCCTCAGACGGACGGTCAGACTGAGGTAGTAAATAGGAGTCTAGGGAATTTACTGCGATGCATGGTGGGAGAGCATATAGCTAGCTGGGATTCGGTGCTTCCCGTGGCAGAGTTTGCATATAATAGTTCCATCAATAGGTCTACAGGTCTAAGCCCATTTCATATAGTGTCAGGCTATGATCCTAAGAAACCTATTGACCTTATTCCTGTCCCGACTGAGTCTCGACCTAGTGAGTCCGCCGAGTCCTTCACGCGTCATTTGCATGAGTTGCATGAGTCGGTTAGGCGCAAGATTAATCTAAGCAACGAATATTATAAGGAACAAGCGGATAAACATAAACGAGAGAAACATTTTCAGGTGGGTGACAAGGTGATGGTGAGAATCCGCACCGAGAGACTCCCCCGGGGGTCTGCTAAGAAGTTAAGCGCCAGGCGATTCGGTCCCTACTCAGTCCTGAGACGGATCGGGCCGAATGCTTATGAGCTAGATATTCCTACGAGCATGGGTATCCACCCCGTGTTCAATGTTGAGGACCTGACGCCGTACTTTGTACCTCACGAGTATCCTGACCCCCACCTTGACCATTTCCCTGAGCCTGTACCGTCACAGCCTGTTCCCACCACTCGGCCCATGCCACCCCTGCCTGCTCCCACCACCCAGTCCACCACTGATCCTAGCTTTCCTGAGATTTCGTCCCCGCTGGCTCCGTCGCCCTCACCACCGATTTCACCGGATCACCTTCCTCGAGCATTGTGCGACGAGCACATTACTGAGATCATTGCGCACGAGTACGTCCCCTCTGTGGATGGCCTCGTCTGCCGCTACCTGGTTCGCTGGCGTGGACGCTCCTTCTCTGACGATACTTGGATTGCAGTTACTGAGCTTGACCGACTCGCCCCCGGACTTCGACTACAGTATGATCATCTCCATTCATCGGAGATGAAGGCTTTTCAGTCGGGGGGAGTTGATGGGGGGCCATCAAGCGCAACTCGGCGCAAGGAGGACCCCACCTTCGTTTATTCTCGCAGACGGACTTGACCGAACCGGCGATCCGCCACCGTGGACACGTCCGGCTCGCTGTTTTGATTTATTTTTATATAAGACATTTTGTATTTTGGATATTATTTCATGTAGTTATGGCATCGGAACCGCCGGCCAATCATAGCCTTCGATTCCGGTTGCCCTAATGCTGTTTTATTATAAATAGACATCCTAGGGCTGCAGGAAATCCCATTGCTGAAATTAGGAGAAGCCGCTTCCTTGTTTCCGGTGATCCCCTCCGCGGTGCCGACTCCGTGGAGCCCTTGGTGACGATTCCTTGGGTAAGTACTTTGTTTTCTCCCCTCCATAGCCTCCCCCCTTACCTTGCCGCCAGCCCCCCTGCCACTCCATTGCCGCCAGCCCTTCCAACACAGCCACCGCCAACCTCCCAAAACCCGCTCCCTGCTGTCCGCCCCCCTCCCGTCCAAGGCCACAGCCGCCGGCCCTTCCTCCCCCTCCACACATCCGGCCGCCCCTTACCCGCTGCCAACCACGCCGCCAGCCACCACCCGCCACCAGCCCTCCCTTCCAGCAGCCGCCCCACCTCAGCCCCTCTTCCATCCAACCACCCGCAGGATCTGTCCTGCCCTGGGCAGATCTGGCCGATCCCTATTCCGACCTCCCGATCCAGCCCTAAATCGCCCGCACCTTCAGCCCACCCTTCCCCGCTCGTGGATCCACCTTCCTCCTTACCCGATCTAGTCTCCCATCTCCCGGAAACCTCCGTTTTATCTTCGTAATTTCAGTTTTCCTGATTTACTGCAGTCCTAAACTTATTTCAGATTATTCGTTTGGTGTTTTGTACTGTTGAAGGTATTAGACTTTGTTCTGTGGTGATTATCTGTTGTTCGTTTGGAATAAAAGGTTTATTATTGTTCGCCTCGTGATTTCTCTAACTGCAGGACGGATTGAATCGCCGCGCGCTTTCTTTGGCCCTCCGTGCGGAGGAAAGCCACGCCTCAAGCCTTATGAAATTGTTTATTTTTGCTTATGAATGTTTGCATGTTATTTTATAATATTTTGTTGCTTAAAATTAATCACTTGCGCCTAGCCATGTGTGTCACATGCATATAGTTAAAGATTTGTTTAAATCAGCCCCTGCACCTCACTAGATTGCATCCTAGGAGTTCACGGCACAGCCTACCCTACATCAAAAGGTCTTCAACAACAACACTCAAGCCTTTATCCCACCATAGCGGGGTCGGCTATATGGATCATTTGTCGTCATTGCGCCCTATCTTTAGTCAAATCTCACAAATGCCCAAGTACATCATGTCTTTCCTTATAGTTTCATTCCAAGTCTTTTTTGGTCTACCCCTCCCCCATTTAGCGTGCCTTGTAGCTAAACAATCACAGCGCCTAGCAGGTGCCTCTAATGGTCTCCTTTATACGTGTCTGAACCATCTTAATCGAGATTCTCGCATCATCTCTACAATTGGTGTCACTTCTGTCTTATCCCTGATACATTCAATCATAATTTTATCCAGTCTCGTATGTCCGCACATCCACCTAAGCATTCTCATCTCCGCAACTCCCATTTTTTGCTCATGTACATAATTCACTGCCCAACACTCGGAATCGTAGAGCATCGTTGGTCTAATTGCAGTACGATAAAACTTGCCTTTAAGTTTTAACGGTACTTTACAATCACATAAGATCTCAGACGCGCATCTCCACTTCAACCAACCAGCTTGGATTTTATGTATCACATCTTTATCAACATCTCCATCTTTTTGAACTATCGATCCCAGATATTTAAAGCACTCACTGCGAGAAATACTTCCTTCTTGTACTACTAAATTTAAGCTCCATATACTCTGTGTTTTTGTCCTGCTAAACCTAAAACTCTTCTTTTCTAAGTGTTTGGACAAGATTCAGGTTTCATGCTTACACCCTTGTGTGTCTCATCAACCAAAATAATATCATCTGCAAACAATAAACACCAAGGTATTGCTTGTTGGATATGTCCGGTGAGCTCATCTAAGACAAGGGTAAAGAGATAAGGGATTAAAGCTGACCCTTGATGTAAGCCAACGGTGATAGGGAACTCATGTGTTAATCCTCCAGATGTCATCACTCTCGTCACTGAATTTGTATACATATCTTTGATTACATCGATGTATGATACATTTACACCTTTCTTTTCTAAGACTCTTCATAAGACCTCTCATGGAACCCTATCATAAGCCTTCTCAAGTTCGATAAACAAAATATGCAAAAAAGGTTTTCAACATAAGACCTGCTGTGGAACCCTATTACAAGTTTTCTCAAAAAAGGTTTTCAATCATTTAAAAATTATAGATTTAACTGAATATCAAAGTAAATATATATTGATAAACTTGGTTCACTAGTGTTATTTATATGCCTCGAATTCAAGCTCATTTGAAGAATCCCAAGCCCGGTATTATGCCGTGCACGCACATTAGATGGCGTTGCACTTGAAGACGGGGTTGTTTGTAAAATTCCTCTTATTCTAGGGTTTCGAATACACAAAAAGTTGGGCACCTCCTCTCTTGTAACCGTCTTATTTCTTCATCTAATGAAACGACCTATTGATGCAGATGTAAACGAAAGAAGATAGAAACTGGATATGCTTTTACTTCAGGTAATTCAGTGGGCAGTTTGAAGGCTAAGTTGCAGCCTTCAGTTGTCTTATTCAATACAGAAGCAGAGTACAACCGATAATCCAGTTGATATGTTCGTTAAGCCAATTCCGAAGAGCAAGTTTATGCATTGCTTAGAATTGCTCAAAGTTGATCGTTGGAGATAGCCCTAGGGGGCTAGAAGCAGCAGAATCATAACAGATTACTATTGATTGATTGGATTCAATGCAAGGTGGAGAGTGTTATTTATATGCATTGAATCAAAACCAATCTGGAGATGACCAAGCCTTTCATTAAGTCGAGCCCGCGCATGACAACGCCACACTTGAAGCCAGAGTTGTTTATAAAACTATTTTTATTCTAGGGTTTCGGATACACAAAAAACTGAGCACCTCCCCTCTTGTAACCATCTTTGTTCTTCATCTAGTGAAATGACTTGCTGCTACCTGTGGACATGGCCCATCTTGGGGTGAACCACACAAATATTGTGTTTTCTAGGTTGTTTCTCTTCCATTTTTGCCTGATAGTAATACTTATTCACAAATTTTGCACTTTGTATTATCTCGCTCATGTTATGTACCTTAATAGTTAATCAGGATAAGTAATGTAGGTAATAGGAAAGGGCCTTTACAATCAAAAGTCCATTTTAAGACCAACAATCTTTCCTCGAGCGCAATCAACTCCAAAAGAAACAATGGAGAAGTGACTTTAGATGCGCTGGGCATCTTATATTTTTCTATATGTTTTTTAATTACAAACTTTTAGGATTGGAAGCAAGACACTATAAATAGCTCTCATTCCCCTTTGCATGCTTTTTGTATTGGATGGCAAGGGAAGCCTAGGGCTCAACTTTCAAAGTTATCCAAGGTATATTTCATCTCAGCCCTCCCTGTCATCCTCTCTATCTCCTTTTATATATACCTAAAGCGCCAATTGTGTGGAGGGAATTGGGGGCGGGAATTAGAATTGGTCCCCCCAATTCTAATTCCGTCGTTCAACGGACATAATAAGGAGGATCGTTGGGGTTGGACGCAGCGGAGAAGCTCTCGAATATGGAGGTAGAGGAGAAGTTTAGAAGAAGGGAAGGTCGACAGGTGTAGAGGAAGGGAGAGGTGAAGGAGGGTGGCTAGGTAACGGAAGAGGAGAGAAGAAGGGGAAGAGAGAGAGAGAAGTTTTTAGAGAGATAAAGGAACTTTGTTTTTGATTGCTTAAAACCAAATGCATGATCGGGTCTATTATATAGGACCCCCGGGTGGAAAACCCATAATTACATTAAGACGCATAAAATATTAAAATACAAAAATACTAATATAATAAGTCTCGACTCACTACAATAATAAAACACCTAATGCACTCGACTCGATACAATTTGACTTAATATATAAATACCCTAATAATAAATAACCAACGGCGTGAGGACCATAACACACTTCCGACCTAAATAGGTCGAAATTCAGTAATACTCCCCTCTCACCCGTCTGGTCATTCACGTAGGAACACTAAAAAGTGGCTACTGCACATTCTACCTTCGGCTCTCATCGCCTCCATCTTTGGCGCCTATCTGCCACATACTACATCTAACAACTTGGAAACGCCCTCATACAACCACCGGCTCCTAAGGATGCAGGTATTTATGCTTTTAGATCTCATGTCCCACACTGTCTCTGCCCGCAACGTCCAATGGTTCAGTGCCGCATAACCATTCTCGAGAATTCCTTCCAGAGAAAGTAGATCTGTAAGAACATGGAAACTGAGAAGTACCAAATCGATTTAGGAAACCTTACGGCCTGTGATTTAAGCTACCACTTCAAATCTCCCCTCGTATAGAATTTTAGTATACTCAGATCGAACGAAGAAAAAAATTCAGTCACTTTTTAGAAATGCTGGTTAATATTATTGCTATTTTATTGTGAAAATTTTTGAAAACTTCAGGAGTTGATTGAATTTATTTAGTCCGTTGATGTTGGAACCTGATGAGTAATAAAATACACATATTTGTAGTATAGTTTTTAGTATAATTTTAAGTAATATTATAATTATTTCATGTAAATTGATGAATAACTTGCTTGTTTTATTATTTTCCTTACTAACTTGGCTTTTTCTGTTTTTCAGCATTTGGGCAATTTTTTGTTAAGTCACGCCCTGGGTCACGCCCGAGACCTTGAGTCACGCCCGTGACCAAGGGCGTGTAATCTTAAAATGTCAATTTCGAGCTCGATCGGTCTCCCATCCCGTCGATCGGCACCTGCTCCCGTCGATTTTGCAAAGTCACGCCCGTGACCAAGGTCGTGACCCATCTAGCCCTTCCAGAAGCCAGCGGAACACGCCTCAACGCCACGCCCTTGACGTCTGCCGCCAAAAGACACGCCCGTGACACTTCAAGTCACGCCCGTGTGCAGCCATATTTCACGGCAAATCCTTCCAGAAGCCGGCTGAGCCTATCTTCCGAACATGCCCCAGAGTCACGCCCCTCGATCACGCCCGTGACCGAGGGCGTGTAAAAATAAAATTTTCCCTATAAATAGAGGGGCTCGGTTGAAGCAATTACATCTAGATTTTGAGAGTGTTTTAGTGTTTTTTGAATTGTGTTGAGTGTATGTGAGTTTATTTATGCATTTAAGTTTTAAGTTTTTTTGTAATTTGTACTTTCATAGCCTAGTTGTAATGTTTGTTTTGAAAATAAAATGTTGTTTTTCTCATTTGGATCATCTTCATTTCAATTTTATGTTAGTGTGTGTGTATGAGAATAGATTTTATTTTCTTTTAATTTAGCTTTTAATTACAAGTAGAGTGCGTGTGTGTATGAGATTAATTTTATTGCTTTCATAACTTAGATTTATCGCTTTCATAGTTTAGATTTAAAAGCTTTCATAAAATAGTTTATCGCTTTCTTTAACGCTTTCTTTATCGTTTTTTTTAACGCTTTCGTTCGATTTAGCCTTTTTATTACAAGTAGAGTGCGTGTGTGTATGAAATAGTATTTTCTTTTTGTAACTTAGCTTTATTTCAAGTCTTATTCCCCCGCAAAAGTAAAAGGCGCGTAGCGTCAGAGGGTAGCGTAGGAGAAAGGGATCTCACCTTGGTTTTGGCTAGTCGTTCACTCACCCTCGATGGTCTGCCATTTAGTTCGTTCGTTATAGCACCCCCATCCCGGATGAGAAGGTAAGTACTTTTTAGCGCTTGATTAAGATGGTTGGGACGGATATTATTTCTGCATTTTTATAAGTCTTTCAATTTTTAGCACTATCTTCATCATCGTTTAGAACTCTAGTTATACGCATATTATCGATCCTTATAAACCAACTCAAAATATTACTCCGATAAAATAATAGTTCATTCCTTACAAGTAGAAGTAATCAATAAGATCCGCGGAAATATACGATCTCGATATTTTCTAAACCAAAATATCTTGTACTACACGCGATAAGGTATATTTGCCTTTATCATATGATTAGTTTGGATATAAATTAAACAAAAGCTTTTTCAAAACCAAAACTTGCAAAACTCTCCTTTGCTATTTAAAAATCAATAGAATTCGGCGCCGTAGACGGGGCGTAATCGTCGATATTTAAAAGAAGAAAAGACCGTTACTTCTATCTTTCGATAGGATAGCGGTTAGTTTCTCGAAGTAGGAGTACTCGCGAAACTCCTCGAAAACGTCCGCCTAATTCTAATCTCATCACATAGAGGTTGTGCAACCAAAGAAAAACCCAAATCTAACTCATCAAAACCCGACCACTACACAGAAGGTTGTTTGCGAGTGTCGCATTTCCATTTAAGATCTAAAGTTATTTGATTTAAGTGGTTATTTTTCTGTTTGGATTGAATCAATTCAATTCCAGGAATTTACTGTAGCTTCTGCTCCATTAGTTATAAATTTAAAAAAATCCACCTTATATGAAACTTACGTTTACAGAACTTACAACATATGGTTGCTAAAACTTGGATTTGCAAATAATATAATTTCAATTTTGTCACTGAATTCCTACTTATCGTCGAACAACAAAATTATCAATTCCAATTCTTGTGACTGGATTTTTGCTTGTAGTCGAATAACAGAATTGAAATAGACTTCAATTCCAATTCTCGCAGCCAATTCTAACTCCTACCTTCCAATTCCTTTCAAACGAAGGAAGCCAAAGGTATAATAGATTAGGCTTAGAAGGAGAGAGACTATAAATAGCTCTGCATCCCCCCTTGTGTGCATGTTCTCCATGGTATATTTCTTCTCCTGACTCCCTCTTCTCTCTATCTCCTCTGGAACCCCCAGGGGTAACATATGTTTCCATGCTTCATCAACCATAGCAACCATACTAGATGATTTTATTTTAATCTCCATTTTAAAAAAAATTATATTCTGCTTCTTGCTTAATCGTTTGTCTTATTTCAACTGTACTAACGAATGATTTACAAAATTGGTGATTCTCCTCTATCTATAGATAGAGACCAGACATTATTAAAGGTAGCAGTTGAGATAATCACGTTATTTGCATTCAGATATAACTACTTCTATTGTTTTTAGGCTTATTGACAAATCCACAGGTGATGGATGCGCGAAGCCCTAATCCTATATACAATGCAAACAATCACGAACAGATGCAATGGATTTATGACGAACCCAAAAATGAAGAAGTGTGTGTGAGCATGCAATCAAATACGGGATCCAATGAACGAGATGCTCACGACATAAACCTTAATACGATGCAAATGCAATGACTCAATCATGCAATTACTTCCAACGCGCAATTAATTAAACAATATTAATTTTAAAATCTCACACAGGCGTTGTAATTGATCACAAAAATTGCAATTTAAGTAGATAACAATTACAAATTAATGAGCGCACAAAATTAAAGCATAAGGCGGACATGGGATGCACATCAATAAAAGAAAATTAATTAAACATGATCAGAGCAAAATATCGCAATAAATGAGAATACTCGTACAATGTAAAAGAAAATGAAACTAAAATGCAAACTCACCGAGTAATCAATGTCAGTGGTGGAGACCCTTCTTGTGATTGTTCGTGGTCGTGGTTGTACGGATGGTAGAATGCTGATGTGGGGGTTGTCGGAGGGGGGAACGGGCTCTACTAGAGGTGGGGTGGCTATGAGAGGGCTCAAATAAGGGTTAAAGGGGATGGAGGGGTCAGGTAGGCTTAGAGAGTGTTGGTAGTTGTATGGAGGAGCTGTAATGGGAGATTGCAAGGGTCGGGGTGGCCAGCAGGGTGTTGGGACCTCTGAAGCTCGAATACTTACAATGGTCTTACATATCCTATATGAAATGTTTCAGAGCCAGAAAACTCTCGGAAACTCTAGGAAACCCGTCCCTAAAACACTCAGAAATTTTATTTAAATTTTAGATTTAAAAAATGAAGGGGTAAGGTTTGCCTACATTTCACCCTTGTGGTCGGACCCTTCCACAGACCCGTTGCGCAGGGATACTTTTTGCACCAGGATGCTCTTTTTTCGATTTTAGAAAATTTTGGAAACTCACAGATGCTTTCAGATTACCAAATATTTCTGAGTATACACGAAAATGCCTAAATATTATGTGTTTTTCGATGGTGACATGGAGAATGTGAAAGAAAAGTGTGGAATGATTACTGGTGAGATTTAATTGATTACATATTTTTATTCATGGCTCTTATTTAGAATAAAATCATCCTATGCCGGTCCCAAGCCTGGATGAAAAATGGTGAGGGTTGTTTTAAGTAGACGGTGGGCGAAAAATCTAGTCATCTTTATGAATATGGACCATTTGAGAAATCATGCAAAAGCTAGGTTATTCCCCCTAAGGCACGCGTCGTACGGTTCGAATGCGGCGTCTTAGCAAGGACCACTACATCTCCAGGTCTTGGGTGTAGTGTCAAATATGTAAGAGTCATCGTCGTATAGTCCGAATGCGGCGCCTTGGCAAGGACCGATGCACCTCCAAGAGAACTTGGGTGTAGTGTTAAATAGGTAAGAGCTCTCACTTATTAGACGCTCTAGGAAAGTAGATCGTAAGATTTGTGACCGACATAGGTTTGAAAGTTGGAATATAGATATGCTAACGGGAAGAGCGATGGAAGTAGTGGATACGATGATTAGGGGAAGGATAAATATCTTATGTCTGCAAAAGACTAGATGGGTGGGTGAAAAAGCTAAATTTTTATACAGTTCAGGTTTTAAACTATAGTATATAGGAAAAAATAAAACAAATAATGAAGTAGGTATTATTGTGGATATCACTAAGAGAGATGGAGTTGTTGGGGTGATTAGAAAAGGTGATAGTATCATAGCTCTTAAATTGGTCATAGAAAAGAAAACTATTAATGTGATCAATGCTTATGCGTCTCAAGTAGAATTAAGTGAAGTTATTAACGTGCAATTTTGGGAAAGCTTAGATAATTTGGTAAGAGAAATCTCACAAAGAGAGAAGATTTTCATAGGAGGAAACTTAAATGGACATATAGGGAAAAAAATTTAGATTATACAGACGTTCATGAAGGATTTGGGTATAGAGAAAGAAATGAATAAGGAAGGACCATTTTAAACTTTGTCATAGCACATGAGTTAATTGTGACAAATACGTTCTTCATGAAGAGGGAAGAACATTTAAATACATTTACAAGCGGACCAAATAAGTCACAAATTGATTATTTTATGACTCGCAAAATGAATAAAATGATTTGTAAGGATTGCAAAGTCATGTCAGGAGAAAGTTTAACAACACAATATAGGCTAGTGGTTCGGGACTTGGTTTAGTAAAAACCTTCCGAGGAGGCCTTGTCGGACAAGACGCTTGATTTCCTCCTTCAACCTGTTGCATCCTTCAGTACTGTGTCTATGCCCGTGATGGAAGTCGCAATATTACGACTGGTTTCCTCTGTTCGGCGCAAGCGGCTCGGGTCTGCGAAGCGCGTTGTTATCTCGGATGGCAAGGAGAACGTTAGCTCTGGTAGTTTTCAGGGGAGAGTAGTCCAGATATTGGCGAGATCCTCGATCTCGACTGGGGTTGTCGTGATGTTTGTTGTTCTTATTAGGGACCGACTGCGGCAGTGGCTCCTCCCTCTTCCTCTTCGAGCTTCCCTCGAACTGCTGGTGGTGCACTTCAATTGCCTCATCAGCTGCAATCTGGGCCTCAACTTGGTGAACGAGGTCTGGGTAGCTGGGCACAATTTCCCGCATTAGTGCGGAGTAGAAGCCACCGGGGCGGAATCCTCCAAGAAAAACTCCTCGTAGAAGCTCGGGGTCCACCCCTGGAATTTGTCGCGCCTCAGTAGTGAAGCGGCGGAAGAAATCATTAAGGGTCTCTCCCTCGCTCTGGCGTATTCCTGAAAGGTGGGAGGGGTCCCGGAAGGTTCTGCGGTTGGCGATGAATTCGTCAATGAATTGTTGAGTTAGTTCCGCAAAATTATTGATGACTCCTCTCAGAGAGTGGAACCAAGTGTGTGTTTGTCCCTTTAGTTTTGCCGAGAACACTTGGCACAAAAGTTGGTCAGTGGCGTTGTAAATCCTCATGATGGTGGTGAAGTGGTTGACGTGTTCCAGCGGATCGTCCGTTCTGTCGAACGTCTCAATGTTCGGGAGCTTGAAGCCGTGCGGGATCAAATGCGTCAGGACCTCGGGTGTTAATGGCGAGCCGTGGTGGAGTGGGCAGTGGACAAAGGCGGCCCGTCGTCCGACTTGTTCGTATTCTTCGACGATTACGCCGCGAATTTCTTCGCGAGTGAGCCTTCCTCATGTCCGAAGCCTGTTGCTTCCGGGTGGTGGTGGCGATGATGAGCTTCAGGTTCTCTGGCCAGACGAACTGAGCGAGCTGAGCTGACCGCATTGGAGATCTCTTCTTCAGGAATGCGGTGGTCGTGAGTGAAGTGCTCGGCCGGAGCGCGATCCAGAGCTGGAGTAGGCAGACTGCCTTGTTCAGGGGCATGATTAGGAGCTCGTGACGCTCCTATGTTCCTTAGGAGCGCAAGCATCTCAGTTTGGTACTCTTCCACCTGGCGCATGCGTCCCTCCAATGCCACAATGGGTGCGTTTGCGTCCTCTCCAGCGAGAGGCATGTTGATGAGCGAGTGGGACGGAGATGGATCGACGTGCCCCCCAGGGACTGATCCTTCAGTAGTGCGGATAGCTCTTCTTGCCATTGTTGCTTGTCATGAGTATCATTGTGTTGTGGATACTGTCTTCAGAGTCTTTGTAGAGTTTGGGGGAATGCCTTCCCACAGATGGCGTCAAACTATTGCGGGTCACTCGACGCTCTGGTAGACCGGTCGAATTGAACCACCTTAGCTCACGAGCGAGCCGAGCGCGCAAACAGTAAATGAGAGAGTTAATAAATGACAAAAAGACTTTTTATTGTGGAAAACCCGGAAATGGTGAAAAACCAAGCAGTCGGAGCTGTGCCGACCAAATTCCACTATCTTTTGGTTCGTTACAATTGAAAGCTAAGAACTCAAGCGTGACAGGCCGCTGCTCGTTACAATGGTAAAAAAAGTAAACCTCGAGGGTGGCAGACCACCTTTCGAGAGACTAAGTATTTTCCCGGGAACGAAAGTGAGATTCTCGAGTCGCCTTTCGTAACCTTCGAAGGCTCGAAGGAGATCTTCGAAGGTCGAAAGAGATCTTCAAGCGCCGAAGAAAAATTCCAAGGGATTCTTCAAAGGAGATCTCTCAGGCGTAGAAGGCAAGTTGTCTTGAAATGAAGGCTCTGGGCTCCTTTTATAGCCTTGAGCAGGGGTAGCCCGGTAATTTCGCGGTCGTAACCACTGTAACCACCTGACGGGCGAATCACGCTGGTCGATTTGGAGCACACGGATCGCCACTTTTTGAATATTCCCATCTTGCCCCCCAGGCAGTTCGGTCAGCTTGGGCAGTTTGGGCAGCTTCGTTGACGGCGTTGAGCGGAGTGACTGGACCTGCAATCTAGGAAATAGAGAAAGGTTAACTGACGCGCGCGCAACGAACGTGAAAGCGTTCTGAGCGCGCAACGAACACGGAAGCATTCTGAGCGCGCAAAGAACATCGAAGCGTTCTGAGAGCGCAACGAACACGGAAGCATTCTGAGCGCGCGATGAACACGAAGGCGTTCTGGGCGCGCGGCGAATGCGAAGGCATTCTGAGCGTGCGGCGAGCGCTCAGGCGTTCTGAGCGCGCGATGAACGCAAAGGTGTTTTGAGCGCGCAACAAACACGGAAGTGTTCTGAGCGCGCAACGAACACGGAAGCGTTCTGAGCGCGCGACGAACACGGAGGCGTTCTGGGTGTGCGGCGAACGCGGAGGCATTCTGAGCGCGTGGCGAACGCGGATGCACTCTGAGCGTGCGGCGAGCGCTCAGGCGTTCTGAGCGCGCGGTGAACGCAAAGGCGTTCTGAGCGCGCGGTGAACGCGGAGGAGTTCCGTGCGTGTGGTGAGTTCGGAGGAGTTCTAAGCGCGCAGTGAGCGCGGAGGAGTTTGACGCGCGGCGTGCACTTGGGGGCGCTTCGTGTGTGCCGTGAATGTGGACTTAGGAGGTGGACGCGCTGGGAGCGTGTCGTTCATCAAGTCTTGCACGGCTAAGGAGGCGCGGCCTGCATCGTGCGGCGAGTGTCGGGCGGCGGGTGTCGAGCGCCGCGCTGCGGCGGCATGGTTTGCGCCGCACCGAAGTGGTCCAGGTTAAGGGAGGCGCGCGCGCGGCACAGGCCGCACCTCCATGGCTGCACTTTCCAGGTGCGGTCATGGCCGGGACGGCGCGGCGGGTCCGGCCGACGCCGTGTCGGGTAGGTGCGGTGGGCGGCCGGCGAGGTGCGGGTGAGGCCGGCGGCGGTGAGGAGAGAGAGAGGGTTGGATGGAGGAGAGAGAGAAAGGGAAGTTACGTGCATGAAGAAGAGAGAGAAAGGGTGGGGGTTGCGGTTACCCCCATGATGGGGGTGCCGATAGCATGCACGTGTGCGCTCCAATATCCATTTTGAGGATCAAAGTGACTCGGAATTACACGAGAGTGGACCCGTTGGAATTATATCGGAGAGCCGGTCGAGGCCGTGGCGGAAAATCATGGGTCCGACCAGATACGTTTTGGGGAACCCCATCAATAATAATGAAAAAATGAAGAACTGAATATCATACATGTCTTCATATTAATTTGTACTTATATTTAAATAATTAAAATCTTCAAAAATGTATCTTGTATCCTAGGCTTTTTGAAAATCACATTTCTCGTATCCATATCGTATTGTATCGTGTATCTCATCCCCATCCTAGTCACCGTACAACATAAGCTGGGACAAGGAAAAGGGTGGTTATAGGTTGCCGTTGGAGAGGTGTATCGTGCTAGAAGGACAAAACAGGGCAGGAGCTGTGGCTGAAGGGTAAGGAGAGGCCGTTGGAGGTGGTAAGGGGCTCCAACGACAGCTTAAGTGGTGTTCATGAGTCAGGTGGGGTTGTCAGAGGGATAGGGGTCGATCAAGAGGAAATCCAGGGTGTGGTTGTTGTAGGAATGTGACTGTCAGTGTCGGTGAGGACGGGGAAAGCAGTTGCGGGCTCGAAACTGGACACCTGAGGCTGGACAGTGTTCCAGCAAGGTCGCCGGAGGTCAGAGGTATAGTGCGAAGCGAGGGCGGCAGGAGTGCAACACCCTAGAGTTGGCATCAGGGGGGTCGGGTATCGGCACCCTAGTGACCGAGCGGTTCTAACAAAAAAATCGCAGATCTAAACCCCTTACTCCTAACACCACACATCATATATATATGGGGGATCAAGAAAATGAATATGAAGGCTCAAGTCTTCTGATCGGATCATTTACCCTAACTTTCAAAATATAGGTCAGAAAATAAATAAAAATATGAAAATCGAGACGAACATGATGACGGTCTCCGATCGACAATCTGATGATCCAAAGTTTAGAAAATTAATAAAAATATGAAAATCGAGACAAACGTGATAGCGGACTCCGATCGTCAATCCGTTGATCCAAAAGTCATCCCATAAATCTAAATGAGGCGCAATCGATTTCTATCACTTATCTTACAGTTGGCGACCATAATTCGGCGGAGAACCACGAGGGAACTGGCTACTGGATTCACGACATAATAGTCTCGTGTCGATTACAGAAGTTCTTGATTTCTAACGATGACTTTACTTCGACAGACAAACTGATTACTGGATTCAAGACAAGAGATGTTTGGTTGAACAGATTCCATAACTCTTACTCGAGAGTATTATTCCTCGAAGTCATTAGTCCTTGCTTCTGAGGACGGATATAGTTTCCTCAACACTTCTATCATCATTATTGATTGTTGATTGGTGAGAGTGACTTGACATGCATGTTTGGAATCCTCTCCTTCCTTGCTCATCATAGTTGGCTCCCTCTCAGAGAATTCGGAAGGTTGTCACTGCAATTTGCTAACATAGTAACTGATATTCTAAGAACATTGTTGCTCTGATGCCATATGATTCGAAATCTCCCCAAGACTCTCAGACCGAATAAGTTGCTAAAAGCCAAGTGAGTATATGATGAATTCAAAGTCGCTTAGGGAAAATTGGTGATATGCTTTTCTTTTTTTAGCTTAAATTCCCAATTTTCTCTCCTCTCAAGTAGCTGAACAGTAGTGCACGCAAATAGGACCACTTTAATGGAGTTGGCTTCTTCATGTGTCTTCTTATATTAGGTATGGTTCTTTGCCAAATTCTCCCTTCTTGTTGCTATTAAATCTCAAGTCAATGGACTAGGCTGGTTTAGCTTTCTTCATCTACACTACTCCATGGTGGTTACCGGGGTGATCCTGTATTATCGGTTGT
Organism: Dactylorhiza incarnata; assembly: GCA_033032865.1. Classification (NCBI taxonomy): domain Eukaryota; kingdom Viridiplantae; phylum Streptophyta; class Magnoliopsida; order Asparagales; family Orchidaceae; genus Dactylorhiza; species Dactylorhiza incarnata. The sequence goes on along the minus strand of JAWHQI010000500.1, from coordinate 609,580 downwards.
GCTACCAATGTTCCAAGTCTTTTTAACTTGGTTGGTTGTACTTTTTGTAAGCTCTTCGGATCCTCCATGGTAGTTGAGCTCTTTTCTTGAAATTGTTAGGATGCCGACTTCTCCTAAATTTGGGTAGCTTCTTTGACATTGTGTCATCAACTTGACTTGATTTTGTGTTATTAGACAATTATATTTTGTCCCACGCCGAGTTATTTATTTGTTATCAATAGGCGGTCGAGTTGTTGGTGACACACTCCCAACCTCACCCTAAGGTGCCTTCATTTTGTGAGCATCATTACCGCTTCAACATAGTCTGATTCTTTGTATCCAGCTTGGTGCCTATTTGTTTTAGTCGACATGTTGTCGATTGTTTCTGGTTTTCAGAGGCATGCTTAATGTTGACGGTGAGAAATCAGCCTCAATGCCGGAACTAGAGAATGGGCCGAGGTTACCGGACCGACGGGGAAAAACCACGGGTTAGGAAAAAGAAAAAGAAAGAGAGAGGAAGAAAGAGATCAAGGATCTGCTCTACCTACAAATATGATCCACGGGCTACGGCGTGGAGGACCCACCGCACACACAGAAGTGTATAGGAACTCCCCCTCCCAAACCAATGCCGAGATGGGTTCATGGAAGAGGTTGGTGAATTTTGTTGCAGTCGAGTAAACTTGTGGGCCATTCATGCCTCCCCTTCCCCGTACCACTGGGTCGTATTTATAGGAAGCTGGGATTAGTGAGGGTACCCAGTTGTCAATGGGTGAACCTTGCCCACCTACAAACCTGATCAGGTCGTCGGGCGAGCTGATAAGTAGTTGAAGTGAGTAGTCATGGGCCTAAGGAAGTCGTCGTCGAGCTGTTAGTGAATTATAGGCAAGCTCCATGTGAGTTCCATGCGCGTTGTGTGGGGCCTCAGTACAGCTGTCCTTGGGTCAATGGTCAGCCCCCGTCATCCGTACCGTACTCACTGAATAACAGTTGTACACAATCCCCACTTTTTACGGGCTCGGTACGAGCATGGTAAAAAACTTCCAACCCGTTTGGCGAGTTTGGATTTGGCGCATTGGCAAACCTCTAAATATTTGTGAGTCTGAGAGCTTTCCGCCTTTGCTAGTAAGTTCCCCCAATGATGACTTCATCGATTGTTGATGACGTTGTCGCCACCTTCTTCGCTTTTGTGGGCATCTCGGTTCACCGGGACAAATCTGAGTTAGCTCCCGTCATTCGTACCATACTCACTGAATAACAGTTGTACACAATCCCCACTTTTTACGGGCTCGGTACGAGCATGGAAAAAAACTTCCAACCCATTTGGCAAGTTTGGATCTAGCGCATTGGCAAACCTCTATAAATATTTGTGAGTCCGAGAGATTTCCGCCTTTGCTAGTAAGTTCCCCCAGTGATGACTTCACCGATTGTTGATGACGTTGTTGCCGCCACCTTCTTCGCTTTTGTGGGCATCTCGGTTCACCGGGACAAGTCTGAGAAGAAGAGGGAAAAGAAAAAGAAGAAAAGAGTCTCGACCCCACCTAGGGAGGAACTTCCCAAGGTCGAGACCTCTGTCGAGGTTGATGCGCTTCCAACAAAGAAGGTATCCCCCTCGATCGGGCCCACTCTTCCTGGAGAGAATTCCCGGGTGATTCCTCTTCAGCGCGTTAAAAAGGTGATTCTTCTCGTGCTTGCGGGCTGGTGTTGGGCGAATTGTTGTCGTTATAACGTATTTTCATGCTTCACAGGCGCTGAGGTGAGCCGGATTCGGGGATGCTGGGAACGTTGTGGACTTGAAGACCTCGGACCGCGACATTTCCGGGGTCGCTCCTGAGAAGGCTCCCATGGTGCCAGGTTGACAGCGAGTGATACAATGGCGCCAATCACCACTCCTTCGGATAGGCGACCTAGCGACTCAAGGTCAATGGTTACGTATCTTCTATTTTCGGTAATGCTGACTGGTTTCTTGGTATTTTTGCAAAGGCCGTAACCGTCGCGGATGTTGTACTGGTTCGGGCTTCGTCGAAGCCTAATGAGCAGTCGCAACCTCTAGAACTTGAAGAATCCATGGGTGCACCGCCGTCAGATCCAGCCGCAGCGACGAGTTTGGCCGCCACAGCACCTTCGGTGGTGGTGTCGATATCCTTGCCCTTCTGCATTTGTTGGTCTACGAGCGTACTTCAGATGGGGTACTCTGTAGGTGACCTTCCCACGGGAAAGCTCCTCTTTTGCACACTGCGCAACCCTCTGTTGAGGACATGGCGCAAGTTGGCGCAAAGTTGCAGGGGCGTTCACACCTTGCTGATCGTCGCGGCCACACGGGTCATAGAGATCATGGTAAGGCGAGTTCTATAAACTTGTCATTCCTCTTACGATTTGGCTCTAGATCACAGTGCTTTTCTTATAGGTCGCGACTTCCCATCCTGGTAAGGATCCCCCGGACATCGGGACTCATCGCGTCACGATAGGCCTGCTAGGGCCCATCATGATTCAGGTAAGATGCTTTTATGTGCCAAGGTTGTGTGTGCGGGAGCGCCTCGGACCTAAGTTATGTTGGTATTTGCATGTACAGAGCTTTCTTTCTCTTCAATGCCAGCTCGCCACCCGATAGCGGACCGGGATACGGATCTCCATGGGGCCTGGGTATGTCGTCACGCGAGAATCGTCTAGGCCTCCACACCTTTGTCGTATCCCTTGTTTCCTGGCTAAGGGTGATGGACGGGTGTGACCGCCAGCACCGTATAACCTCGCTAGAGGTCAGGATAATGTGGATGGAGGGGGAGAATCATTTCTCAGGTACCGAGAGCCACTACTTCGGCATATTTTCCCTGGAGTGTCGAATCTATGCGCTGGAGCGCCGGAAAAATCTATTGGAAGATGATCTGCATGGGTTCGCACGTCTATCGGGGTCTTCGGGCGGCCTCACCAAGATCACGGAGCACATTCACCAGGGAGAGACGCATATGGCCCAAGACCAAGCACAGTTCAAAGGTGCGAACGAGCTGTGGGGTGGAAGGCTCGCCATGCTCCAGCTCCTTGTCGAGGCACCAGACTAGATTTATTCATGCATGTGTTTTTTTTGTATTATGTAATTTGAACTCGCATGGATTGTAATGGACAATTATTTAAGGTAAATTAGGGCTTTCTGGAAGTCGTTTGTATTGTGTGTTGATAACTGGTACAACAACAACACTCAAGCATTTATCCCACTATAGTGGGGTCGGCTATATGGATCATTTGTCGTCATTGTGCCCTATCTTTAGTCATAATCTCACTAATGCCTAAGTGCATCATGTCTTTCCTTATAGTCTCATTCCATGTCTTTATTGGTCTACCCCTCCACCGTTTAACATGTCTACTGACTAAACTCTCACAACGCCTAACAGGTGCCTCTAATGGTCTCCTTTGTACGTGTCCAAACCATCTTAGTCGAGCTTCTCGCATCTTCTCTACAATTGGTGTCACTCATGTCTTATCCCTGATACATTCATTCTTAATTTTATCCAGTCTCGTGTGTCCACACATCCACCGAAGCATTCTCATCTCTACAACTCCCATTTTTGCTCATGTACACAATTCACTGCCCAACACTCGGAACCATAGAGCGTCGCTGGTCTAATTGCAGTAAATTGTATGCTGACGTCGCACGTGGGTGAGTTGAATCTTCCGTTTATTTTTTCATGTGGCGCAGACATGAGCTCGCAGATCTGCGCTATGGAAGAATTGTCCCTAGATGTGGAAGCTCGTGGCGAGTTAGGGGGGTTACCCTCTGCCTATAAATAATGGGGCCTCCATAGTAATAAATGAACTTAATATGTCCACCCAGGCGAATTATGTTCATCAATCTCTAAAGACGCGACTTCACCAAATCCATAACCCTGATTTTGTGATGGGTGTCGCCGAGCAGTCCCGTTTGTTTTGTTCTTCCTGTTTCCTTGAATGCGGTATTTTTTCGAGCTCGCGCATTTTCGCCGCCGAGTTCGATGTGTTTGCTTCGCTCCAGTTCCCCTCGGGCTTCAAGGAGAGAATGGTGAACACCAATGCGAAGATCAACTTGCAGCACCAAGGCGAGATCACCTTTTCGCTCGCTCACATTCAGTATGGGATGAAGCTCCCATTGTAGCCCGAGGTCCGTCGGATCTTGTGTTACTACTGTCTTATCCCAGTGCAAGTCAACCCTAATGGAGTGGCCTAAATGGTTGCATTCGCCCGCTTCCTACGCGAGGAAGGCATCGAGGGGGACCTCGCCGTGTTGTGCAAGATTTTCATTATGAAGGAGACTGTGGATGAGGTTGCATATTTCGAGAGCAACTTCATGAAGCTGAAGGGGCTCCTGAATAAGGTGCACTATTGGAACGATCTGGTCGTCTTCGTTAAAGGCGAGTTCGACGTGATTCCCTAGGTTCTAGAATCCAGGAAGCTCTCCACCTCCCGTTCACCGAAGCTCAAAATGGACTCGTACACCTTGTGCGAGTTCCTGAGGCAGAAGACTTTTGATGTCGTCCACTACCAGCAGCGAGTGGATAAACTCCCTTATGTCGCCCACGGTGAAGGTGAGCTTGGCCAGTTGATTTGTACTTCTAAGATAAGCGGCGTCGTTGGGTGGCGCGCCGTTGGGTGGCGCCATATAAACCGGTGCTCATTTGCATGTTCGTGCGCAGTCCCTTCCACCCCTCCGGTCGTTGTTCATAGTTGTGTCTCAGCTCCGGGTGACGCGGAGGAAGGAAGTTGGAGGGCCCAGTCCAAGCGACCTACTTCCCCTCCCCCTACGGCTCCCGAGGAGAAAAGAAGGCGGAACGAATGCGCCAATAAGCACAAGAGCGACATCGGTGAAGACAACCTGCCTCGCACCCCCTCTACGACATGGGGTCTGAGGGATACGACATCTCCGACGAGGCAATAGTGTTTTGGTAAAATGACCAAAACAGGGTCAACATCAGTGACCACCTGCCATAATGGATCATGGAGAGTCAGCCGAATGATGATACCTTTAATGGCTCATTTGCGTTTTACGGGCGGAATGATTATGAGGTGTTTGAGGGAGCATCCCCTCGCAACCTCGCTGACCAGAGCTCACAGGCCATGTTGTGGGCGGCTGAGCTCTTCCACAAGATTGTGAGAACCAACCTGGAGCTCGGCGAGAAGCTCGCAAAGTCAGAGGCTCGCACTGAGGTAGAGGAGAGATCGGTTAAGGTGGGCGAGGACTGTGCTAAGGCCGAGGGCGAGGCCCTGGTACCGTCTTCTCCACATTTCCTCCTTTACTTCTGATGCGGGCTTTTTAGATGGCTTATTGACCTATGCGAAACTTGAGCAGGAATGTCAGCTTTTCGCCAACGGGATGGTATCAAAAGTAGAGCTGGCCCTCGCGGACTGCCAGAAGAAGCTCGAGAAGGTCCAAATCCATCTTGCCCAAGCTGAATCCATGTTTACATCAGGCAGGTTGAATGACGCGCAGGTCATGGCTCTCCGCAAGGAGATGTCGCCGACGGTCGGGGGGTGAGTCGCCACTCGCGAGCAGAAGCATGGTTGGCTCATCCCCAAAAAAAAAGGGACGTGGTCGTGAAGGATATCCTCTCGTTGTTCCTTCCAAGAGAGCGGGTCCTCCTCATCTTCTGACTCAAGAAATTCTTCCTCATCAAGCGAGTCAAGCTCCAGTAGCAGCGAGGGACAGAGAAAGTCGTTGGTGATCTCCAACGTCTAGCTCAAGGCCGCGAGCTCTAATTGTTTGTCATTTACTGTATAGTTGGTGCATCTATTGCTGCTAATGTAATTTTAACTAATGCAAATGAATAAAAGGATTTTTTTATTTTGATATATGCGTATCCTTATAACATGTAGAACTCGCGTAGGCTCGTTGAGTTCTGAACTCGCATAGGCTCTTAGGCTCGTTAGGTTATAAGCTCGTGTAGGCTCTTAGGCTCGTTGGGTTGTGAGCTCGTGAAAGCTCTTAGGCTCGTTGAGTTGTGAGCTCGCATAAGCACCTAGTCTTGTTGAGTTGTGAGCTCGCATGGGCTCTTAGGCTCATTGAGTTGTGAGCTCACGTAGGTTCTTAGATTCATTGAGTTGTGAGCTCTGCCAAGGTACTGCGCGGAGGAAAAATATTTTGAAATTCGATAAGTATTCCTACCTATAATCTTGGACCTTAGGGATACAGTCGTGAGCATTGTCATGTCCTGGCCGGACTTACGATCAACACAATCCCTCGTTGCTACAAGTCTGCGGGGTCCCTGGCGAGGTGGTATATAGGCGATCTAAATGTCACGTCGCGGGCTCAAACTAGACTCAGAGTCATCACATTCCCGGTTGTCGCATGTCCATGGGGCCCTGGAGAGGTGGCATTCAGGCGAACTGAATGTCACGTCGCGGTCTCAGACCGGACTTAGAGTCATCAAATTCCCGGCTGTCGCATGTCCGCGGGGCCCGCAATGAGGTTGCTACTAGCGAACTGTTATTTGTGTGAGCTGCGTGCGAGCTTGTATTTTGAATTCAGATTTCAGCTTGGCAGAGCTCATTAGGAGGTTCTCCCCGTCCCATCTCTTGGCAGGTCGTCAATGCTTAAAAACGTATGAGCATCCGAGGGATAGGCAAGCAACGTGCAAGGGAGATCTAATCACGACCGCCAATGCAGAGGCTTGGATTTAGAGGTATCACCCTGAGATGTCGACCATTCACACGGTTAAACGGTTGCGAAGAGAACGGTGAAAGGATTTATCGTCCTAGGCGAGACTACGAAGGAGAATTATTTTGGTTTTTGGAAATGCCGCGTTACCATGTAAGGGTAGACAACCAACGTGGAAAGGGAAGGTTGGTCTCGACTGTCAAAGAAAAGGATTGGATTTAGAGTCATGTCACCCGATGGTTAATTAGTGTCCCATAGAATCGGGAGGGGTCTGTTTATTGTTGTTTTCAAAAGAGAGAACAAGTCAGCAGACACGGTAAGAAACACTTCAAGATTGGATAAATAAAATTAATCTTTAAGTGATATACAAGATACATTTCACAAAGTGATTACCTCAGCCGCCTTAGAGGCGAGATCTCTTGGATAGAACCACTTTAGGTCATCACCGTTCCACGTGTTACTGAGGTCCTCACCTCTGTATGCTGATAAGCAGTAGCAACTGCTTTGAAGGGCTTCACGAATCAAGAACGGTCCTTCCCAATTTGGGTTGAGTTTCCCGGCTGATGCTGATTTTCCGGCGGCATCTACATTCTTCAGGACGAGGTCTCCTTCCTGTAATTAATTGATCCTGACATATTTGTCAAAATGTTTGTCAATCCACCGTTTTATTTCCTCTTGTCTAATTGTAGCGAGGTCTCTAAGTTCTTCCACGAGATCTAAGGAAATCCTTTGAGCATCCTCATTCTCCAGTCGTCATTCTTCTTTTCTTTTTACTACCACCACTACACGGGGGGCTCTTTACCGCAAATTCCACCGTGATCGGCACTTCAGAACCGTGTGATAGTTTGAAAAGGGTTTCCCATGTGGCCGAGTTCGGAGTCGTTCTCAAACCCCAAAGAAAAGAAGGAAGCTGCTCCGCCCAGCTGCCCTTCAAATTCTCTACCTTCTTCTTTAACAATTTCAGGATAGCTTGTTAGCTTCCTCCACCTACCTCGTTGCTCTGTGGGTGATGAACAGAGGCGAAGCGTAGGTCCGTCCCTATTTGTTCACAAAACCCCATCAACTCGAGAGTGCTAAATTGAGGACCGTTATTGGTAATGATGGCAAGTGGCACTGCATATCTGCATGTGATCTCCCCCCAAATGAAATTCTTTATAATCAGGGCCGTTGTCTTGTCAAGAGCCTTGGCATCGATTCACTTGGAGAAATAATCGACCATTACTATAATGAGCCTTCATTGCCCACTGTCCTGAGGAAAAGATTTGAGTAGACCCATTCCCGAAATTGCAAACGGTCGGGGGCGTCATGGTCCTCAAGTGTTGTGTTGGCTGCAGCAAAAAAGGTGCGTAGTGTTGGCATTTCGGGCACCTTTGGGTGAATTCCTCTGCAACTTTCTAGATGGTCAGCCAGAAGTATCTCTACCTCAATACTCTCTTCTCCAATGTGCGGCTTCTGGAGTGTCTACCACACTCCCCTGAGTGGATCTCTTCTAGGAGTCGTGGTATCCCGACTTCCGTTACACACTTTACTAACAGTCCAGAGAGAGTCTTCCGATACAAATCCCCATCCTGGAGAAGAAAGTAAGCTGATTTGAATCGGAACCGCCTATTCTTGTCCACCTCCTCTGGGTACTTCCGGGTAGTCAAAAATCTTACAAACGGGTCAATCCAGAAAGCCCTCTGGTCAATCTCCATCAACTCCTCTTTTTTAATAGATGGACGAAAAAGTTCTGTCAAAGTCCCACAAATCCCCAGGACGTAATTCACGAGTGCATCGACTGCGCCATTCACACTTCTCGGCATGTGTTGAATGTCGAAGGATCGGAACGATCCATTCAATCCTGCAAAGTGGATTCTCAAGCCTCGAACTCTCCGCGAATTTAGGAGGCGATCACCAGAGAGTCAATGTAAGCCTAAATATCTCGTACTCCTAATTCTTTTGCCATCCGTAGCCCGACAATCAGAGCCTCGTATTCAGTTTGGTTGTTGGTGATTTTATAATGTAGCTCCACTGCTTGCTCAATCTTAGCCCCGCTCGGGCTAACAAAAAACACTCCCACTCCCACAGAATATTTTCCCGAGGCCTCGTCGACAAACATGTCCCAACACAGCGGAGGTATCGTATCTTCTCCCGCTCTTGGAGCTGTCGTGAAGTCTTCCAAAAAGTTGGCCACCGCTCGCGCCTTGATTGTCATCCATGGGACGTAGACCAAATCGAATCCACGAGCTCCACCGACCACTTGGCCAACCTTCCAGAGTGTTCCATTCTCTCCAATACATTGCTCAAGGGATGGTCCATCACCACTCTGAGGATATGGGCTTGGAAGTATGGCCTAAGCCTCGTGGCCGACAAGACCACGGCGTAAGCCAGCTTCTAGGATAGGATACCTCGTCTCAGCGTTCTTCAGGACCCGACTCACGTAGTAGATGTGCATCGGTTTAGCTCCTTCCTCCCAAACCAGTACAGAGTTTATCGCTTCTTCTCTGACTCCTAAGTACAGAAAGAGATCTCCCCCTTCTTGCAGGCTTTGTAGCTCATTTACTGTCGTTTGAGGCCGAGGAAAGCCACCTCGCATTCCTGGATCCATTCAAACTTCTGACTGGCCCTGAGAGTTTTGAAGAACGGGGAACATTTCACCCAAGATTTAGAGACGAAACGGCTAAGCCAGACAATCCTTTCAGTTCGTCGTTGGACTTCCTTAGCGTCTTTCGGCACCGCCATCTCCAAGATGGCCTTGACCTTGCGGGGTTCAGCTCAACTTCCTTGGGAGTGGGGAGATGCCCCAGAAATCTCCCCTTCCCTGCTCCAAACGAGCACTTAGCCAGATTGAGACTCATCTTGTACTTTCGTAGGGTCGTGAAGGTGAGACCTTCTCAAGTGATCCCACATGCTCTTGCTTTTCACCAATAGATTATCCACATACACCTCCAGTTTTCTTCTCTTCTGCTCCTTGAATACTTGGTTCATCATCCTCTGATACATTGA